>JANCRA010000109.1:1175000-1661854 GCA_024362935.1 Setophaga petechia | reverse complement strand
TGCCTTTTTCACTGAGAGGCCAACAACATTTGTTACATAAATATGTTTAACAGACCTAACTTTAGAGAACCATTAATGCTTTGAAGAGACAGTAATAAAAACACCAAGACAAGCAATTTGTGATACAATTCTTAAAACTCTTTCTGAAGCTGGAGCAGTGAATAAAAACTCTCAGTATCATCACTGCAGAAACCAAATGTCTGCCAGAGTTTCCCTAGGACACATGCACCACTACTTCTATCAGGAAAGGAGCCTGGAAACTCTGACAAGTTACACATCCCAAGAGTTAAAGTGTGGGCCAAAGAGAGCTAAAATTTCCCTTCTGGAGACTTGTGATACACAAAGAAGAGGAATATCTGTATTGCTGTTAAGAACTTGTAGTGGTTTTGGTTTGCTAATTTGAGATTTCCTGGCCAGGATTTTTTAATGCTTAACATGTTTTACACAAAAACATGTACAGCTTCTTAGTAGTTCAACAGACTATCCACTCTCAATGCCATCACTAATTAGTTCTTGTTGTCAGACACAGAGAAAACTACCAACAGCCTCTCCTAAAACATCACTTCTGTAATGCAAAACCAAGACAGAACTTTAATTAATGCCTATCTGAACTTACCCAGTTATCTCAGCCTTTGTGACTGCAGGAGGCTGAGCCAAGAGGGTGACTAAGAGGAAGGGATGGCCAGAAAATGAAGGAACTCTGGCCAGAAATGAGACAAAGAAGCTGCTCACTGAGAAGGTGACACTCACAGGTATCAGATAAAGTTATACAAGTTGTTTCCTAAAAGCACTCAACACAGAAAAGCTCTGGGGCAACCCAGAGAGAATGGAAACAAAACAGACAAGCCAAGCAAAATAGGGAGAGGAGGGAAAACCAGTGCCAAGAAAGCAGCTGAGGTGATAAATGGTTGGCTTAATGTTAATTCCATACTTTGTGTCTGTAGGTTTAACATAAATTATGGAGGATGGAAAAAAGAGGAGATGGTGAAATAAATACATCAAGAGCAACCAGCTAAGACCAAAGAAAATAACTAAGAGATCCCAGCCATCAAAAAATGAAAGTGATGAGAAAATAAGGGAGGCAAATTTGGACTTTACACATTATAGGTTAAATGGTACCAGTCTGCTTGGACTGTGCATCAAGAAGACAATCACACTTTCCAAAGGTAATATACAAGTTCTAAAGGAAAACTACACTCTCAAAAAAGAACAAACAGAAGAAGCACTGCACAAATCAACCTCCTTAGGAACAAAATTATTTCCATCGTTTCTGAGAACATTCTGGGAAAGGTTAAATATGATAACAGACTTTAACAGAAGATGGGTTATATTTATACATAAAACCCCTCAAGGTGAAGTTTAGACAATAACTGGTTAAAGTACTTGAAAACAGAAACTAAATTAATGAAAATGAGTGAATAAAGCAAGCCTTGTCTGTGGCAGAAGCTCTCTATCTAGACTCCTCATCACCAAAACACTTTTTCCCCCCCTGTTCAAATCAATCCTAATGTAAGATCAGAACTCATTTTGAATTATCCAGGTTTATTTTATGGCTTGAATGATCCATAGCTACATAGAGAATATCTGACTTGCTAATGTAACAGATGCTCTTCCTGGTGACCTTTACCCCATTAATTTTTACAGCTGTGATCAGCTTCTCTGGGCAAAATGTGCCAGGGTCTCTCCACCCTCAGAGTAAAGAATTTCTTACCAACACCTAATCTAAACCTCCTCTCCATTTAAGGCTGCTAGCTGATTTAAAATGCTCACCTGGCATCTCTATTTTGACTTAATAAGAGCATTTTTTCACAAAACCCAGTTCTGGATACATGTTAAACATACAAAAAATAATGGCACACCTGGTTCCCCAGATTCTCATCCTGGATCTCATGACAGGGAGTCCAAAAACCTCCCTTCATATATTGAGACTTAAACAAATCGAGGTCAATCAATTAGAGACAGAAAATATGTTAATACCTTTAATGTTTGAGAGAAATATTCAAAATCCTGACAGACAGATCTAAATTTTCAGGTTTTTACTTTAGAATTTATTTGAAATTGATTTTGAAAATTTGTTTTGAAAATCAAACAACAATAAAAAGTAAAAAGATGCTGTCACAAACTGATGCTATTATGTTTCACACACTTCTAGATCTGACATTAAGAGCCTCTTACAAGCATCTATGACCTATGAAAGGATTTGCTGTCATATTTTATTTCTTCTTTTTCCAATAAGATTTGGATGGAATTGTGCACATTTAATAATGATTTTGCAGGGGGGAAGTTTCAATGGAAAGCCTGAAGCTTCAGGCTGATTGCTTTACACTTTCATGAAACAGAAGAGGAGCAAAATTTCTGCTTCAGTTACACTAAATGCTTATTTGTAGTCTATCTATCTTCTATTTTAACCACTGTTTTGTAACATGCATTCCAGAAAAGCATAAGCCACCTTTTAGAAGCCAAAACTGCTCATAAGAAATAGATACCCTTCTATGTTATCAGTCTGTATGTACCATAAGAAATTATCTGACTGAAACTTGGACAAGGTGAAAATTCCTACAGAGGAAAAGGGAATAATATGATCTTTTAAACCCAAGGATAGTAGCTACTTGCCAATGATACAAAAGACTGAGGGATATGTATTTATATGCTATGGACACAACTGAGGGTGATGCCTCAGGTTTTAGCTTTTATATTTTTGCTTTAGTGTGTGGGTCTGAGCTTCACATGAGGGCATGGTGAGCTCTGTGCACAGAGCAGGGACACAAAACAATTCCTGCTCCAGCTGGGCACCAAGGACAAATGATCCAAATCTCAGCCCAGGAGCACAAACCCCGTGGGCTGGAGAGAGAAAAACAAGCAGGGTGGGACTGCCTGGGCTAAAGCTGGGATGGGACAATGAACTGCAAGATGCAAATGGAGCAGAACTGATCCCAGGGACAGACCCCGTGCCCGGCCGTGCATTTTGGGGCCCTTTGGGTTCATCTTGGGTTCATTTTGGGGCCATTTTGGTTCATTTTGGGACCATTTTGAGTCCATCTTGGGTTCATCTTGGGTTCATTTTGGGGCCATTTGGGTTCATCTTGGGTTCATTTTGGGGCCATTTTGGGTCCATCTTGGGTTCATTTTGGGGCCATTTTGGTTCATCTTGGGTGCAGCCCTGGCTGGGCTCTTGTGCTGCCCAAGGTGGACCCATGGAGGAGATGCTTTTAATAAATCCCTGCTTTATTCTTTAGCTCTGCCCAGCCTCTGTTCTAGGTCAGCCTTCCCAAGGCATCAAGGGCGTTATTTGGATACTTAGCAGAAGTTCACCCATTTTGTTTCTTGTTTCTTAATCATACACTGGCATATTAATCTTCCTGTATCCCTCCACTAAGATAAATGGATTTGACATGAAAAGCTCTTCCATTTGACCAGTTTCAAACTGCTGTGTGTCCCACAAAAAGGCAAACAGAAGTCATGAATTACACATACAACTACAATTGTCATTAGGAAAAAACCCCAAAACCAAACCTTTGTAGCCTTTGTTCAATTCTAATGCAATCAAGAATTTCAGATTTAGAATACAGTAAACAGTCATGCAAAACACCAAAAATTTCAAAGATTGCAAATATAAATATGTCAGTCTCAAGAAGCTGAAAGAATTCCATATCACAACCAAATAATAAAAAAAAAGGTGTATCTCTCACTCAACTATTGTAAATATGCTTTTTTTCATGCCATAGCCTTAAATGAATGTTGATTGACTGTGAGACAGACAGGTAAGTGTATCCTAAAATTCCAGTCCCAAATTAAGTTATTTATTGTAAAACTGCAGATGCTTCTTATTAAAAAACCAAAAATATAACAACAAACAACCAAATAAAATAACCCTCCAAAAATTAAAGCAAACAAACAAAAAAAATTAAGGCAAACAAACAAGTAAGACCCCAGCCTAACAGCCTTGTTTGATATAACAAGAACCTTGAAGAAATGTTACAGTAGATTCTCAAGCTGAATGGCAGATGTATTAAAGGTAGATCCAAAAGGTGGAATTCCTCAAAAGAACAGAAATAAAGATTTTGATTTCTTCTACTTTCAGTTCCAGCACTCCTGGATCCCTCCAGTGAACAAAAGCTGTTCACAGACCAGCTCAGTTTACCTTATTGTCAGACCAGACTTACCTCAGTCCTATTTCCCTTTCTCTGGCTGTCCCATCTCTTTCTCATTCCAATATCTTTAAGTTTCTATGAATTCTGTTCAGTTGAATTGTCTCAGAAGAACATCCATAAAAAATATGTTGGTTTTGGTATTTTTAAAATGAATCTAGGATGTGTAATATCTGTCACAAACATATATCAAACACAGACCAAAACTTACTTCTCATTCCAGTCAACCAGGAAAAAGAAGGATCTTTTAACTGGAGTATTTTTGCAAATCTTCACTTGACATATTGTCTTCCCAGCATAAGTCAGTAAACAGGAAAAAGAGAAAACTTTGTAGCTACAAAGGAGAAAAAAAAATTAATTGTAATATACTATGTCCAGCACAGTATATTTAGAATTAATCACTCAGGAACTTATGAAAATCCATCTTTACATGAGAAAAGGAATTATAATAATTCATATCATATTAAAGTGTGCATGGAAGGGTTTTTAAATTTTTTTTTTTTCCTTAAAGTTCAGAATTAAAAATAAGTCTTAAAGACACCTGGGTCCTGCTCCATGTTTTTGACATTATTATTTTTTTCCAGTATTGCAGTGAATGAAAACTTGGACACAAGTGAAGTGTTGGTACTTGCTCATCATGGAGTCAACAAGAAATCTCCCACCTGGAGAAGTGCCTGCAGCTCTGTGACCCCCAGCACATGAAAGACATGGAAAGATGCTCTGGAAAGAGCAGGTCCAGAGGGAAAGATGCTCAGAGGGCTGGGTCACCTCTCCTGGGAAGACTGAGAGAACAGGGCTTGCTCAGCCTGCAGAAGAAAAGGCTCCAGGGGCACATTAGAGCACCCAAAGGGGGCTGGGGAGGGATATTTTACAAGGGAATGTAGTGATAGGACAAGGGAAAGGTTTAAACTGAGTTAGGCTGGGTTTAGATTGGATATTAGGATGAAATTCTTCCCTGTGAGGGTGGGCAGGCCCTGGCACAGGTGCCCAGAGCAGCTGTGGCTGCCCCTGGATCTCTGGATGTGCCCAAGGCCAGGCTGGGTGGAGCTCTGAGCAACCTGGGATAGCCAGAGGTGCCCCTGCCCATGGCAGGGATGAATGGATGATCTTTAATGCTCTTTTTAATTCTATGATTCTATTTCTACCTTCTTTTCCCAATCTGTAAAAACCAGATCAGTACTCAAGGGAATATATACATTTTTACAGCAGAAGCATTAAAGCCTTCTGTGCTGGCCTTCAGAAAGTGACCTGAGCATTTTCAGAGTGAAATTTGGGTCTGGGAATATCTCTTGTTTCACATTCCTCTTACTGAAATCTTTTAAAATATTAGTCAAAATAGATTATAAATTACTAATGCTCCTAATTAGTCTTGTAACTTCCAGATCTTCCTGCCAGGCTCAGCTTTAGATCTCATTCTGGACAAGACTGATGAACATGGGAAACAATGAAATGTGAACAGGAAATTTGAGGCAGTCACAGATTGAAGGTGCCTGACTTTGCCATATTTAGAAGAATGATGGCTTATTTCTTCCAGAAGGTTATAATATATTTTATAATTATTGTAGCAGATTTGGGGGATTTTCTTCTTTTTTTTTGTTAATTGAAAGAAAATTATCTGTAGTCATCAGTACCTATGAGGTGTCAGTTCAGAGAAGGAAAAATTACCTTGTAGGACTAGGAAATACTTCCCCTAAGGGTATAAACTTTACAAAGAGTTGGAGGACAGTTCAGGAAATAAAAGGTTAACATAAAATCAAATTATTAAGTTCAGCTTTTTAAACAAAAGTACTGATACGTAATATAATATATATCATTATGTATACACTTTCTTATATTTCTTATAGAAAATATTTTATACATTATACATATGCAGGAACATAGACATGTTAAAATACATCTTAAAACAGCTGCAAGATCATAATGTGATCTTTGGAAAGGGAAACTGCCAGCATGAATTCATGCAGTGGAGAAAAATAAGAATGGGGAGCATGCATGTGAACAATGTCAATAAAAGAATTTGAGGAAAGCATGTGTTAGAGCAGCATTTCATGTTAACAAGTCCATGCCAGTTATGAATATTGGAAAGACTGGAAAGGGGGATTGGGAGAAAGAAAGATTCTCATTTTTGTGTGCTCCAACATAGCACTGAACTCATCAGTGGCCTTTAGGCTAGGTGTAATATCACATTTTTCTGGTAAAACATAAAATGCAGTGGGAATGGAATAACCATCTGAAATCAGGATAGTGATTCTAGTTCTGTATTTATTACCTTAACTAATGCAAAGTCCCTCAGATTTTTGTTAAATGGCTAATTACAGATAATGCTAATTACAGATATAGCAGAGTCTTTTGCTCACAGTCTAATGCAAATAATCTCACAGTCATTTGGGATTGAAACTAAAGAGGGAACAATGGGAAAATTAACAAAAACTCTGAGAACAACTTTTTAATTCATTAAAATAATGCTACCAGACTGTGTTCACCTGTCCCCCTTTGATCACACTGGAGTGGTAAAAGCAGAACACCAGTTTTGCTCAGACTAGAAAGAGCAGCTACTTCATGAGACAATTGTTTCACCAAATTTGAGGAGTACAGAAGACAATATGCCTATTAGCTTTTTATATAATTGTCTCTTTTATCTATCAAAATTCTAATTTCATATTTCTATCTTTTGTTTTCCTGTTTTATGCTGATAGCAGGTATACTTGGATCTCTACACTTCAATCACATCTGTGAAGGACAGCACCAACTCAGGTGCTTAGCCACATGACAAGGCTGGAACAAACCAAGAGCAGAAACTGCTGAGAAAGCCTCACTGAGACTGGGTTCAAGCAGAACCACCCCTTTGTTTCACTTGGCAAGCTGGCCTCCAACCCCTGCTGCTGACACCACACCAGTTCCCAGTCCAATCAGCCTTGGTGTGCATCACACAGTCTCTAACATTAATTTAGGACCACCACCAAAGCAGCAGAGGTGAGCTGGTGTCTGTGAAAAATGACTTTTGTCAAAGAGAAAACACATCTTGCTATGAGCCCTCCTCCTACCTGGTCACCCAGGCTGCTGGGATGTTATGGGCAGCACAAACAGTGAAGCTCAGCTGGGAATTCAGGCTGATGTCTGCACACAAAGGGCTCCTAGGGATGGTGGCAAGCTGGAAATTGGCATCAAAGCTGCTGCTGTAGGCATGGATGAGACGAGAGATGGCCATGGAGAGCTCAGTCACAGCAGCCTCTATTAACACTGAGAGGAGACAGAGGAATAAATAAAGGTTAGCAATAGGTCATTTATGAAGAACTATATTTATCCTAAACCATCAGTTCTGGCTTTGAAATGCTTCCTAATAAAATTTAATTGAAATGACATAACTTGCAACTGAAGCCAATTAGCCATCTGTGCTTCTGAAAGTGCCTTAGCTCATTTCTGGTGTATCCTTAACAGACTTTCATTACAGAGCTTTCAAATTAAGGCATTTTCAAATTAAGGCATTTTCAAAGTAAGCATTCCAACTACAGCAAGCTACTGGGTATCTCAGATATGCCATTTCAGTTTTTGAATTTTTGTGCTGGAAGGATTTTTATCAAGTAGGTATTTTGTCATTTCAGCAGTTAAGTAGCTACTTACTTCAAGGGAACTGGCAAGGCAGCAGTAGAAGGGAGAAAAGGCACTGGTTAAATTTTAAGACTATAAAGCTGTGGCAACTGTAGGTAAACAATTAATAAAACATATAAAACAGCAGCTACAACCAGAAAAACTCAGCATTCAGGTGGTCATGAGTTGGTGATAATGTTACACAAAAGTGGACACTGAAATGCATTGGTATACATAGGTATGAAATGCAGGCTGTATCCCAATTTTTACCACACTTGTATTTATGCATTTATGTCATTCCCTGTGGCTTCAGCTCTGCAGTACTTTTTTTTTCTTTTCTCTTTTTTCTTCTTTCTATTTTTTTTCCAATTCCTGGCTTTTATCCATCTTCCCTCTCTGTTTTTGGAGCAGCTTGGGGTTGCCTGATTGCCAGTGTAAACTCAAACCCCCAGTCCTGGCAGCCTCCATCAAGTGAAGAGAGCTGTTAAGAGCACTCATTTCTCAAGCATGGACTGGGCTGAGAGAGAAAGTGTCAGAGTATATTGCATTGCTCCAAGATCAGGCTGATTTGTCTTCCAAGAGGAAAACCCCAAATTTTCTTTTTTTTTTTTACCCTTCTAACTCACATTTTTCTACATGATCAAGAAGATACTCTCACCACCTGTTAACAGTTCTTGAAATATTCTCTGGACTTGTCTGGCCACTGAAGTCAGCAGCCATCTATCAGCTAATGGTGTTTATTGAAAGAAAAAAGAAAGGAAAAGAAGAAACAACCCAGGAATAGGAAGCCTGAGACTCCTGTCAGCTTTTTATCCTTGGGATAGGTGCAGCAGTCCTGCCCAACATCAGACACAGACACCACTGCTCACTGGACTTAGCTATCCCTGTTTCCTGACAGAAATATTTCCAAAAAACCCTATCCTCAATCAGGAATTTTATTCTCCTGTTTCCTGACAGAAATATTTCCAAAAAACCCTATCCTCAATCAGGAATTTTATTCTCCTGTTTCCTGACAGAAATATTTCCAAAAAACCCTATCCTCAATCAGGAGTTTTCTTCTCCTTCTCTGATACCTTTTACCTTTAAACCAACAACTACCCAGAACTACTGAGTCACAAAATGCATTGCAAGCAGTGCAAAGAAATAATTTCTCTTCATTTCATCGTAGACAAATTTTAATTATGTGACAATAGAAATACACATAAAATTGAAATATTTTGACACATGATGAGGTTTGCTTCTGAAAATACTGACAGCAAGTTATTGCACGTGTGAAGGACTGGCTAGAGTACTACACCTTGTAATGTAACCATCTTCCACATGTGAAAACTGAATTATTTTAGAGATCAACAGGCTAAAAAACATCAGTCCTTCTACTCTCTCTGTCTATCATTTGGTTTTAATTGCATTTTTTATTTATCCTCTTTAGCATTTTCACCATTTATCATCCTTCACCACAATAGTTTTGAAAACACCTTTGTCTCTAGTGATTTTTTTCTCCTAGAACACCATGTAGTTCTCATTCCCAGATGTGTAATCACGTAGTAACTGTAAACTAAATATTAAATTTGCACGGAATTCTTTTACATTCCAAGAACTTACCCATAATGATACACATGGAACCTTTTTAAGAGGTCCAGAAGAGGACATCAGCTGATTGTTATTTGAACCAGGATTTTATCTGAAAAGTATCACACTATTTTTTCATTAAGGACCAACATCTCCTCAGGAAATTCCTTGTTTCCAATCTGTTCAAAGTGGTTGACAGGCAAATGTAGTGTAATAGCAAACCCCTTATTTATGAAAATTGGCCTGTTGAAATCAATGATTTCTGAACAGAACCTTCTCAGTGTTTTCTCCAAGAGAGGGTAAAAGTTCAGAATCTCTGAAAATACAGTTTTAACACAATCTATATTCTAGGTGGTAAAGCAACATTTCAGATTTTGTCTCCAGAACAAGAAGAAATGTATTCTATCTCAGCTGAGCCACAGATAAAAGGAAATACTCTGTGAGCAAAGGATTCCCAAATAATAAAGTCAGGGGAAAATACACAATGGAGTATTTTCCATAACAGAAAATGTACATGTGCCAGACAAGGAAGTGATTAAGATGCAAGATGCCTATCACTACATCCAAGCTGCCCTGCCCATTGACCATGTTTGCAGAAAAAATGATTTTCATGGTTTACCTGACTCTCAAAACTGATGCCAGATGTGTAAAAACCAGACAAGCAGACAAAACCAAACAAAACAGGTTTTTCTAACAGCATGTGAGGGGTGAAGGCAGGAATGGAACAACTGCCAGCCAAAGGAGACAAATGGCCTTCAGCATTACTTATCTAATTATTAGGACATACAGAATGAAGATATTATCAGGAAAAGAGTTCCTCAGGTTAAAGCAAATGTCTGATTGTGATCTGGTCTGCAGGTCCAGGAATTTTTCAACATTAATTTTCTTATTCTTGCTAGCTTTCAGTTATAAAACAGCCTGTGGTTCCTGTGCAAGAATCAACCCTGTTCCAGCCCCCATTGCTCAGTCATTAGGAGCAGTAGCAATTCACTGAATTAGAGGGAAACATCTTGGGTAGTCTGTAAACATCCATTACTCACAAAACTTGGTCAGCATTTCCTCACTGTATTTTAATGAGCTGCTGAGTAGGATATGGTAGGCTGAAATTATATCTCCCATTCATGAAGCCAGAGAACTTTAACTGCTTTTTATGCTTTTTAATAAATCTCAGCTCAGAAAGGACTGGTGCTTCACTGATTTACAAAGCACCGACCATGGACTTCCTACAGCAGATTTCAGAGTTTCAGCCACATCAAAACCTGTTTTCTAGAGAGGTGTCCCAGGCATAGCCAGTCTGTAAGAGACAGTGAAAGGACCACATTGCAAAGTGAACTGTGACCAAGACTAATCATCTCACAACTCAAACTTGTGATCTATTTCTGCTCTGAAATTATTTGCCATCACCTTCTCACTGAAGGTGAGGAGAAATCTGACATGCAGAAATGAGAGGAGAACCAGGGAAGTGAACTTTAACCACAGCTGCCAGATACACTTATTTCTGACAGATTCCTGTTCCCTGTGCAGGAAGCCTGAAGGAATAAATTGTACCTGGAGTGAGTAACACAAAAATCTTTACAATCCTCAAAGAGTTAATGAATACATCTGCAAGTGCCTTCAAGATTTAGTAAGGAATACATTAGTTTATTCCTCACTGAAACCAACTTACTTTTTCCTCTCAGTCCAGTATTACAATTCCCATATTATTTTATTGCCAGATTTTCCAACAGAGCAGGCACCTTGCTGTGACTGCACCAGCAGATGATGTCAGTTCAATACATGTTAAACACTCTCTCTGACCTGTACACGTTTTCTTCAGGTAAAACATGACAAAAATCTGGTTGAACAGAATTTGGAATGAAGGCTTATAACCCTTTTGACAGATTAAAAATACTTTTGAGAAGTAGAGCTTGGTTTTTTCCTTTCCAGCTTATTTTCAGAGATGAAAAAAGAAAGAGCAAGATCCTGAATAAAGTTTAGGACACATACACACACAAAACACCATAACAAAAACTACAGGAAAAAGAAACCCACCTGACCTTTAATTCAAATGCTAAGCAGCATTCCTTCAGCCACTATTGTAATAGGAAAGAGGTAAAACATGAGAAGGCTGTAATGCACATACTGATCAGATGCAGCTTCCAAGCACCAATATTTACTGCACTGTTTTCTCCTACAAGTTGAAGAATCCTATGGATTATCCCTTGAAAGCAACTTTAATATCTCCTGCTATCCTGGTATCAAAAATGTCTCTGCTCCTATATGGTTTATAATGCCTTGATAACTTCTGCCTCCTTTTTGTGCAGAGTTGTTTAAAAATTGTTCTTGATTAAAAAGCCTCTGGCTATAGGGACAATATATCAGGATGCAACACAACAACAACTTAGAGGTGAGGAGCTGTGCTCTGGTTTGGAAACAATGCAGGAGACATGTAGAAAAATGAAACAAAATCAATAAAAAATCCCTGAAGATTTTTCCATATTGTGAAACAAAAAGAGTTTTTCCCAAAACAAAAATGTAATGGGTTTGTGCTAAGAAAGGAAGAAAAAGAATTTTTCAGCTCCAAAGGAAACCCTAACAAAAAAGCAAAACAAAACAAAACCAAAAAATTTTCACCCTTTCCTCCTGTTTTTTAAAAAATAGAAACCTTTCTGTTGTGAATGCTTCTATTATCAGGTCTAGAAATAAATATCAAATCCCAAGCACAGTTAGAGAAGCTTTACAGCCTCAGTGTAGTGATGACTTCATGACATGTATTGTAAGCATTGCATTCCTGCATCCACTCCAACAGATAACAACTGCAGCAATTCAGTTGGCAATACTGCTAATTCAATATCATCACTTCCTAGTGCATACCAGACCTTCTGGATGGCTCCCAGAGAACTGCTGATCAAATTCTGACAGCTGCTCAGTATGTCTGATCTGAAATCCCTGCCCTGAGCAGCAAGGCTGTAGACATGGAATAAACATTCATTCATCAGCTTTTGAGAGCCACACACAGACTCAGGTCTGCACCAGCCTGCAGCCTTCTCACACTCTGGATTGCAGCAAATTCCAATGCTAAATCCCCATTAACATGAGTAATCTTCATTTTCTGGGAAAACTTGATGCTGCAGAAAGATACTGATGTCTAGAAATACCTATAGTTCCTCCCATTTAACAAGAAAGAAAATATTTTGAGCACTAAAACTTGAATATCATCTTCTAAGGACTTCGTAGAGAGGAGAAAACCTGATCGAGACTTAAGCATAATGTGGATAAGTGTTGCTTTATTCACAGCAGTGGCTTAAGTTGTTCTACAGAGATAACACTGCTAATAGAGGCAGTTATTGGAGCACTAAATCAAGGCTAGATATTTTGAATATAGTCTTTGACTAGCTTAGTCCATGGTGAATGATTAATAATAAACCTCAATCTGTTATTCAAGAGTAAGGTTAAGGCAGTTTCTAAACAAGTTTTTAAGTAAGGCTTTCATTTTAATAGTATCTTGTATCTTTTTCTCTTTTGTGGTAGAGAAAAGCTGTAATGGAGATAAAATGTTTTATGATACTCAGGGTAATAATCATCTCTTGGGGAAAAAAGGGGAAAAGAAACAAATTATTAGTTGGAGTAACTGATTGGTGCTCTTGCTGTTAAAATTTGATCCTGTTTTCTTCAAGATAAACATGAATACATATGAGGGACAGAAAGGAACAGTAAAAATGGGAAATCCAGTCTGTCTCTTCTTGGCTGTCAATTCTGACTTCATCTGCAATTGTGCTGCTTGAGGAAAGAGAGCACATGGGTTTTAGCTTCCCAGAGATCTGGAAAGATTTAACAGCACTGAGCAAATCTATGATTTTCCTTTAATTTTGGGTCACTTGTAGATTTTTGCATGCCTGCAATCCTAGACAGCCGAGCACAATGAAGTAAAAAAAGGGTGGGAAGCAAATGAGGTGGAAAAGGAAACACAAAGGTGAATTTGGGCAGGAGCTTACAACTCACCACTCATTTGGCTTTTACTTCTAGCTTCAGCAGGTGAAAAGATCATCTGGAATCCTCTCAAGGTTAGTGCTCCTAGATCAGTGAAGGTGAGCACTGGGAAGACAGGGACTAGGGAAAACTTGTGATGTCCAAAAGAGAAGATGTAATATGGTTTTTCCCCACATCTGGGAGTTCAGCCCTAGGTTCCTGCAGATCAGATTTGGTCATTGCACTCACACTTGGTTTTTCTGACATGTTCTTAACACCAGCTTTGACATGCTAGCTCATTAGCCTAACTTTAAATATTTTACTGACTTTTAGTCTATTTAGTTTATGTATTAGCTGCAGACATAAGGCATGTAGCATGTCAAAACATACATGAAATGGAAATGTGGTACCTTGGACAAATTTGAATGCAGGCTTCTCCACAGAATGACTAATGGTCTGGCAAGTTCTGACTTGCTATCAGTAAATTGCAGTTTCTCATCTTACACTACCAAAAGGATTCTGCAATTCTTATGAAATTAGGGTGTGCCAAAAGCAAACACAGAAATCTGCACAGTTGAAGATTTCCTGGCATAAATAAAGGTACAGAGAAGTAGGGAGTAAACACTGATTCCTTCACTGTTACTCAATAAATGAGATTTTCCTTCAGAGAGCTGCTGATTCAATAAAGTTCAAATTTGGAAATACCTGTAATCAGAGGAGTGTTTTAAATCCATTCCAATTAAATTTTCTGAGCAGTGTGTGGAGGAAGATGTTTCTCAGGTAGATGTTTATTAGTAACTATTGATTGTTTTTAAACATGAGCAATCAGCTGCCACAGAGGGTGTTGAAAAAAAACATGGGGAAAAGGAATATATCCAAGAAAGAAGAGTCCCACAAACTGAATTTATTGTCTTCTCCCTTCTGCACCTGAATGTTCCTGGCCCTCCAGCTACTTAGCTTCTCCTGGCATCTTACAAATTGAATTGCTGCTTCCCTTCTCTGCTGTTCATGAAGTTGAATAATACAGAAAACAAGCCTGGCATTAGGAAACCTGCATTTGAAGCAACTGTATGTTTGAAAGATTGCTGAAATCATTGCAGCTGATTCACCTTTTTTGCCTCCCTGAGCACGCTGCAGTTGAGAAAAACAAACAGAGGGAAAGAGCATCTCAGAGACCATTTTTTCCTCAAACAAATTGGAGAGAGACAAATTCCTTCCACAGCCCACCCAGTGCCCAGCTGCAGGGAGGGCCCTTGGATGGTGCCCATGAGCATCCCCAGCTGCTCTGGGGCAGCCACAGAGGGGTGGAGCAGCACCTGATGAGGCTGTTCCCTCCTGGAATCCAGCCCTGACAGAGCAGACTCTGCTCATCCCTTGGTCTGAGAGGTGCTGACAGTGCTGGGCACCTCTGAGCCAGAGAGGATTTTAAAAAGCAAGGTTTATAATTTTGCACATTACTGTTATTTAATGTACTCTTCTTGTGACAGTCTATCATTAGACAAGACACTGTTTATGCAGCAAAAGATCACAAAGAACTAAAGCTCTCAAAGGGAGGAACTAAAGTTATTGGAGTCTGGTGGAAAAATCATACAGAAAAATAAATTTTCAGCCTTACACGAAGTTCATTATTTTCCCTTTTCTCCACATAGAAAGTTGTGATTAAAGAAAGCTACCATGACCCGAACTCAGTTCTTTCACTCTGCTATTCATTCTCCATATCTGAGTCTCCAGAATATTTTGTGGAAATGCTGTTTTATTTACACTTTTAGATCACTTCAATTTCAACTTATCAAAATTACCTTATAATACACCTTAGCATGTAAACATCTGCAATATGCACACTCAAACAGATTAGTAAAACAAACAAATAGCAAAACATGTGTTTCATGATGATACACCTTGAATTAACATACTAAAAAAAACCACTCTACCTTTGCCTGGTGTTTCCACACTTTGAAGAGAATTCTATCAAGACAAAAACAGAGAGGAAAAAAAAATCAGTTACTTCAGAAAAGACTGGGTGGAAGTTCCAATGGCTGTAGAAGTAGAAAATACAGTGGAAAGGGAGAAGGATTTGGATTTATCTTAATGTTATGATGACACAAGACATGACTGGGATTCAGAGCACCAGGACCTGCTTCCTCCACCACCTCAGCCAAGCCACTCAGTCCTGATTTCTGACAGTATTTGGGCAAGACAAGGTACAAAGAAGCTCTCATCAAATGTGCTCACACGCTCTCAGCCTCCACAGTGCTACAACAGAGAGAAGAATTCCCTCTCCACCCCTGTGCAAGCCTTACAATCAGATGGGAAGCCCTAAGGGCAGGGTCTTGGCATCCTCTCAAAGGTGAGGAGCAGCATGGCTCCACTCAAGTGGCCTCCATCTCACCTACTCCTGTGCCAGATCACTGAAAATAGCTGTGCTCTTTGAGGGCCTTGGAGCAGGCACCTGACTGACCAGAGGTGGTCAAAGGGAAATACTGAGTGAGGGGAGACCCCAAAGTGCTCTCCAGCTTCCTCATGAGGGCAAGTGACAGGCACTGATGTCTTCTGGTTATCAGTGACAGGACCCAGGCGAATGACATGAAGCTGTGTCAGGGGAGGTTAAATGGATTTCAGGAAAAGCTTTTTCACCCAGAGCTGGTTGGGCACTGAACAGGTTCTCCAGGGAAATGGTCACAGCCCCAAGCCTGACAGAGCTCTGGAACCATTTGTACAACACTTTAGGGCACAGGCTGTGATTCTTGGATTGTCCTCTGCAGGGACAGAAGTTGGACTTTGATGATCCTCGTGGTTCCCTTTCAACTCAGCAAGCTCTATGATTATATGAGTCTGTGATCAAACTTGTATCTACAAAAATAAGGAGCAAATCTTGACCAGAGAGATTGCAAAGTTAATTCTGCATTTCAGTATTGCCTCTGGCTTGCACTGTTTGAACCCACATCCCTGTAAGGTTTTCTGCCCTTCAAAGTCATTAATCCCTTTGCAGTGGGCTCAGAATTCTTTGTGTTAGTACATATGTATTCAGCATGATGCTTCTCAAAAATTACAATGCATGCAGAGGTGGCACAAGAAACACAATGCTGGATGTACATTCTCCCCCTGGCACCCAGCTTGGAGCTGCCAGCATTTGTCTGGTGAAGATGAACAGAAGAAGTCAAATGCTTACTTGAGGGGAGAAAAGCAGCATCCAGGCTGAGAATTATGTTTGCACAATCTTCATAATGCAGCGAGACAAATGGGAACAGAGACTTTTGTTCAATTCCCTCAAATTTTGGAAAGTAAACAACATTTTGGCACAGTACTTATAATTTCAACATAGTATAGCATGCTTAATATATAGTGGATTAGTGCCTGTTCTGGCAGGATTTGATCTCCTGTGACATTTTGTGAGCTGCTGTAAGAAAGGAACGGGGGGGAAAAAAATAAGGAGAGATGAAAAACATTAAGTATGCATCAGGCCCAGAGCCTCCCCTGAATGGATTTGCAAATCCCAGGGTTAGGTTGGTTAGAGACTGAAATAATCACATTTACAAAGAGATGCAATCAGTTAAAAAGAAACCAGCAGTGGTGCCAGTTACTTTCATAATCTCTTAACCACGGTACAGGAATGCAGAGTACTGGCAGTGAGGAGGTAATAAGTACAATTTAATTAAAGACAGAAGATTGAAACTAAGTTTCTTTGTTTTGTTTCAGGTTTTTTAGGGTTTTTTTAAAACCAAATTAAATTGAAGCACATTCTTTTTTTTTTTTCCTTAAGTGGGAGAGTACATATGTACAGATATGTATAAACAAACATACACTGGCAACCTATGTAATTTACACTGGAAGAAGTAAGCAGTGGTTTCCCTGAGGCTTTATGTGCACTTGTGCCAAATGGAGGTGTTAAAAAATATTCCACACAAAACCACACCATATATTACACTAAAGGATCAGGAAATCATGTGGAAAAGCAGTTAGAATGTTTTTCTGGCACCTCTTCCTTAGCAGATGTGTAACGCTGCAGCGCTTGAGATGTAACAGGTACCCTCAAAAATGTCACTTAATTTGTGAGGCTGTTTACCTGCTCATCTGAAAAATGCCTCTCTTCCTCCTAACAAAATATAGTGGCACTACACTGCTGAACATAATAGAAACAATTCAAGCAATATGGTAAAATACAATAATAGTGCAGCATTTAATAATTTTTTCAGTACCCAAAAGTTACATAAAAAATGGCCTTACCATTCTATATGAGTTTAAATCAAAAAGAGATTTGAGGGGGTTGGTACTCCATTGAATAACTGGCTGCTGAGTACTAATTTTGAGTACATACATTGCTACAGACAGGAAAACTGGTCAATTTATCTTTGCATAAATATTAACAAGTAGAGATGCAATCTGATTTGTTACATTTTTATTCTACATGTGAGGTAGTTGCATGTGGCATTCACATTCTCTGAAACATCCCTTTGCCCAGGATTTTTCTCCTGGGAATCTGAGAAACCCCAGAGAAAAGGAAAACAATTCTTATCTCATTTGCTTCTCCTGTGTTGTGCTCATGTGCAATGTGTTTGGAGATTGTTTACCCACAGGAGATTGTTCCATTGGTTTCATGTGAATTGTTTTCACTCAATGGCCAATCAGGGCCAGGCTGGGTCAGGACTCTGGAAAGAGTCACAAGTTTTCATTATTATCTTTTTAGCATTCTGTAAGTATCCTTTCTGTATTCTTTAGTATAGTTAAGTTTAGTATTTTTTAATGTATGATAGTATAATAATTTAATATATGATAGTATAATATTTTTTAATATATGATAGTATTATAAAGTAATAAATTACCCTTCTGGGAACATGGAGTCAGATGCCTCCGTTGGGACATTTCCCAGCAAACACAATTTTGTATATAATGTGCAATGACTATCCTCACGAAATGGGACAGTGCTGAAGTTACAAAACATGCAGGAATACATTTGCCTGCTTTTATGACATTTATAGTTCAGCTGCTGAGAAAGATGAAGCTCTTTATGGAATCAAAGCCCAACCTTTTCTGGATTGCTGAGGTCTATTGACTGTCCTAGCAGTATTTCTCAAAGGAGGGAAGGCAGCAGCAGCAGGAGTGTTTGAAGTCAGTTGTTAGTCAGGGCTGCTTCAGCACAGAGGCATCACAGGGACAGGGGTGGCACTCAAGGTCACAGGCAGCTTTTACAGCAAGGCTTCAAGGGACAGGCAACCAACTCAGCCAACCAAGCCTGAAAGGCAGCCTTAAGAGAACAAAACCTCAATAACTGAAAAACTTTATAGCATGAACGACAATCTGGGCAGTAGTTTTCAAGAGATATGTTGTTAGAATCCAAAATGCAAAGAATTCTCAGAACTTTGGGCATGCAAGCCAAATCTCAGAATTAAGCACAGGACTTAATTTTAGACCATAGAATAGGTTTCCAAACTTCAGTACTAGAAGCAAGCATGTAGATTTGTAGTTTAAAACAGAGACATGTTAAGAAAATGAAAGTTTAAAGTTTTGGAGTTTAAGATAAAGAAAAAAATAAAAGTAGCTACAAAGGTAAACAAGGACTTAAGAATGCAGCACTGTAGGTTTATGTGTCATAACATGATTGGCTAAGAAAGTTTACACTGTAACATGAGTCCATAAAACAAAATATTTAAGGATTAAGTCAGAAACATAAATATTCTTGTTTGGCAATATTTTATTAGTCAATAAATCCTTTAAAAGTTTTGTAACTGAGTGTCTTGGACTTTCTGAACCATCCAGTAAAGATGTGAGCCAAACTCACCCTTCCTGCCTATGTAGAAGAGAAAAGAAACCACATCATCTAAAATCTCAGAGGGGTCTTGTTTCTAACTCATTCAAAACTCCTTCAAAAATCCCCACAATACGTGAAAGAGCTTCTTACTGAATGTTACAACAGAAAAATATTTAAGACTGCTCAATCTGGACAATCTTCTCAACATTCAAAAGAGGCTGTTCAGAACAGTATCCTTTTGCTCATTACAGATGGGCACACAATATCATCATCATCATCATCATCCCTTATCAGCTGCAGCCTCTGGAGATCCCAGCCAGGACCAGCACTCTGCTGTGCTGGAGACTGCACAGAGAGAAGGAGAGGAGTGCCTGGCTCTCAAAGGATAATCTGAACAGGTAAAACAGGAAAATGGAAGTCTATTGCTCCCTCCATGTGAGGAAGAACATGGGAATTGCTTCAGGAGAAGCTGTAAATATTGGAGACAGTCTATACAGCAGAATTGGACATTTTGACACGCTGGAGAATGAGCAATAGCAAACAGGGAGCATTTGGAGCAGAGGTTTTTTGTTTGTTTCTTTCTACAACAAGTAGATCAGATGATAATTTAATTATTTGCCTATCAGTAGCCAATTCATCTCAAAAATAAAAGCAATATTTGCACAACAACAACTCTGAAGACAAGCAGAAGAAAATGTGAACATCCACAAAAAAACTGAGCCTTGAAAAGGATGGCCTCCACTCGTAGGGTTTTGTCCCATTATGTAATTCTGCATGGCTTGTGGGGTTTTCTGACTTAGGGTGAGCCCCACTAACAGGAACTGATTTGTCTCTTTGACCACTGCATCTATTTCTCTGCTCAAATTCAGAGAGGATGGGGCTGCAAATGGACCATGGGATATAGAAGGCAGTTATAAGAGGTAGTTTACACATTAGGTTCACAGGGCTGACCTGAACACTAAAAGATAAAATACTCTAGATTTTTCTTACCTCAAAATAAATGTTTTTATCAAATTAGTCCTGGTATATTTCTTCTGCTCTAATTCCTTTCTAAAACAAAGTTCTGTTACTTCCCTCTCTATCTTTTACCTGGACCCAGCTCTTTGAGTATCTCTTGAGACATTCTGGATTGAGAAAATTCTTGTCTCGAGTACAATACACTGATCATCCTGACACCTCTTAAGAGAATCTGGATTTGAACTGAAAATCAAATCATATGAATCCCTTGTTAGTTCCTTTATCTCTTTCTCTACAGTATTTACCCCCTAACATCCAAGAAAAGCTTTTCTTAAATGGATATTCTTATTTCCATTTGATTCCACATCATACCAGATAAAATGTGTGCCAACACAGACTCATTAATGAAGGAATTTACCCCCAGTAGCGATTTCTAATAATTGATGCCAAAGCAGAAATTAAAAGATTTATGATAATATAGAAGCAAGATTTGCAGGGAAGCATGAACTAGAAGGGAAGCAAGAAAAGCCACTAAAGTGAATCAGCTGGTCAGGTCTGAGCAACAAACCAAAAACCCTGGAGCTGCCTTGGTTCTTCCAGTCTTGGGTGTTCTTACACATAGCACGAGCCATGGGAAAAAACAAAATCAAACCCAACAGGAAAGAAAAAGGATAAAAGTCTTGCAGGAGGCAGGCAATGGTCTGAATGCAAGCATCACATGCAGTCTGGCATGGGTTTCTAAATAGAAAAGGGTGTGAGAAAGAATGGCAAGAGAAAGAATGGCAAGAGACCAGGCAAGGACAGAAGAGAATTGCTCAATAATATTTTTTTAAAGTATGAAGAGGGAATTTCCTAAGGGTGTGAAAAAAAAATCATCATGACTCACAGTTACACCAGAGTAAATCCAAGTGATTAATAGCTTGATTTTCAGATCTGCTGAGCACCTGTATCTCCAAGATGCTGACTTCAAAAGAGCTTTTGGGTGCTCAGAACTTCTATAAATCAGGTCATAGTGACTTATCTAAGGTCACACCAAAGCAGCTGATAACCACACTGAGAAGGGATACTGCCCTCCAAAGTCCCAGTTCACAATTATTCAGAAACCCCTGGAAAACCCAATTCAATGTTTTAAGAGTATTTTGGCTAAAATCAAGACTGCATGATGCTGGTACTCTATTTATTTTTATATAAATAGCAGGGACATTTCAATCTGAAAAAAAAATCACTATTTAAATGACATTTTTGGAAGTTTTTTTAAAATTACTGACAGCCTGTACTAAATATCTGCAAATCTAATACTCTGAAATCACATGATTTGGTAAATAGGTGATGTGGCAAAGAAGAGATTTGTACAGTAGGAACAAGAAAGAACTGAAGAATATCAATTCAAGTTAAACACATAGCAAATCTTCTGTTGGTCCTGTATCACATCACACATGGCCAACATTCTTTTTTTTTTACAGTGCCTCTACCCAAGACATATCAATGAGAAAACAAGACAGCAAAATGTAGCAAGACAGAACAGACTTGATCAATCAGAAAAGTACTGATATCCATACAAATTCCAGTTTTAAAGAGAAAAACAGGACATGAGCATGCATCTTTCACCTGTGCTCTCCCCAAAGCATGGAGTTTCCAGACTGCATCAGTGATTTCTCTGGTTTCCACAAAACACAGGACACTGCAGATGGCTTTAGCTGCCTCAACCACATTTTCAACATTATTCTGTTGAAATAATAATGAATAATGTTGAATAAAGTTTCTATAGGAGAGAAATAGGGAGGAAAAAAGGAAGCAGTAGATACACAACATTTCCCAGAAATACCTGACCATAACCTTCATGGCAGTGAGGGGTAGGAAACCCTTCCCTCTCAGGCAGAATTCAAACCCCATGGTTCAGTCTGGCTACACTGGAATCACCACAGGCCAATATTTTCCTAAGGATGGTGACATTTCTGTTGAAATCCAATTATCTCCCACAAAATGTATGCTGGTCAAAACCACAACAAATTTGGTATCAAGGGCTGATTTTAAGGGAAAAGCTTGGTTTGGATGAACTCCAGCAGTGTGGAAGCACCATAAAGAAACTTCACAGGAGACCTGAAGCCAAGTGGTTCATGAGCATTCTGTAATTCTGTGAATTTATCCTCACTATTGTCTCCTACCCATTTCTGCCAGAGTTGGAAAACAGCCACATTCCTCCTAAAAATAGGTACTGTGTGGGAGGCTGCAGAATCTGACACCTATGGACTGAGCACTTTTGCAAGCAGCTTTCTGCAAAATTATATATTCAGTTAAAACTATGGAATGTTATTGATTGTAAATTTAGCTATTTTAATATTGCCAAATTTAGATATTTTAATATTGCCATACAGAAAAAAAAGTTTCTAGTTGAAATATTTTGGGGGAAAAAAAAAAGGATCCCCAAAGGAAGGAAAACACAATATGAAAGTACTCTATGTTCAGGAAAATAAATAAATAATAAATAAAAATTAATGGGCTTTCTGCATGGTTATATCACTTCATTAAAGCTTAAAATACATTCTCTGAACAAGCAGAAGCTCTCCTATAAATATTCTCCATGTTTCTGTACTGATAAATGTTCCTTTTAGTGCACTATAGCATGTGGATGTACCCATGAAAACATCTTTCTCACTCATGCAATTTGTGCCTGAAAAATAAAAAATTGTACCAAGATGAACTTTCTGTTTTCCAGCTTAAGGTCTATGCACAGACTGTACTGAGAAGTTAACACCTAAGTCATTATTACAAATAAATATAAAAATATATTGAGCTTACTAATTGCACATTACCTGCTTTGAGAAAAACTAAAAATTAAATTACATGAAATATCCACAAATATTTCAAATATTTGGTCAGATTCTTTTCAACATTAGTTGTTGGGGTTTTTTGAAAGTAATTAAGGACAGAAACACCTTTTCAAACTGCAGGCTCTAGAGAGGAAAAGGCTGACTGTGATCTCTTGAGAATTTTAGACCCTCTTTTGGGATGAAATTTGATTTGGGCTCAGTGGCTTTGCTATGTGTAACCCTGACAACCCCAAAACATTATCAATGCTGGTTTATTCTGATTTCTTGAAGAAATAATTGAGTATATGTATGTATAGATATATATATATTTCTATATAGAGTTTTAAATTAATATAAAATATCATTCCATTTTTGCATTTGATTTAAATAAGTTTTAATTTTTTAATTTAGCATTTTACTTCTTCCCAAGCAGAGATGTATTATTGGAAGAAGGAATTTTGTGCCTATAAATGCAGCTCTGCAGGGTAATTTCTGAGCAGTAGACATACACAAAAGTAACCCTTAAATAGAGAAACATCTCTCTGGATGGAGAAAAATAAAAACAAAACCTAAACCACAAATCCACCCACAGTTTATGCAATTTTGTACTAACATATAAATGCTATTCCATAAAGAGAATTGGTGTCTTGAGGAATGTATCAATTTCTGTTTAATGTGCTATTCTGTTTAGAGATAAACTATCAAAGTATTAATATTTATAGAAGCTACTTTATCATACACTTTATTTTTATGGTAGCTACTTCTTAGGAGCATATTGCAGATGAACAAGAGTAAACACATAAAATTATGTGATACTGAATATTACAAATGATTACTTCTTCACACTATTTCTCTGCTGGGATATTATCATGTAAAGACTTCTCTTTTTTCATATAAAGAAGTTTGTTTTTTTTTTCCATGTGTAGATACATGACATTGATTTTTGCCCCAAAGAAGGGAAGATGGAGCTTCATTTCTTACAAAAATTTTACATCTTCTGAAATTCCAAAAGCACTCCAGTCAACAGCTTGTAATTTTTTCCCCCTTCTACATATTTAAATAGAGCAGAATCTTAGAAGAATATTTTGGTGTTTCAATAATTTATATAATAAAAAAGTTATTTCATTCCAAAACTTCTACACTCTGTATAAAAAATTTACAAAGTCGTCTCTACAGTACCAGTACATTTTGAATGGATTTCAAAATGAAGTGCATAAAAAGTGGTTGTCAGGGCAATCAAAATTGGCTGCTTATTTTACAGCACACATTGTCTGAAAAATACATTTCAAAACTTACATTTCAACCCTAACAGCACCAATTCCTTTGTGCCAGACATCTTCATTACATTTTTTAAAATTTTTTGTTTTATAAAGTTATGGTCCATCTCAAAATTGATTTTCCATTTATTTACCATTATTACTAATTAGATTCATAATGATAGTGGGCTTGTCCCATAAGTCAAATGTACTGGTATCCCATATCTGTGGCAGAATAAATCTGTGGCAGTAAATAAGTAGAAAAATGTGCAAAATATTAATTTTTTTTCAACTGAGAATCTCAAGGTGTGTCTGGTTAAAACTGAACTCTTAAGGAGCTTCCAGCTGAGTACAGAATTCAGCAGTTAGGTGTGCACTTCATTTACAATCTGGGAGCAGCTCCAGTGCCCCAAATTCCTGAATGTGCTGCTGAAGGTGGATTGTGGTGAACCAGAGAGGAGTAACAACAATGCAAGCTGAGGATGGGAATAGCTTGGAAAAGTGACAGAATTATTATTCCTGTGCAGACTTGGGATCAGGAGGAGTTTACAACGACCCCAATTTCAGACCTTCTTTAAGCAATCTAATCAGAATTTAGAGGAAATAAGTAAACAAAGATTCAAAGCCCAAATAAAGGGGGCTCATTTTTTTTTTTTGTTTACTACATATTACTCATTACATTAGAGCTCCCTCATTTTTTGAGCCACTGATTAAAGCAAATCAGACTTCATGATTCTAGGTGTGAAAAAATCTCCATACACTGAGCTTCTGAATGAAAATACCCATGATATGACCTAAATCATTAACTTCCAATCCTACTCTTTTAAACAATTAATATGAACTCATTGAGTGTCCCTGAGTAGAAAAGGCCTTATTTAAAAGAAACATCTAGAGAAATTTAGCTCTAGACACACACATATTTGCTGGATGGTATGAATATTTCAAAAATATTCTTCCTTCCCTTTATAAAAAGTTAATGGTTTCAAGAAATTGCTTACTCAATGTAAAAATCTTTAGCAAAAACAAATTTAGAAATGCTTCCTAATAGGTCTGAGGAATATCTGCACGGTGTCAGTTGCAGAGGGTGGATTGCAAAGTCTCATTAATGTTGAGGTTATGGCTTTTATTGAATTTAGAATCCTCTTGCTTTAGGCCCTAAAATTTCAAGTGAATGTAAATAACTACCCTGGTGGGTCTACTTCAGTAAAGAAATATACATGTGCATTTGAGCTTGGGGACCTAACTTTTCCAAATGCTTATGACTGCATCACATTTTATACACTAAACACTTCCCTTTGAGATGATGCTTAGAAAGGAAAATTCAGCAAATACCTGCATAGCATCAGACCTAGAGCTTTACTTTGTAGCCAGGCACAAAATTTGTCTTTTGCATTTTGAAAAAGCATCAAAAATTTACACAAAATGTAAAATGTTTGTATATATCTATATTATGTATTTACAAATATTATTTTTATTGATATATATGTATTCATGTATGTGTCTCTATGTTTAGGTGGATTTCTATATATGTGTGTATATGTATAAAATTTGTATGCAAATGTATTTCTGGCTATCCAAAATAGAAATAATAATGGATCAAGAATATCCAGAGAGATTAAATTCAGAACTTAAATGTAGGTGACAGAGTTCTGAAGAAAAAATATTCATTTTATGTTGTAATACATATTTCAAAGAAATGCATAACTTAGCATAATGAGTTATAACTCTGAAAGGGATACACTGGAATATCTTCATGCTACATCAGTATTCTTTGATTTTTTATAAGTCTTTTGTTCTTTCTAGTTTTAAACCCTAGAAAATCAGTTATCATGCCAACTTGAAAGTCAGATCAAATCAGTTATCATGCCAGCTTGGGAGTCAGATCAAATAAACATGTGGTTTCTTCCAAGGTATGACTCAATTTGTCCTTTAGACATTTGTCCTTAAAACATTGGACAGCAGAGAAGATTTCCTAAAAGAGTTTTCCTTCAAGCATGAAGCATTCAATTGCCAGCCCACAATGCTTTAAAATAAAGCTCTTGGGAATTTTGCTGGCTAAATTTAATCCTTCAAACTACCACATGCTTGCATGTATATACTAAATATATAAACATTAAGCTTGGGGGTTTGCAAAATCAGGGACAAATTCTGCAGATCCATATGATGCATTATACCTCTACTAATTCCAAATATTATATTGCCAACTCAAACAACTCTGGTTTCATTTACAAGTTCCTTGACACGCAGAAACAGCCACCTTTGATATTTTAAATTTGTAACACTTTCTTCCTAACCTCAGACCAAGTTTTATTAAGAGAATTTGTATCCTTTCAAAGTCAGATTAAGCAGTCTTAATTAAAAGTCTTCCTTAATTGCATCTAAGACAGATTAATAATTAGATACCTTTCATGTAGAAGTTAATGCTTTTCTGGTGTAACAAACTGAGAACAAATACCTCATTTTGCAGCAGATATTCCACTTGACCTCTGTAGTTGATAATAACAGAGACAAGGTTCTGCCTAGGAATCAGAAAAAAAAGGAAACAATATCAAGTTAATAGAATTAGATAATGAGAACAGTTTTGGGTTGTTTTTTTGTTGGGTTTCTTTTCACATTCTAGACATTTGAAATAATTTGAGACTGATTTTATATTAGTATAAAATAAAGCCAAGTGTGTATGCAGACATCATGCAATTGAGCCTGGACTTCCCTGAGTTTTTGGTAGACTTTTGCCACAAAGGATAGATGAAAAAAGTCTATTTATAGAAGATACAAGTTTCCCAAGTTAAAGAACTCCAGTAAGTGATTTGCTGTTTCAATATCGATTGAAATTCACTTCCCATTTATTTTACTCTTTATGGTTAAGCAAGTGCTTAAACATTACCTAAAGAAGGATGGACTCAAGTACATGCTACATTCTTCCAGCTAGACTTGATGATCCTAAGGCTCTTTTCCAACTTCAATGATTTTCTGATCCAATGCCTTCTGTCTCAATCACTTCACAGACTTAAAATGCACAGAATCAGATAAAACATCTGCCCAAGATCTGGAAAATCTCAACACTTCCAAGCACAGGCTAAGTCCCAAGTACAAAACTATGTTATAAAACAGGACAGCACTGCTACATAACCCATGAAACTTAATTTGCAGGCAGTTCTCAAGTTTACATGCTTAAACTGTTTCAGCACCTGCCTTTCCATAGCATTTCCTAAGCAGTAAAATTTGCTTTACTTCTGTAGAGAGCCACTCACCACTCTGTGGTTCCATGCCTCTGTCACGCTACAGAAGCTGCCACAAAATTTGTACAGGCAGATTGCTGAGTCTTAGCAAAGCTTCACTAAATTAATTAGGATTATGAAGAGGAGCATACACCTCTCTACACTGAACTCCTCAATTGATGCTTCAGCTGTAAATCTCACACTTTTACTACCACAGGCTCCAAGTGCTATCCCCAACAGATAACCAGATTCAGATTTTTGCTTTGAAGAAGCATTTGTGTAATTTTCTGTGTTTCAAGCACTGTGAAATTTTTGCTGTTCTTCATTTGTCAGCTGAACAAAACAAAACCAGGTGCCTGTGAGACCATTGCTAAGGCATCATCCTGGCAAGCCTCCTCTGTACCTCTGTAGGGTCAAAACATCAGTAAAGGATAAGAAAACCTTAATTCCCAGTTTTACACCTTGCCTAGCCCACTGATTAGTAAAAGGGACACATCATTACCTTGGTGACCATCAGAGGTAGCTGGAGTTTGCACTTGCTTATATGAAAAAGTGGAAATTGCAATTTAAATTCTTCCTTTTTTTTGTTTTACTCTATCATTATTTTCTTGCCTTATATCCCACACCAATATTTTATTAAGGGTCTTTCTCTTCAGAAGACTTAGAAGAAATTTCCCCCTACTCTTCCATCTCCATTGCAGTCTGGTAGCTGAAAGTCTCAAAACTATTATTTTTTTTCAAGAGTTTCAAAGCAAATCAACTATTTCCAGAGCAACTGTGTGTGTCCTCACGTTATTTTAGTTGGGCCAACTTGGCAATCAGAATTTAGAATTGCAACTGCAGCCCAAAGTACAGGTTTCATGGTATATGATTAGATATTCATTATCTAGATTGCATGGCAGGAAAAGGAGACTCTTTGCACTAAAACAAAACACAGAATAAAGAAAAGTTAGGTGACCTCCCCTGTGCTGATACCACAGTGCATTTCCCTGGATATGCCAACTATTCTCTTCCTCCTACAGGTAGTTTTGCCTTTACAGCTTTTTATTTCCAATCTGCACTGGCTTTATCTAGCCAGGCAGTTTGTATGTGGAGCAGCTGCCTGGAAATTCCTCCTGTAATCCTGTTAAATCATAGCTAATACAAGTTGTCACTCTGCTTTGACCGAGTCTTCAGGCATAACATCTTTTTCACAGCCTTGCCCAGCTCAAAAATATATCTGAGCATATGAGCTTGCCCTGTTGTCTTTTTCCATGGAGGTGAGCATGTTTATTAGCGTGGTTGGTCAAAATGCAAAATAATTTCCTAAATTACAATGCTAGTTCAAAAAATTTGCATATTTTCCATCAGTTTATTTTCCCCTGGAGAATTTTTGGCAAAAAGCAGCCATAATTTTGCATCATTAATAGGAAACAAACCCAGCGAGTTGTAATGATGATTGAAATACCCCTACTAATGCTATCCTGAGTCCTTGTCTGCCAGATAACTAATAATACCCATATCTTATCACACAGACATACTTGTGCATCATTATAGCTGTGTATAAATAAGGCAAGCCTAACCAACCCGTGAACATTTAGTACTTCTTTGATGTTAAGGACATTTTTTTTTGGATTTTAGCAAGTCAATATGGTGCAAGAGTTTTGAAAAGGAAATAAGAAAAGCACAAACAGGAGAGGCAGTCCTAGCTCCCAGCTGCTCTAAATGGGAGGAGGATGACAAGTACATAGCATGGACTTGCCACTTTCATTTTTCAGTCTCCTGGCAGCAGCACCTACCATGGAGAAATGCTAGGTTCCCCTTCTAAAATGCTGTTTATCAGCATTCTGCCTCACTAAGCAGTGCCCACGTGCATGCCTGGGCCCAGAGGGTTGTGGTGAAGGGAATGGTTGGGAGCTGTTCCCATGTGATTGTCCTCAGAGTTGGGCCCCTCACCACAAGAAGGACATTGAGGTGCTGGAGTGTGTCCAGAGAAGGGAGCAGAGCTGGGGATGGGTCAGGAGCACAGTTCTGATGGGGAGAGGGAGGTGGGATTGCTTAGCCTGGAGAGAAGGGACCCACAGCAAATGATCCTGCCCTGCAGACATCCTCTAGGCTACCAAATTCATACACTTGCCATCTGTAAAATACCTGTCTTCTGCTGAGCTCTTTGGAGCAAGGACCAGAATGGAAATTTGGGCCAGGCTCCTAGGAAGCCAGATGGGACCCCAGTAAGCACCAGGTACCCCCCTCAAGTGAGGCACTACCCCTCTGTTTCCCTCCATCTGCCTAATGACAGGTGTGTCATTTAAGTTTACTATTGTTGGCAAAGTACTTTATAACACAGTGATGAAAAACATTGCAAAAAGTGTCAACAGCTTCTTTACCTAAAATTAGAATTTATCGAAATAGAATACAGTTAGAGATGAATGAGGAATATATCTCATTTAGTGTTTGTCCATCACAAACTGGCTTTACAATCAGCTTCATTTTGACTGCCAAGTTAAAGGCTCATCCTAGTTAGTCTCCATTAAAAAAGAAAAAAAAAATTAAAAAAGGTTTAAAGATCACTGAACTGTGAACATATAGTCCTAATGAAGAGCAAACCTACTACTTTTACAATATTTAATGTCAAAAATTCTCCAACTGCAAGGCACACGTGAAGATTTTGACACCTTCAATCATGGGAATCTTTGGGAAAAATGAAACCTTCAATCATGGGAATCTTTGGGAAAAATGAAACCTTCAATGAAAATTTCAGTAATATAAAAAGGAGACAATTGGGAAAAATTACATGGATCCGAAAAACACTGATTTTTGCTTAGTAACAACTAAGGTCTGAAAAGAAAAAGTCTGAAATATTGAACCAATTGCCTTTCTCATTGGTATCATTCCTGTCCCCAGTAGTTCTCAGAATTGTCCTTTGGTGCAAGGAGGCTTCCTACAAATATAAACAATTAGAAACATAAATACTGCTGAATAGCAGCTTACCAAATCAGTCTCCAGGCACAAGTGTCTTCTAACAGCTCGTTCACACAGAACCTTCTTTGGTCATCCCCACACTGTGGAAGAGAGGTATATGGTGACACATATTATTCTGATAAAGAAGAATGTACATTGGAGATGTTAACATGGTATTTTCCAAAGTCAGAATGTTCTCAACCGTGTTCAGGATGTTTTGATCTGAAATTTTGTTTGGTGAATATTTTATGTTACACTGGGTGGCACTATGCAGGCACCAGTGAGGCCAGGAGAGTTCAGGAAAACAAGCTAGCTGGATTTAGAAACAGAGCTTTAAATTAGATTCAGTGGGGGAACCAGGATGTGCTTGAATCCAGGCAGGGAGATTGGAGGCAGTGGGATATTCCAGTGCCATGCCTACATGGGACACATGAAGAAGGCAGACAGCATGGCCTAGGGCATGCATCAATTCTGCTTTGAGTTCACACTGAGGCGGTCCAGAGGGAGAGATGATGCAGACTTAGAGGTGAGCTGTGACGGGAAGCATTACCCTGGGCAGCTTAGGGCTTTGCCACTTGAAGGACCTGTGTATTTCTTCCACCAGTTTTTGTTGTGTCAGAAAACAAGGAGTTTTATTAAATATGTCAGTAGCAAGTGTGTGTCCAAAGAAAACATCTTCATTGATGAAGATGGTTCCACTGGCAAACGGGTGTACAGAAAAAGCAGAGGACTTTGGGGATTGTTTTGCCTCAGTCTTTAAGACTACTGATGAACCTGGGGCTTCCCAGGCCTCTCAGCTGGAGGAGCACAGCTGCAACAACTGTGACCTTCCCTCTGTGGACTCTGGAATTGCAAGGGGTCAGCTGCAGCAGTTGAATGTTTTTAAGTCCACAGAGACTTAGTACGATTCATCCTGGAGTACTAAAGGAAAGGAAAGAAGGGAAGAAAAGAGAAAGGAAGACAACTCATTTGCCAGGGACCTAGAGCAATTATCTAGTGCAACAGCTGGATTATGACATCACCAACTAGGGATCCAGTCTGACCATGGAGTCACCTAGCAATGGGCTATAATGTCACAGATGACCCAGCATGTTGTGTCAGCTAGGTCAGCCCAGGATTTTTCCCAGCCCTAGCACGCCCAGGCAGTGTAAACACCCAGGAGGTGCACTCTCAGCAGCAGAGGGGGACTGAAGGGGGAGATTTCCCCCTGGGCAGCTGGGAGGCTTTCCCTCTTGGAGGACCTGGGCATTTCCACCATTTACTCCCAGGCTAGGCCCTGTCCCTGTTCTTGTGTGACACCCAGTGCCCTCTTGAAGGACCTGGGCATTTCTACCATTCACCCCCTGGGCAGCCCCTTTGTTCGTGTGACACCCGGTGCTGGGAGGCTTTCCCTCTTGAAGGACTTGGACATTTCCACCATTCACGCCCAGTGAAGGTGACAGTAGGCCCTGTCCCTTTGCTCGCATGTCACCCGGTGCTGCAGCACAGGCGAGAGGGAGCAGCTCAACACCCTGAGCAAGCCCCTCCTGGCCAGCTGAGCTCCATCCAGCACTCTGCCCATCTCCCCAGGCAGGACATGGCATCCACTGCCAAAGAACACGTGGAGCAGAGCAGCTCTGGCAGCCAGAGCCGGCCGCCGCAGGCAGCAGGCCCAGAGGCGGCAGAGGACGCGCAGTGCCCCATCTGCCTGGGCCCCATGAGGAGGCCGGCCTACGTCACCTTCTGCATGCACAAGTTCTGCCTCAGCTGCATCCAGCAGTGGGCCAGGACCAGGGACAACTGCCCCGTGTGCCGGCAGCCCATGGAGCAGCTGCTGCACTCCGTGAGGGGGGACGACGACTACAGCGAGTGCACCGTGGGCCTGGCCGGCCGCCCACACCGGAGCAGGAACACTGAGAGGGGCGCGCAGCCCATCATGGCCGTCGTGCTGCGGGCAATGCAGGCAGTGCAGGAGCACCAGCAGCGCTGGGCTGCCAGAAGCAGGCCCGTGGATGCTGAGAGTGCCCAAAGGCAGGAAGCAGCTCCAGGGCCCTCCAATGCCCCTTCCTGCAGCCTCACACGAGGGGATCCCACTGAGAGAACGTGAGCGCCTGGCTGGCTCTGCTGCTGCTCCTCTGGAATCACAAAACAGCACCGAATGACTTCGGCTTCTCAGGATCCCCCCTGGTACCTCATCCAATAAACTGCACGGTCCTTTCCAGAGTGTGCGTTTCATGGTCAAAGAATGTTTCAAATGTTTCTGGGTCCACAAAGCCATGGTGGGATTCACTGCAGAACACTCAAGGACCTATCTGATCTCAGGGCCGCATCCTCTCAGTTCTCTTCCAAAGGTCTTGACAATCTAAGAAGGTCCCAGCTGACTGGAAGTTAGTCAATGTCATTTGGATTTACAGGAAGGGCACAAGGAAATGGAAGGGGACAGCAATGGAAGGGGACGGCACTGGAAGGGGACAAGGAAATGGAAGGGCATGCAATGGAAGGGAGAGAGGACATAGTTGAGCTGGTGGGGACCTACAATTCTCATGGAATCCAACTACCTCACCTCTTCAGGGCTGCCCGTGAATGAAAAGCCCATTACAAAGGACATTGTCTGAACGTCTCTTCCTAAGGGACTGATGGCCACCAGCCACCTTTCTGGGAACCCATTTTTTGTGTTTGACCACCCAGCCTGTAAAGAATCACATTTATGTGATTGATAGGATCCAAAGAGAATTTGATGAACTACAGCAAGAGGTGGGTTTATGTGAATTATTTACTATCTGATTACATGTGGGTGATTATTATATACAAGATCTGTCAAGATCTTGCTTCTGACACTAGTTAAACTACAAACTTAGTAGAGACTTCTATAATGAAACATATTCCATATTGCAAAATTTAGAAGGATCATTTCGATCAGAGATGAAGTTCTCCTCAAGAGCACATTATTTCACAAAAATAAACAGTAGCTGGGTATGTGCATAAGTGTCTGAGACAGCTGAAGAATCTTAAAAACCCTAAAGTTTCTGCCTAGTTTGGTTTTTAAAAGCCTCATTTTTGCACCTCTTTATATGAATTCTGTGGGAAGGATTTTTTTTTCCATAACCTGATTCTCATTCAGTGACTTTCCAATGCATTTTACAGCCATGTGCTTTACCTAACAGCAACAACAACACTAAATAAGAGGTCAGTGTAGACTACATCAGATCCTTGAATTCAGCGTGGCTCAAGCAGGTTTCAGTACACCTAAAGAAACGTACAGAACTAGGTCCAGAGTAAAAGAAACACTTTCAAGGCACTTTATCTGCTTCCTCTGTTAGGTTTTTTTCTGGTCCTGATGGACTTGCTGGCTGTGAGCAGAACCTCTCCTTTCTGTACCAGTGCCCTGTCACAAGCATGCCCTGGAGCTGGGGGAAAACTCTGTGTCTGTGACAGATTCCACCCCAAGGGCTGCTCGTGCTCTTTGCTATTATTAGTAGCATGAAATAACTTCATGGCCTGAAGCTTTCAGAGCCTGTCCCTGTAAAGGGCTGATCAATAATTCACTTTGAGATCTTAAAATGTCACCCTTCCCATTTAACCCCTAACTGGAGGGTCCACAAATTCTTTGAGAGGCTGAATGTTTTCTAATGGCCTGAACTACACAATCTCTCTAGAAAGCCACAAATATTTAAATAATGGAAAAGTCTCCACCTTCTCATCATGACAGGCCTCTGACTTCTTTCATCTGTGGTTATGCTCACAAGGTTAACTCTTAAATCATTATGCCTGGCAAAATACTAACACTAATATATATATATATACGTGTATGTATGTGTGTGTGTATATATATATATATATATGTGTGTGTGTGTGTATGTATGTATATATATATATAGGGGTTTTGAACTCACAGAAAATACCATTTCCTGTCTGCTTGAGTTCAAAAATCCTTTTCTGAAAGCAAGTGAGGCTCTTGTTAGCAACATCTAAGTATTCTTTGCTGCCTGGTCACTATGAAGATTAATGCTTTTCTGAGATAATCACAATGTCGGGACATCTGAAATCCTGAAACTCTGAAAAAAATAGGATAGGCAGAGCATTCCCTGGAATTTCAGAGAGTGCTAAAGCTGATTAATCTCATGGTTTAAAAAAATCAAAATCTAATTAAAGGTCATCATCTAACTGAAAGAACTATGATTTTGTGTAAAGCCCCTGGTCAAATTTCTTGCTTGCAACTGCTCAGCTGAAGAAAATGTCCTGCTCTGAGTATTTCATAGTAGAGTGACAGCTTCCCATAAATGGAAAGAAAGCAGAAAATATGAATGTGACACAGGGATGCTGAAGGAAAGGGGAAGAAAAGAAGGTTACTTACTGTTCTGGCCAAGCTGTGCTGCAGATGAGCAGCGTGGTGCAGGCGGAGCTGAATGCAGGTGCTCGCCTTGCGGAGAGTTTCGTGGCTTCCCAAAGTACAGTTGCTGCAGTTTGGGGAAAATGCAACAAATAAATGGTTATCTCTGCTTGCCACTTCCTGCTTTTATCCTTGCTACCTCTCCTAAAAGCTCTAGTAGTTTAAATTCTAAGGGCAAAGAAGACTGAATAATACAAACCCAGTTCTTGGCACCTGCTTCTGTGAAAATTGATGGTTCTGGCATGTTTTCTAGGAAAACAAATAATAATTGCTTAGTTGTATCATTGACCATTAAATTCTGAAAGAGAACAACAAGAACACAGAGAAAATATCCTTGACAAGCTGCATATGCTCCCAAACATTGATATTTATGCATATTCTTCAAAGTGAAACAGTGCAGTGTCCTGGTTATGAACACACCTCTGCAGAATGACCTGTAGTGTCTGACACCCAACTCAAAAATCAAATATTAGCTGTAGGTTTGGAAATCATATCCATCAAGTCAGGTGACCCTTGGTTCTCAAAGAAGTCTCACTTTCCACCCTGTGCAGCTCACACAGAGGTGGTAAAAGCAGAGTTTATATTTTTCTTTCTCAAATCATGTGCCAGCTAAGATCAGACTCACTCAGCTGGCATGGATCCTTCAAACTAAGCTGCTGGTCAAAGATGATGCAGCAGCCCATGACAAGGGAATGCCTTAATCTTATTTGCCTCTTTCCATTTACTGCTCTTGGCAACCTTTTCTAAATTAGAACACAGTCTTGGTTTGTCAATCTTAAAATCACTTGGAACAAAAATAATTTCATTTTTTTCCCTTCACATCTTGTTTTAAAGAGGTGAAATAATTCGAGAAATATTTCAGGATTGAGGCAAATATCTTTTTACATTTGAAAAAGTCCTTTGGGATTGGTGAAAAAAAAAACAATGACTTTTACAAAGGTAAATTCATCACCAAAACAAGTTAGTATGCATCATCAGTTACAACCTTGGTGTGTGTCCAATTAGATTCAGGAGGCTTTATTGAGCCTTCAGCCACAGAAGCACAAAAAAGGATATTCCATATTTATACAGTTTTACAGCATGGTAAGTTGTTTCAGAACTCTCTGGGCCATGAAGGGAAGATGATTTTTTTTTTTTTTTTGGCTTGAAAAACTCTGTTTAAATGTAAACCATATTTCAACCTAAAAGTGTTTTTGATGGAATGTCTGAATAAAAGGGGTTGGATTTACTTAAAAAAAATAAACAAACCCAAAATGCTGACCCCTATGAATAAATCATGGAAAATGTGACTTAGATGAGACTCCTCTCTCACATGGCAGCAAAAGTCTTCAGCAGAAATGAATGGATAAACTTAAATGCCTTTCAGCCCATTTACAGGGAACTTACACATCTTGTAAATGTTCTGCTCTCACACTACACTGCAGCTAAGTAAAACAGACTCACCACTGAGGTTACAAGAGCTGTAAATGTATATATAGGATCCTTTTTTAAACAAACATATTAAACAACACAAGGGACAAGCTCATTTCCATCTGATACAAATACCTAAAGCAAGGATCACCTTTGTTAGCACGTCCATGCAACTGCAGAATTTCTGGATTTCAAGAGCAGAAAGCACAAATGTAAGAGTGGGAGGAGTGAACACCAACACAGTCAAATACCCAGACTGGTGCAAAGCATATCCCACAAACCCTTCTCAAATCCCTTTTCAAAGTCCAAGTGGCCAATTCCCAATTCCTGGGACTGTACCAATGCATGTGTTCTGTTCCTCCTCCTCTCATCTCTGTGTTCTGCCTACCCACAGCTTTCCTCAAAGTAAGTAACCTTCTTTCCTCAAAGTTCTTCCTCTCCTCATTTCACCCAATTGTGTTTGCCTCATCACTGAAATGATCAATTTTTTATCTTTATCCCCTCTGGTTGAGGAACACATTCAGTGCAGTGCAAGCTGCAGATGGTGCTCTGGGTGCTGGGAAGGGGCAGCAGTCCATGCACAGGCACAGACTCTTTTCACAATGAAGGGAGTGTGATTACCAGAGAGCCCCACAATTGGTCAGACTGGGAAGCGTCCTTAACATTTTAGAACTGTTCCAACACGTGTTTTACTTAATGCCTCACTATTATTGCTGCTCTTTTCATTCTGCCTCACCTTCAGCCTATGGGCAGGCATAGTAACAAGAATATTACAAGAGACATCCATGAGCCCTGAGTCACCTTTTCCTGATTCCTCCAGGATACAGATTCCTGTTGCAATGCCAGTGACAGGAACTGGTACAGCTAGACAAATACAGAGGAGCTGTACCCTCCTATGAAGTAACAATCTTGAACCACAGATATATAAAAACTGTCTTTTCCATGTACAATTTTTCCATGCCACCATGCTTCCAGGCAAAACAAGCTACAGCAAGAGAAACTTAATTTTGTTGTTATAACTGCTTTTACATTAGTGATTTCTGTTAGCTTCTGCTGTGTGAAGCAGATACTATCCATCAGCAAAGTCTTTATTGACACAGCAAGGCTGCCTGAAACACTGCAAGCAGAAGTGGCCATGCAGTTGACTTAATGAATGGATTTAATTTGCACAAATACAAAGAGAAAAGTTTGACAGCTATTGTTACACAAGGGACTAGACAAAATGGATTAATGCCTCAACAGAATAATGTGGAAACCTGGTCTAGATGAAAAATGTGCTACAAGAAATAGAAGTGCAGCTTTGCCACAGATTGACAAAGTAGCTTTTAGCTGTATCCCAGGCAGATTTGCTACCATACCAGTACTACTGAGATAAAAATGATAGATCCTCTTTGGAGGATAACATGATTATTAGTAAATGGTTTATAGTGCTCCGAGCTCTGTAAAGGAAACAAAAATGGAAGTGTTACAACCTTGTTAACTCAACATTTCTCCCCTTATTTTTTTGCTGAAATTACATGGAGAGCACAGCTCTGATGAGAATGCCATGAAGAGAAATGCAATCTTTGTCTTTAGGAGATGTGGTAATGACTGGTCTAAGTGACTTGCCTGTGGTCTCACACAATATCTAAATATAAGAAAGGGAAAATCCCCATCATTTGAGACTCCATCACTGCTTGCTTCCCACAGCAAGGTTCACTGATAGCTGTAAGCTCCAAATCTTAATACAGTTCAATCAGACTATTTTTTTAAAGTAACTCAGCTAGCAGCATCTCTGAATGAGAAACTTAATCTGCAATGACAAGAGAAAATTAAGTTTACTTTTCACAAAGAACATATTCATCCAAAGGTGCTTGCTTCTTATGATTTCAATCTGCATGATTATGTCTATGTCAGTCTATAATTAATAACTTAAACCTCACTTTGAGTGAAAACCAATTTTTATTTAGGTTTCAATTCCCAGAGAACAGAATTAGTAAGACAAAAAAAAATGTCATCAATAAGGTCACAGGCAAGCATGTTAGAAGAAAAGATAAGCATTTAGATTTTTCAATTCCATTCCCCTGCTCACTGTGGTGGCTGAACTGCAAAGCAATAAGGTAGCTGTGCAAATTATACCATGTGAGGGTGTGGATGGAACTCTAAATACTCTGACACCTTAGAATAAAAGGATGTTTAGAAATAAAGCTTTTAAGTATTTTTGTACCACATTCCTTTGGTGATCTACATTATTGCAACCTTTTGTTAGTTCACACATCAATAAAATAATAAAGACCTTTTTTTAAAACATCCACATTTTTAGATTCACATTTTAAAACATGCACATTCTCTCATATGTTTTGTTAGGTATTTCAGGATGACATGAGATTATGGCCTGTTTTTCTAAAAATAAAGGATTCATTTATTGCTGATAGATGAGAAGGGTTGGTTTTGGCTAGCTGCTGGCATTAAGAGCCAAGAGTTGAGTTGATACAAGGTGTTTAAGCACAATTTAATTTATTTTTATATAATATTTTTCATGAAAAGCATAATAAAATCATATTTAGGGGTATCCATTTTAAATCTAAGGAAAGATAGGGAAGTGTGAGAGGAAGATTTAAAAAGAAAAAGAAAACCAGCAGGTTTCAGCAAAGCCAGGTTTTCTACAGTAAAAACCCCAGAAAACCAAGAGTTTCCAAATCAGAATTCTACAGATGGCTCTATCAATTACAGACTGGCCTGCAGTCTATATGCTATCTTCTGATATCTTTAAAATTTGGGTATTTAAATCTGATGTTGTGCTCATGAGTCAGGCAGGATGTGAGCCTGGGGATCTCTGCGTAGGAAGGGAGTGATGGACGGTGAAATCTGCTGCTGCTGCTGTACTGGTCATTAGCACAGAGGTGGTTTCCTTCCCCCTCCCATCCAAAGCTAAATGGATTCTAAAAATCATCAAGTCTTTCAGGTGCTTCTGCAGGAGGTGGGGTGAAGTGCTCATTAATGCAATCCAATGTAACAGGAAATGAAAGCTTTTGACAAACCTTGACAAAGCTGTCTGCTTCACTACAGCACTCTGCTCTGAGAACAATTCATCAAATCACCTTTTTGGCTTCACTTGAGGTGGTTTTGTTTCTGGATTACAGTACAGCAGGAGCAGCAGAATATTTATTCCCTTTGCTGTGTTAGAAGTTGAAGAACTTCTACTGGAATTCATCCATGAACTGACTCCAAATACTTTTCTGGGGAAGAACTGTGCACAAGTGCATCAAATCACTCTGTCAGTAACATTGGGAGGAAACCAATTTGCACTTGAAGATAGCCCACACATAGAAAAATTTCACCCTGAGGCAACTCCTCAGGCCCTGTTAAACTACTACAAGGGATCCTTAGGGTCTGGGGGTTCACATTTCAGATCCAGGGCTCCCTCGAAGAGGTAGAAGAAGGGGAGCTGAATTTAACAGCACAATATAGAATTACAAACTGCTGAAGTTTTAGTGCAGCTCAGAGCTTGGTGAATGACAGTGGAGGAGCAAAGTAAGAAAGCTGAGAACATTACTGATGTTGTTTCACTGCTAATGAGACGTGCAGAGATTCTACAAGTGCAGGAATTTAAAGAGTCTGCTATTGATGCATTCTCCCCAACAATGAAAGCAAAAGTCCACAGCACATACTGCACTGAGCTCACCCTCAATACAATGGTAGGTTATTTCCATTTTTTAGCAATTTCTTTGGAATCAGAAGAGCATCTTGGGAAAAAAAAATCCTTGGTCTTCTTCTGTAACTAACAGATCTGTGTATGACCTGGCTCTCTGCTTGGTGCTTCTGGTGCTCTCATGATTTACACTTTGCTCTTCCAGCTCCTGCTTTACCAAGGTTGGAATGGGGGAAGACTAGGCTTAGAAATGTTGAAGAGGCAATCTTGGCATCTTTAGCTGCCAGATGTAATTCTCTGTGAACATATGAACATTTGGCCTGTGTAAGGGCAGAAGTGCTCCAGATGGATACAGAGCAAAGCTAACTCACACAGAGTGACACTTGCTCTCACAACTGCATGGCTTTCATTAATCAAACTGACTTGCTCAAGGCCACTTCAGGTAATTTTCACACTCTACTGTAAATATGACTGCTTCTAGAATCTTCCCTTTCAATTACAGCCATAGACTATTTTGTCTAACACTCTTTGCACCTCTAACAGATGAGCTGTGATTCCTGCAGTGCCAGTAGCACAGAACACTGCCAGCCCTTCTGCTGAGAGCCAGTGTCCACAAAGCCCTGCTGACAAGTGCCTCCACTTCAGCTGCTTCAACACAGAACCTGCTCACTTTGGCTGACACCTCAATTTAAGCTGCCACAGGGCAAAAAACAACTAGCTGAATCCAACCAGTGTGCTTTCAACCACCACAAGAGATTACCTGAATCAGAGCATTTATTTCCCTAATTGTAAACTATTTGCATTCAGAAAGACCTGCTTGTATGTTTAATACAATTTGTGTTTTTAACTTGCATTCAGCACCACAGTGCTGACTTCATTTGTTTTGTTGCTACTGCAACTGGATATGAAGAAAAATCACCTCCTCTGCAGCTGCATAATACTGCATAAATAAATAATTCATAATATCACTCTTGGGTGATTTCCCCCTTTCAGGATTTGCTTATAACACCCCTATGAGTTAGTGGAGGTAGCAGCATCCTTGTACCACAGATGAGACTCACCAGAAGAACAACAAACAAGAGTCAAACAAACAATTAAAAGCTGCACAAAGCTTCCATAAAAGAGGATTTGAATCCTTGCACTGCAGCACAATACCCTCTCTGCAGAACACAAGCACCACGTGTTTCAGGAGTTTCAGAAACTGCACATGTGCCATGGGCACCACTAGAAATGAAGGGGTGGGACTATTTCCAGGCTAAGAACAATTCATTGCTCAGAGCAGCATCACTCTCAGAGGCTGAGAGATTTTAGAGGAGCAAGCAGTGAGCCACAGTTTTAAGTAGTGACAAGTTTCTTCATTATAAGGCAATATAGAACTTTCTTAAGCAACAGACAGTTGCCAGAATTTATTTTGCGTTTCCAACCTATCACCTTTACTTCTGCTGCACTGTGGATACTTTTGTCCTATGGCTTCTGTCTCACATGCACACAAATGCTTCTATTACAACTTCTAACCTCTTAGGTATTCTATCCAACCCCAGCCTTATGCTATAAACCCTTCACCATCTTATCAGTTCAGTTTCTCACTCATTTAAGGCATATTCTTACAACTACAGAAATATAAATTCATGATTTTTCTACTTAATACCTGTATATTGTATTTTTATAAATACAACCTGCATTTTGTATTTGTACATCACTCTAAGCTCCTTCTAAGGCTGCAGATCAAACCCTAGAGAGTGTCTGTGGAAATTTCTGTTTTTTCTGTTTCTTCCACACGTGGAGTGTTTGGAGCCTGCCAGCCCAGCTCTCCCCGTGGCACTGCTGACATGGCTGGTGGCTTAACGAGGTACTCACTTTTGTAAGAATTCCTCAGCCCCACACACACTCAGAAGGCATTCCTCCCGGGCTGGGGATTGATTTGTGCAGCTGAGGATCTCCACAATTAAGTCGTGAGTGATACAGCCAGCTGTAAATAAAGATAGCAAGGAAAATTAATAGTAGCTTGCTGGAGAATTGCAGCTACATACTTGAGCAGAGAAAATAAGGGTTTTTCTGTAATTCCTAACAACTGCTGCAGACTAGCTCCATCAAGAGGAATTAGATCAAGACACACTTGATTTTATTATTTTTAATTTTGCTTCAAATATTCTACCTGATATGGAATCTATGTCCATTTAGAGGAAATGAGCAATTTCCTGGGCAGCTGGACAGAAGAAGAGATGAGAAATATTCCCAGGAGGAATGAAAGAGACAAATGGCTTTTTTTTTTTTTTTTCATTTTCCTGATGAATATTTTGGTACTTTTCCAATGATGCAAAAGTTGACTCTGTAGCCACTTAAGATACAAAAAGCTCCAGAATGTTACTTGGTATTGTTTCTGCTATGCACACTTTTTTAGCTATAAAAAAGAATTAAATTAATATTCTAATGTATTTTAAATCTTTAAAAATATTATATTATTTAATACATGTGCAAAACATGTATTAAATACATATTAAATATGCAAAATATTATTTTGCCCATTAATATATTATTATTTAGCCACATAATAATATAAAAATATACATGCTCCCTATAAATTAGGAAGTACTATGTCAGTTTGTACAACCTGCTCTTCAGAAACACTTTAGAATTTTGAGAATTTTCTCCAGTTTCACTTCAGTTTTTTAAGCCATTTTCCACACTTGCCAATATGCTTCCACTCTGTCCGTTTTAGAAGAATTGATCACAAATGACAAAGAATAATTGCATAACTCAGAAACAGGTCTGATAAATTTGGTTTTCCATTGAAGGGGATGGGAAAACTTCAGAGAACAGGTGGCATTCCCAGGGGAGAGGGTTCTGACAATAAACAAAGCTGAAATAAAACAGAGTAGTTCACCATACCTTGATTTTTGCTTTGGTTTGGTTTCCCCCAGGGAAAAACAAATGTATGAATGGATTCAAAAGCTCCTTCTGAAAATGTTCATGTTGTTTGCAAAATGTTTGTTTTTCCTTAAAAAGACACTTCAATTGCACGTTTTTCTACTGATTTTACCAGTTTAAATCATTTAGCCTTCTGAGAACTTGCCATTGTAAGCAACTCATCTGGTTTGATGTTTAAACTGCAGTGCTGAATTTACACAGTCCAGAAAATGAAGAGCAGCCCAAAATCTTGAATAAAAATTGTAACATGCACTTTTTTTCAGGTCCCTCATTGGGAAAAAACACAAAACTTGCTAGTATCACTCATTTCCAAAAACACCAAAACTTGCTAGTATCACTCATTTCCACTCTGTAGATCCATCTTCCTTTCCTTACTCTGCCAAAAGTTTTTGCCTAACTGAACAATACTTTACATTAGATGGGGCAAAAAAAAAGTACTTCTACTTCAACCTTACTGCTTGCCTGGTCTAAAGTTCAGGATAATTAATACTCAGCCTGTTGCAGTCAACTAATTTCTTGAAAATGAAAGAAATATTAATTAAAAGAAAGACAAAAAAACCCCCCAAAACCTGTGATTTAATAAAGCAGCCCAGGAAGAGAGGAGGAGAAAAAAAATTAAATTTCTTTTATTTTGGCATATGTTGCAGAAATAAAAATTCCTAGAGCTGAAATTAAAGATTCTCCCAATTATCACAGATACAGGATACACAGGAGCTCATTGTCATTAATGACAGAATCATTTAGGATGGAAAAATCTCTTCCCTGCAAAGCTGGGTCAACACTGAATTCTCACCACCTTGTTCAGGGTTTTGTCTTGTAAAAACTTAAAAATTTCACAGCCTGGAGACTCCACCAACTTCATGGGCAAACTCTTCCAATTCTTAATTATTCTCCTTGATTTTTCCCACTTCCTTGGAATTTCTCCTTTCATTTCATGCCTGATGTGCTTCCCCTGTACATAACCACTTACCACGTTGTGTAAGAAGTAGAGGATGTGGTGAAAAATCTGTCCAAATGCTGAGTCTGAATTTTGTTCCACCAAGAATATGTTCTGGGAACCTTGTTGTGATACTCCAGATTTTCCCAGTATTTGTCTTCAAATCAAAAGCAGGATAGGCACTTCTGATTCTGGAAAAAAATATGAAGAAACTATTTCTAAAGAGGTGTGTGGGTTTGGCCTCTTCTAAGGGCAGACCAAAAAATTCTGCAAGATATATATGGGGATACATAGAGAGCTGTTGGAAATAAAAATCTGTGGAGAGAAATGGTAGCAACACAAATTCTGGTTTTGTGCATTAGTGAGATAACTGCATATCAGCACACATTACTACATCTGTTATTTCAGGGAAACCAGCAGCAAAATCTTCATAATTTGACAGAACCACTGCTGAGCTTGACCTCAGTGAAACCAAAAGGAGTTTAAACAGAGACTTATTGTACACTGAGCTCAGCAGAAGTGATAGTGCTGAAATCTGTACTTAAATAACAGAGGTTTAACACAGAACTAGCTCAAATCTGTACTTAAATAACAGAGTTTTAACACAGAACTAGCTCAAATCTGTACTTAAATAACAGAGTTTTAACACAGAACTAGCTCAAATCTGTACTTAAATAACAGAGTTTTAACACAGAACTAGCTCAAATCTGTACTTAAATAACAGAGTTTTAACACAGAACTAGTTCAAATCTGTACTTAAATAACTGAGTTTTAACACAGAACTAGCTCAAATCTGTACTTAAATAACAGAGTTTTAACACAGAACTAGCTCAAATCTGTACTTAAATAACTGAGTTTTAACACAGAACTAGCCAGGAGCACATGCACAGACAGGTGCAACTAGGACATCTGGTCAAACTGAGTACAGGAACATGCTTCCTATGCAAAATCTTAAGGAGTATCTGTTTCCACAAGGCTCTGAAATCTTCATCATTAAAAAAATCCTCATCACTAAAACCCTGGGAATTTATGTAAAAGTCTGTGGAGTGCAGTAACAGCTGCAGTCACTGAGTTCCTCTGCTGTACCATTAAATATAAAATATATTGCCCCTTGTCCTTCCAATTACCACAGACTTGCAGAAGTTCATTCCTCCTGAGGTCCCATTTCCTAATGAACATTGGTCACAGGTATTATGTCCATCATCTGGAATTAAACTTGCTTTTTAAGCAAATGCACTCTGCAGCTGCAGGTAAGGGTACACAGTGTACCAGCTGAAGCTTTACCTTTCACTAATTAGCCTGAATATTTAGCAGCTAAACCCAAATATCCTGTACTAAGCATCCTGTATTCTCTTTTGCTTGCCCAAGTCTCTTAAACAACCATGTGAACTACTCTTTGTGCCCTGCATTTCTATAGAATGAGAAGTAAAAAGGAAAAACAACAAGGAAAAAGCAACAAGGAAAAAAACAACAAGGAAGATAAAGGAAAAAATAGGAAAAAGATAAAAAGGAAAAAAAAAAGAAAAAAGAAAACAAAAAGGAAAAAAGGGAGAAAAAGGGGGAAAAAAAGGAAGGGATGGGGGAAAAAAAAGGGCAAAAAAGGGGCAAAAAAAGCCTAGGCTTCCAAATTTAAATAACCCAGCAAAGCAGCCAGTTCTTATCATGAAAAGCCAGGGGCTTGATGTTTCAGTGGGGTGGGAGGAAATGAAGCTTGACAAGGGAACCTCCAGTACAAGGCAGATTTATCCTCACAGTTAGAAAGCATCCACTGCAGAGGCTGCTTGGGTGAGCTGTGTAGTTGTGTCAGTCTATTTCCTTTGTGCACAAGGTGCAGCTTTTCCCCTGTAACATGTTTCTGCAAGAAAGCAAGGACTGAATAAAGCTGGAAACTTCAGTAGCCTTTATCCAGCCTCAAATTCCCAGGCTATGTACACACACAGGGCATGAATCACCTCCTCAACTCGCTGGCAGTCATTCCAAAACTAAGAAAACATCATCTCTTCCCTACCCACACACTGCTAATATTTTAGCAAAATGCAGGAACACAAATTTGCTTTTCAGATAAAAACCCATTCAGTTTCCAAGAGTGTTGCTCATTTATGGCCATCTACTATTCTCATGTGATTAAAGGGCTTCTGGCCTCAGCAGGTGAGCAAAATACAGCAAAACTTTGACAGTTTGGGTATTCCAAAGCAGAAGAGAAGTGTTATACAAACATAACACAAATAAAATCTTGTGCTGCTTGCTTTCTGTGCTGCCACAACTCGGCGTGTGCAGCAAGTACTGACATTTACAGGGATTTGCTATTCCACAGCACCACAGAACATGATGTGTTTCTCTGCAGTGCACAGCACATCCTTGAAGGCATGGAGAAGAGGAGGAACTCTGCATTTTGCAGCACTGGACTCTGACACTGCCAGCTTGGTCTGAAAGTGGCTTTGGGATGAGTTCTGAAGCCACCCAGGGGTGACTGCTCACTGCAGCTCTGCTCACAGTCCTACAAGGAGCTGAGAAAGAGTGAATTACAGTCCTGTACAAGCAAATGCTCCAATTACAGACTGCTACCTGTGCAACTATCACCTGGAGAAAAACCCCCTGGGTTTTTAGCTGAGCTACAGCTGGAGCTGCAAGAATGCATGGCACAGAGTCTGAATTACACATCCTGCCTCTGCCAGCACCTGAAATTCAATGGGCACGGGGAGGATGCTCATTTGGCAAGACTGAAAATGTAAGTTATTTGAAAATTTATGATGTTTTTCGGTCTTTTGGTTGTAGTGACATTTTATCCTTACAGTTTCTCTACTTATTTAATGGAAGAAAAACAAAAGCTGTTCTTATTTTCTTTTTAAGAGTATTTGCTTGTGACACACACAAAACAAGAACCACTTTATATTTATCTTTTTAGCCCAGTAAATAAACTCATCTACTCAAAAATCAATATAAAGTTTTTCCATAATTAGAATGTTTAGACATTAAAAAAATCTGAATAGCTGGGAGGAAAGCAGTCGTGTGGAATGTGCCTTCATGCACCTCATGTTAAAACTGGGTTGGGTTCAGGCTGATGAACTGTGGAAAAGGAAACTGAGACATGTGACTGAGCATGTTTTGAAGCTGACCACCTCATTTGAATATATAATAGACTCCTCTTAATTTCATTGCAATGTCAAACTGGGGTTTTTGGTTGGGTTGTTTTGGTTTTTTTTTTCTTTTAAGAGAAGCAGCCTTGGCTGACCTTGAATAAAATCAATTCATTAAAATCTAATCAGAAAATCAGGATTCCATTTTCCAGCTACTTTCCAGGGGGGAGAAGCATGCATTTGTGCTAACAACTTGACACTGTGATCAGTGAATATCTACAAAAGAAAAATCAATCTGCACAGATGGTCTAAATACTTGTAAATTTTTGTGTGCTTGGATTTCAACACAATTAATTTTTCTGCAGAAGATTAAGAAAGTAAAAAATGTTCTATGCCATTAAGTCAGGCTATTAAGTGTAGTGGTAAAATATAATTAAAGTAGGTTTTGTTACTTGCTAAGTCTCACTTTTCACCATGACAGTATATAGCAATTCAGGTCTCAATCATTTCCTCCAGCTCTTATTTTCCTGCTCAGAGTTGCACAGGCACAAATATTGTCCAAGACAAAGACAGAAAAAGGATGGGAAATTTCATACTCTATAAGCCATCAACAGTGAAGAGTTAAATATACTTATCACAACTAAAGCAGACAGAAGAGTAAATACTTTTTGAATTAATGTTCCTTTGTGGCTTTTAATATTTAAACCAAAATTAGAAGTGTTTCCTTATTTAAGCAGCTCCTGGAATTGCAGCATTGTTCAGGACTGCAGGGTGTGGCTGCCTGACCTGAGGTGGATGCCAGGTGCCCACCAAGCTGCTCCACCACTCCCTTCCTCTTCAGAGCAGGGGCAGGGGGAGAAAAAATGGAAAAAAACTCTGCTGGCTCAAGGTAAAGGCAGTTTCAGAAAGGCAAAGGACACACATATAATTAAGGGAAGACAAAATATTCTCAGCTTCCAGTCAGCAGGCAATTTCCAGCCTCTTTTCAGGAAGAAAGGCTTCAGAAAAAAGCCATAATAATGAAGAGTGCTCAGCAGTAGCTGAGACACTGGTGTGCTCTCACACCTTTCTAGCTGCCAATACACAGCCCAGCCCTGTGAGGGGATAATTACCTCCATCCCAGTCACCCCAAAACACAGGGATAACCAAGCCCATTAATGTAAGTGAAATGTGATAGTTGGCTGAAAAAAGCCTTTCCATTACTTACTTCTCCACTGCGCTGCAGAAACCAACTGTGTTCTCATTACTTCCTTGATCTGCTTCAACCAGCTGGATACACCAAGGTGCAGCCTAAAAACACCAACAAGACCCCAGAAGAAACAGAGCTGAGTTATTTAGGTATGAGAAGCAAAAAGACCATAAGGCTAATCTTGAATTTTGTTCCATGAGAGCTTATCACCCCTCCCCTGACTTGATGGAGTCCCAAATAAACACAAATAACCCCATTTGGACTGCACTCTAAATGCTCTCAGAACTCACAAAGCATCAGCTGCCCTGGGTATAAACTGTTTTTCCCCTCCACGCACAACATGAAGGATTTCAGACCAAGCTTTCAGGATTCACCTGGTATCAAGGCACAGATAACTCCAAAAGCAGATATTCCATTTACAAAAGGGAGGGGGACAAACTGAAGTTTGTGCTTCAGTGTGTTTTAATCCTTATTTTCTCTCTTTTTGCCCTGGCAGGAAGCTCAGCATCCCCTCCAACTCCATAAAGCTGTCAGGTAAGTCCCTAAGACAGATAAGAGGGAACCAGTGGACTCTGCTGAGCATGAAAAAATCCCCAAATTTTGTGTGAACGTGGAGAGCAGAGGTCTGAGCCACTGCTTTGGGTCAAGCATCCCTTTGTCTGTTTGCCTGAAGTACTCTTCAGCCAGAATATCATCTCCAGGAAAGAATTTAATGCTATTACATCTGCAAGCCTTTCTGCTCTTGTAGGTACAGACATGACAAGGCTTAACTGTATAAAGAGCTTTTAAACCCCTTCAGAAAGAGAAGAGGAAACAGAGACAAAAGGTTTATTTTATAATTTAAATAAAATACATAAATTGATTTTATAATTTAAATAATTGAAATAGATTTATATAAAGTGTGGAAATTTAAAAAAAAATAACTAATAAACAGAACTTAAGATTCTTTTTGGCTGGATAACAAAGTGCAATAAGCATTAAAAGATGCAAGGTGGGAAATTATTTCTAGTTTAAAAGATGCTAATCAAGTCACCTAAATCATCCTTCCAAATATGAACAATAATAGTGTATTCTCATTTCAGGAGCACCCAAACAAAATCATGATGTTTGATCTGATGATGGGACTTGGGTGAAGATGAGTCTTGTTAGTTACTCTGAAAACATTAGAATCTAAAATTAGATCCTAAATACCATATACAGAGTAGCTAAGTATATCAGATAGCTTTTAGGTTTTATTTCAGTTTTCTTTCTAATATGGAAAAAAAAATCTCTTTTCATTGGGATGTTATAAAGATAATTTCATTTATTATTTTTGAACATCTGACCTGTAATAAAAAGTCCAGAAAAAAATTAATGTTTCTGTTATTACACTGGACATATTTTGATTAGCAGACATTAAATAAAGCCTAGGGCCATACAACTGCATCCCAGAGCTATGGATCAGAATACCAGCATGATTTCAGCTGGGTGAATATTTCATCTTGCCTACCTATGACCCATCTCAGTTGTAATCTCCATATCTCAGCATGCTCTGTATTTCACTCTGAAGTGTTGGTTCTCCCTTCCTACTCCTTGGATGCATTGTTTACTTGCTCTAGACCTCACAAATCCAACCTGTTCTCATTCTTTTGCTGTGGTGTCCCACTTTTCCAGCCCTTCTGATTGTCTTACTCAGCACCAGGTCTGCCACCCCGCAGCACATTTCTCTTCCAGAACTCTCAGCCCAGCAGCAGTAGCTGCTGTACAGGCTCTTTTTGCTCCTCCCTCTCTTTAAGAGCCCCTTTCACTCTTATTTTCCTTTATCATCTCAAGGTTCAGCTGCCAGCCCCTTGCCTTGGCTCTCTTTCTATCCTGACATGGTTTTTTATCCCTGAAGGAATTCCTGTGACCACAGTGAATTTTATGCTACAAATCAATTCACTCCTCTCTCCCATTTCTTCCTCTTGGAGCTAAACAGCTCAAATACTTTCCTGACTTAATCAAATCCTCCCACACATTCGATTGTAGCTGCCCTTGACTCACTCAGCTCTTTTCTTCCCTCCCCTATAATTCTCTCCTCCTCCGTCACAGAAGCGTTTGTGCTGTTCTTAAATGTGTGTGTGCTTCCTCTTCTTCCCATCCCATCATTTCATCTCCTCCTGCTCATTTGTATCCCACTATTTTCTGCTTTTCTCCTGAGAAGGCTTGTTCTTTTCATCACCATGTCAGCATGCTTTAGTTTTCCTATCATGAGTAAAGAAAAAAACCACAACAGCCTTTTGTCTCTCCACCTATTCTTCCCCTCCTTTTTTGTATTCATCACTGAAATTCTAAAATGCAGTGCACAGGATTAGTCTTAAGAGTTCTTGTCCTCAGATATATTTCCCCCTGCTGCCTTCCCATCTGTCTGGGCCTGCATATGTTTACTTTTATAGTTCTCCTTATTCAGAGACATAGAAACAAGTCAATCAAGTGTCTCTTCCCCTCTGCTGTATGATACTGTGATCACTGGGACTTAAAGGCAGAAGGTGAAGTTAAACTGTCTTTTAATATTCATGCTGCAGAGGTATCTCCTGTAGGCTATTTCAGGATTCCTATAATGATTCACACTGCTAACAAGCACTGGAGGAAAGGAAGGGTTTATCATTTTCTTTTCCCTTCTCCATATCAGGATTTTGAGAGAAAGAAAATGAGGACAGATATAACATCACAGAGAGTCATGGGAGTCCCATAAGACACAGTTATTAAAAATGGCAAAAATCACAAACAGAGCTGTGAGCACCTGATGAAGGAGGAAAAGAGCTAAAGGGTTTGCTTCAGACAGACAGCTAAAAAAGAGTGTGTGTCATAGGATCCAGCTTCAGTTAGAGTAGATGTGTCTATTTTTAGAAAATAATTACATATGCACATGGAAGTGCATGCAGGACATGGTGAAAGTAGGATGGGGTATATGTTTCATCCCTCAGGATCAGGATATGTCAGCCAGACTAGACACTGAGACAGTAATCTGTCTCAACAAAAACAAAAACCAAACAAACCAAGTTCAACATAATGTATTGTTATTTTGAATCTCAGGTTTCATATCAAACCATAAAGATTTGTCATATTATCTTTCAAACACTTACTCTCCATTTCTGTACTTATCCTTCTCTGGTAGTTTTATGGTTCAGTGAGCCATAAAATGAGCCTACTGGAGCATTCTAGACCATAATCTAGATTCTCTTCTGGTGTAAAATTCTTTTGCTTCCCCTGCGGCATGAATGTTTTATTTTTCATAAGGTCTTTCAATTAAGTGCTTCTAATCCATGTTGCAACAGTGTGAGTGAATACACAAAGCACAAGGACACAAACAAGAACAAAAACCCTTAAGCACTGTGAATATAAGAACATTTAAATACCTCTCTGTTGTGCCCAGAGCCCTGGGGGTGGGTAGGTCCTGTGCTGCATCTTCTGGAAATGTTGGTGACAGAACCTTCCCCATTTCCACTTTCTTCTGTCACTTTTTGTCCAAACGGATAACTGTCTGAGGAAACAGGACTTGGAACATCCAGATTGCCAAAGCCAATCTGAAACTGCAGATTTGTGTTGCCCCTTTCCACATTAGAAACTGAACTGACACTATTCCTCCCATGGAGTTCTCTCCCATGACTGTAGGGCTGGGAATCCACCACAGAGAAGCTTCTGCAGTCGGGCAGTAAAGAAGGTCTGAAGCCAACCTGTGGTGCCACTGTGCCTTGCTGCCAGTGAGGAAATGGAGTTCCAGGGAGAAGCTCTCTGTGAGCAACCAGAGGATGGCTGTAAAGATGCTGGTCAGACACATTCTGACTGAAAAGATCTGCTGGGAAAAATATTTCTTCATGATGATGTGGATGGGATGAACCATAAAAAAAAAATTCGTGGCTGACTTCCTCAACTATTCGATCAAATCCCAGAGGGATGTCTCCATCAGAGCCACAGGGGCACTCTGGGTGAGAGGCCTGGTGCCCAGGCTGTCCTGCACAGAATCCACTGTGTGACAAGGGCACCCTCCCCAAGTGTGCCATGGCTGATGGGCACCTCCAGTCCTCCTGCTCCTCAGCAAACTCTCATTATAGCTCCAGGTCCAGAGAGCAAAGCTCACAACTGCAGCTGCACACCACTGAAACAAAGCACAGAATGGAGGTTAAACCCCAAAATAACTTAGATAATGAAAGCACTTCACTGCTTTGGTCTTTTTTTTTTTTTTTTGGTTTTAGAGCTTTCTCCAGAGAGTGGAAATATATTCTTAATGTGGAGCTGGATCAGCCGTTGTCTGATCCTTATTTCCAGACATATTATTATTTCTATAGTCATGATAACAACAACAAATTACTAATTGTATTATTATCCTTGACTCGTAAATAATAGCAACAGGATGCCTGAAACAGCTGATCTAAATATTAAATTCTAATTCTGATTAATATTCCAAAACACCTCAATTTTTTTCCCATCATTTCTACACATGCATAGCACACAATGCAGGAAAGAAGAGTTTGTATTAAATGTTGTCAGTTTCATTCACATTTTCTTTTGTGCCTCCAGTTGCCTTCATATTCACTTCTTATATTAGTGTAATCAGGTGAAGAAAGTTAAGTCAAAGAATATAGAAGACATGCACCTCTAATTAATATTCCCCAAAAGCTAGGATATGCCATGTATAAAGGAAAAAAAAAAATATATATATATCAATAAATGTCAGCCTTTTTTCCTTTCTTGTTTTACAGAAGAAATTTAATCTTCAAAGCCTGACGCTGGCCTTTTTTAGCAAATTAACAGGCAAGGGCATGAATTTTGCAGCTCCATCCTTAATGTTGTTACTAGCAAACTTCCTGATCTGATTTTGGCATGTGCCAAGTGTTCCTATGGCTCAGGTGGGCAGCATGCCCTGGGAACTGCTGTCAGCAGGCATGAGGATACATTTTTTAGGAATGGAGCTCAGTTCTACAGCCAAAGTCTATTCTGGGCCATTTGCCCTAAAGGCCTTGGCCTGTTTCATTTACTGATACAGATGTGGCCTAAAACCCACAAATGACACAGAACAGCAATACCACACACAGCACACAGTTGGGCATTTATCACCTAAAAGAAATAGAGACATCTGACTTAATAATGAAAATAAAAAAATGTATTACACAGCAGAAGAAAAAACAAAAGCTGTTGAGCTAAAAGGTGTGCTCAGAAATTGTTAAAGCTTAGCTCCACAAATAGATTTTCCATTAAGTCCTCAAGATACTGTATTAGTTTAGATAACAGCACCTTGCAATGAAAATCTGTGTTACAATGGAAGGTATTCATCCCAATTTTATTTATTTTTGTTTCATTTCAAGTCAAACTCTAGGTGACATAAGCTTCTGTCACCCACAGTGTGGAATGAGAAATGAAATGAGAACATAAACAGGCTGAAATAAAACCTGCAACCCAGAGGCTGAACTACTGTTTCAAACACTCCACTTAGTAATTCCATGTGTTGCATGCTTTGGTTTGCTTTGACTGTGTTGGAAAAAACCCCACATTTATGGAATTACACTAAGCCAGATAACCAAAATTATACATACCACTTTGAATGGTGATAAAATGCAATTACAGTTTTGTAGCTTTCTCTCAGAATGAATGCAAAGTTCACTATGTTTTTAGAGAAAAATGACACCATTTAAAGAGAAGCACAACAACAAAAGTTTCTTGTACAAAATTGTCCTAATTTACAACTTTCTCTGTTTTCCATTTCTGCAGCAGGTAAATTAAAGAAAGAAAAGAAGAAAGAAAATTATACAGCCATTAAATCAAGAAGTATGAGGTCTTCCACTCTTTTTTAAACCCATCTTGAAAATTGGAACGTTTCAGAAAGAAATAGAAGATAAAACAATGAAATCTCCCTCCAGTCCCCTCTTTAAAAAAGCTTGGCTGGAAAACTACAAGGCATAGAAAATACCTTTTACACCCTTTCAACTGTTCCTAAAATATTTTCCATGCATTTCAAACAAATCCTGTTTGTGATGGCACATAAATGCCAAACATCAAACCTTGAACAGGCTGTGACCTCTGCTCAGAAGCATCTTGTGTCTTTCATAAGGGCTTCTATTTAAAAGTGACCCTGAGAAAGGATGCTCAGCATGCCATGGTGCAAATCTCCATGCTGTAAGTCCTGCTAGTCCTGGCTCTGCATTTGGGCCAACTCCTCACCCTTTTCAAAACATCACACAAAGGTTAGGGAAGGATCTGGCTCCTCGCCAGACACTATTTCACCTTCTGAGTCTTGTCAAGTGCATTGATAAAACAATTTGCGAACAATTGATAAAAATCACGAAGGAGGCAACATTTACCTGAATATTTTATAAAGCATCCAAGTTTTTGGTTTGGTTGGGTTGGTTTTTTTTTGCCTTGTGGTTTCTCAATCCAAATTTAATTTTGGAAGGTTTGGCTTTTTCCATATGAAGCCCTCCTTGTCCATTTGAATGACAGCTGTATGTTCACGTAATGGTGCGGTTCTGGGATCAGGGGTTTTAAGGAAGAATCCCAACCAGTACTGTAAAATATCCACTACAACTCAAGAGACTTGAGAGTCTCACAGCACAGCAAGCACCATGCAAGCACACAAAACCATTTTCCACACGTGGCCATGCCCATGAATCCTCCTAAAAAAGCCTGGCACTCTGCGGGCTCAATTTTCGCTTTCAGCGATCCCAGGAGGAGATGACTGGGGCACTTGCTAAGCAGTAGGAATATCTGTTGCAACTCCTTACCTGAAACACAATTTTTTAGAAGGATATAGAGCCTCCTGTGCCTTCCTCACAGACATTTTCAGGTGACCTATGTGCTTTCAGTATCAAGGGGGCGTAACTTTTCTGTCAGGAGCTTTCCTTCCTGCTTAACCGGTTTATGGCGGTGATGATTCTCTTCCCAAGGCATCCCTCAGGGAAAATTCAAACTGCAGTAGCAATAAAAAGCTAACACCTTATCTATTCTCCTCCTCAATTTGGAAACCCAACCATATTTTTTTATTTTTTTAATATATATATGGTGGTAGATTATCTCACACTTTCAGTGCAAGTCTCCAACGTTCTTAAAATAACAACTTCATTAAAGGGAAAGAAATCTTCTCTTAGGAAGATTTCTGCACAAGAACAGGAGTAAAAATTTTTCTCTACTCCATCTACCTGCTCCAAAAGGAACCCCCAGCTCCAGTCACAGGGGAGGGGGACAGTACAAACCTCTGATGGCAGAGTGGCCCTCTGGCTTTGGCTCCTCAGTGTCAGAGATGGGATAGAACATAGTGGAACAACCTCCCTTATTCTGGGATATTTCCCAGGGACCACTGAGGACTTGGCTCCCTGCAAAGGGCCTGAAGAGCTGCATGAAACACAGCACAGGCCACGTCCATCTTCCACAACCTCAAACAGCCCAGTGCCCTCCATAAAAGGGAGCAGCAGAGGCTGCTCCAGACACAACACAGAGGGAGCTCCCTCAGGGACCACTCGCCTTCACACTTCATACCATTCCTTAAAAAGTTAGAAATTGCTCCACTCAAGTGGCTATTCAGAATTCAAGCAAAATCTCAAGGTTGCAACAGGCAAGGAAATATCCTCAGAAAGAGGGAGGAGGTAAGTGTCAACAAAACAGCATTTCAGTTATAAAAAGCCACGCAATAAAACTGAACAGATTAGGATAAAGCATAGAAAGTTAATAATTAATAGCTGATATCTTATATCTGATAAACTGCAGTTATAATTTGATAAAATTAGCACTACAGGAAAAAAGCTCTGGCCTTTAAAGCATAAAAGCTGTCAGTGATGTCAGTGTGATTTAAAAGCAATTAGACAAGGACAAAACCTATTTCAGTTGGTGAAAGGTGATGCTTTTTTTTGTCATATATTCCCCATATATTCTGTTAACATGCCAACTTACTCCATGAGTTATTTGGTGGCATTTGTGCTGTACCATCCTCATTTCCAGTGATCACTGTGAAGTGATCCTGAGAGAGAGGAACACACCACTTTTAGGAGCTGCCATTTCAGAGTTTCTGCCAGTGTGGTGTTGCTTCACCTCACAGGGATTGGACACAGCTGGAGGAGGAGGATTGGGAAAACAGGAAATACTCATGGGAAGAGCTCATGTTCCAAGCACACACAGAAGGCTGTACACACACAATAAAAACTGAGCTGGGACCTCTCTCCCCATGGTGATTTCCAGGAGAAGCCAAGGACGGTTTTTCTTGAGAAACTGAATATTTTCAGAATTTTCCCAGGCTTTTAGGTGGCCATTATTTCTCAGTTTCATGCTTCCCATTAAAGCAGCAGACAGGGAAGTGCTGAGTCACTTTCCAGCCTCACTCCTCCTGGAGCTGCCAAGAGTCGCCTCCTCCTCTTTTGCTGGCGTGTGGGACAAAATTTCCAGAGACACAGAAACCCAGACAGTCCCTGGGATGTTCCCTTCCCCTCTTTAGACATTCTCACTGCTCCACCAGCTGGCAGGAGCCACAGCTTGCTCAGGTCAATATTAAATTAAATAATTTGATTTAGCTGCACACGAGTGCGCTCTTTGGAGCCAGGGCTGATACAGAAAGAGCTGGCAAAACAATCACTCCACACCCCCGGGATGAAGCTCAAGATCTTCAGCAGGTTTTACTCACAGGGTTGCTTCACAGGCAGTGTGGAGTTTCTGAAACAGCACTCTTGCCTTTGGAGCCTGCAGGCTCCCAGTAATAACAGGGAATGCAGCAAAGTGTTTTAGCAATCCGTGGGGATGGAAAACTGGCTGAACAGAGAGCCAGTGAGGAAACTGCTCCGTTTCATAAGAAACCCATCCTCTGTGCTCTATTCTCCAGTGCCACCTACTGTCACTTCCCAAAACTGTGAGGCAGCAACAGAGATCAGTGTCTGAGTTTATAATTTTATCCATCACCATCCCTGACAAGTATGGTCCCTCTCAGAAAGCCATTCTTTGTGGGAAAGATTGATGATTCTCCAGGTCCTGCTTCACAGTACTGCTGCACCAAAGGGATGGCAAAGTGTCAGCAAAACCAGAGATACATCAGGGCTTTTCCATGGGCTGGCAAAAAAACAAATGCATGCCAGGATGTTGTGTTTAAGCAGCAGATGAACAAGAATACTGGTTAAAGAAAAAAAAATTAAGAAGAGGTTGTTCTGTATTACAGTCCCTTTTTTTTCTCACATGTTTCATCAGGCAGGGGTTGTGCCCTCCTACCTGTTTAGTAAAACCCAGCAGAGTAGATGCTGCTGGGCAAAGAAAATAAAAGTTGCAACACACAATACAGCAGTTGAGTCATTACAATGATTCACCAGCGAAGGAGACGTTAGTTGGAAAGGGCGAGAAGGACTTCTCAGCTCTGAAAACACTCCTCACCCTGTGTTTACTCACCCACAACACGAAAGGGAAAGGACAGAGAGGAAGGAGGGGGTGGGGAGCAAAGTTCCAATTTTCTAAGAAGAACAAATTGGAAAAAAAAAAAAGTTTAACATAAAAAACATTTTCACAGGCTCTGCTGACACCTTCATCTAATATACAAAGTTACTAAGTTACCAACACCCTCCTGAGGTTGGAAATAAGCTGTTGTGAAAGATCAACCTCCACAGCCTGCACACACCGACTGCACAGCTAGCTGGGACTAAATGTAGCCTACAGAATTTAATCTCTCCTTTTATTTGAACATCTTTTGTACTTTGATCCTCTGAAAGGAACAGCGCCCTTCAACAGCCTTGTTCCTGGCAGAAACAATTACTCTGGCTGAAAAAAAAAAAATTAAAAAATCAAATCTCTGAAAAAAATTAGGTGTTGGAATGGAGAACACTCTTAATGTATATTAAAATATGCAGCTGAAATAAGGCAAGCAGGCAATTTCTTATGGGTATACACACAGATACACACATACATATATGAAGTTTATATATGTGTATCTAAACACATGCATATAAGTATATATATGTGTACACTTACATACATAGATATCTATAAAAGCCTAAAATAGGTATATAAATAGAAACACCTATTAAATGCTAAGGGACCCAAGAAGAGAGCTTAAATGATTCAGAAAAGAAATCAACCCACAAGTTTCAGCTCAAAGTCAGAAACCCTGAAGCTGACGAGTGCTTAAAGCCAAAGCTCTTGCTCATAAGGCTTAATAATTTCACTTTTTTTTCCCCCTTCCATTTCTCTTACCTTCTCTGGTTTTTCCACCCTTTTCCTATGCTATTCTTCTCCTCTTCCCACTCCAGTGTGGCTGCTCAGTGGTTCTCTGGCAAACTGCCTTTGTCATTCCAGGGTGCTCAATAGGGTTCGTTGACCTTCCAGAACCTGTTCACACCACAGACTGCACAGAGATAAAAACTCTTGTGCTTTGCACTGGCACACCGGTGAGATGTGTTGTGTTTAAGCAACAGATGAACAGGAATATTGGTTTGAAAAAAATAAAATGCTTTGAGACCTCTGCAAGGCTGCCAGAGCAGAAGGAGGGCAAAGAGCCCCCCAAAGGACAGAGCTCAACCCCCCGCTCTGGCAGACCAGAGCTCTACTGCCTTTACCAAAAATAAGAATTCTGTAAGCATAAGAGCATCTCTATTTGCAATATTGCCCATATTGCAGTATTACAGCATCTTAAATAATACAGTAATTCTGAATTCTCCCTGATCTTCTTGCACATGGTCAGCTTCTTTATCTTTCTTCTTACTTCAATTTTACTGTCATAATTGCTCACAAGACAACTGAAAATGTTGCTTTAAAAACCAAACAAACAGGCAAAAAAACAAACATATGGCTTCTAGAAAAAAAAAAAAGTTTGTGGGTGTATATATAATTTTTAAACCAACTGAACAGCATTCCTTATATGCAATTCAGGATATAAAGCATCTGCTTAGATAGCTAATTTGGCTGCATACTTAGGTTGCCTGTGCATGTCAGCAAAGCATTCATTACTGTTTTCATTACAACTTTACCTGCAGCATGAGAGCCAACAATAATTTACTTAACTTTTAACATAAATAATGCAAAGGAAGGGCTTACCTGCAATAAAACATATTTCTGCAAACTCCTGTGAGGAAATCAGGCTCACAGCAGCCCTCCACCACAAATGGGCTGGCTGGCAAGGAGGCACTTGCAGAGGGGAGAATACAGCTTCATCTGTCACCCAAAGCACCTTCCCCACCTATGGGACACACACACACACACATTATTCTAAAACAGGAAATGCTCTCTGCTGTGTCAGGCTGCTGGTGGGCCAATTAATGATGGTTTTGTGTATATGGGCCAGGAGGGCAGCAAGAATTAAACTAATTCATAGTGCATCTAGAATTAACCAGGTGAGGTGCATTGCCTGCCTCTGGACACTCACACTGTGGCACTCCTGCAGTGATGAACATCCACTGTCCTCCATACCAAAGGTGTTGGGACCCAGAACATCCCTCTGGCTGCCCTGGGTGATTTGAGACCCTGGCAAGGGGCTCAGAGACCTTGGCATGGAGTCACAACCACCTGTGCCTTTGATTTTAGCCCATGGAAACAATTACCAACTTTGTGTGAGGAGGTACAAGCCACAAGAGCTTGAGTAGAATGATAGTGAATGTGTCACAGGGTGAAAAAGTAAAATTTTGGGGATTTAGAATGGGGGCTCAAGAGGCAAGATGGAGGAATCTGGACATGTCCTGTCCTTCTTCTTCTTGCCCTCCATCTTCTGCTGTGACGGTGGCACTGTTTGATTGGTTTAGAGCAGAGACAGGCTGTCTAACACAGGTGATAGGTATTGGAAAATTATTGTAAATTAAGTACACGTAGTTCTCAGTATAAAAAGCCAACACCACCCCAAGGGTGGGCACTGTGCCACAACCCAGCCTGCTGGACAGATCTCAGCAGGTCAGAGAAAGAATGTGTTAGATAAGAGAAAATAAACAACCTTGAAAAGCAGAACTGACAAATCTCGACTTCTTCGGCCGTGGGGCTGGGAAAAAAGACTTTCTAATACCTTGGGGTCTTCTCAACCACAGAAACCCAACACAAAGGCTCTCATCCCACTGCAGCATCCACCACCTGGATTTGTGCTCTGTCCTGCACTGCTCTGGGCAGACACGACCACTGACTGCAGGGAATGCTCCCCGAGCTTCCTGGCTTTTTCCCTTGCTCCAGTAACTCTGGTGAAGATTGTGTCTCCTCCTCCCCATGTTCATGGAGTCAGTGCAGGTGATTTTGAAACCATGCATGATAAAATAAAAACAGTCTGAAGCCCTCTGAAAATGGAGTGTTGCTTTGTACTACGACCATGACACATCTCCACTCATTCCAGAGCCCTTGGAGAACCCTCATTCAAAGAGCTCAACAGTCTCTGCACAGTCAGTAATTCCTGGTGCTTTTGGGTGGGGGTAATTAGTACAAAAGAAACAAACAGTAACATCCATCACCTTGGCCTGGAAGATGGCCAAAATCACCTGCACAGAGCCCATGAACACAGAGAGGAGGAGACAGAACCTTCACCAGAGTTACTGGGGTGAGTGAAGATGAAGCTCTGGGAGCCTTCCCTGCAGTCAGTGCTCATGTCCTGCCACCCCTGCCCCACCAGTCTGTGCACAGCTCATTTCACCTCCCTTGTGGCTCATGCAAAGTAAGAAACCTCACTTTGGAAGAAGCTTTAGGCTGGGGTGGTGACCCTGCTATGAAGAGCTGCACCACAAGCAGCTCAACCATCTCCTCCTTTCCCAGGCAGGGGCTGACCTTGCCAGACCCACCTGATGCCAAGCAGGGAACATTTCACTGCTCCTTCCAGTTCTGGGAGCTGTCCTGATGGCCCAGACACCTGACTGCAAACAAACCTGCTCCATTCAGGTCAAACATGACCCTGGGCTGTGCCTGAAAGCAAACACACAACTCTCTGCCATTTCAGGTCTCATTAAGGGCTGCTTGGGTGGTTTTGAGGAGGAGGGGACAGAAATTTCAGGATATAAAACAAGCCATCTCACCCCGTAGGTTGGGAGCTGAAGGAAAATACCAAAAAACAACAAAAGAAACAGGAGAAAACTTAAATGCACTTGACATTCAGGTGCTGAGGTGTCATCTCAGGCTGTGCTCAGGCCTCCAGGACTTGGTCTAAAATAAGAGATCTGTTGTTCCAGAGAAACGTGTCCTTCCTTTGGGGTGTGGTGTCACAGCAGGTTATGGTCACTGAAGTTTGAGACTCTCAGCATGATTTATCTTGATCTTAAACCAAACCTCATCCAAAGGGCTCCTTGAACATCTGCACTTCCTTGTGAGTGCCTCAATTAACTGTGCCATGTGTGCATTGTAGAACAGAGTGCAGGAAAAATCCAGACCCCCCAGGCTGAGGCTGGAGCCCACTCCTAATAGACAGCACCCTCAAAATGCATTTTAGTGTCTGCTGCAGCCCAGGAACAGCTCCCCATCCTTCACTTGGCTGATCTACTTTTATATCCTTGATTCAAATGGAGTTATGCAAACTTCATGTTTGCTATCAGGCTATGAAGAAGCCTATTGTAACCAGGATATGCTTTTCTTAGATGTAAATGCACATGCAAAATAGAAAGAGCTTTGATACTGAGACTTTTTCCCCCCTGAGGTTCAAGTATTTTATCATTTTAATAATATTCCATTTTCCTGATGCACTCATTTTTAGAACATCTTTTGTATTAGCTCAGGGTATTCTAATTCCTTCGGAATTCCTCTGGAGGGCACCATTACCATAACGATACAATTAGCTACAGCTGGATGTAATAGAGATAAACACTAAATAGCCTGGCTGGCAGGAGGCAGGGTGTCTTCTAACCCAGACAGCTTCTTTACTGCTGCCTGGCTTGTTGCTCTGCTTTAGGGAGTATGGGAAACCTTAGTTACAAACAAGAAGAGAATTTGGAAATTGTAATTGGTGAAGTTTGTCTTGCAAAAAGGTGCTGTGGATTTGTTTGTTTGTTTTTCCCCCTGTTATTATCTCTGCTAGCAAGTACTAGAATTTGGTATAAACACTCAAAGGCTCTGTAAAAGTGCTCTTTCCCAAGACACAGGATGATTTGTGATATTTGGGGAGGGATGGAGGAGCTGATAACTTGTGGACTCTTCCTGCTCTCCTGCTCGTGTGAGATCAGTGATCCAGTCTCTTTCTACTCCCTGTCCCACAGTGCAGAGCCAAGAGGATTTTAATCCATTCCTCCAGGATTTAGAAAAGCCAGCACAACAAGGTGAGGGAAGGGTGATATTTTGGAGCCAAGAAACACATTAGGACACACCAGGGTTTCTTACAAGATGCTTTTCCTTTTTCTTTTTTTAATTTTTTTTTTGGTCAGAACTGAGAAGGAGTGATTATACCAAATTCTAGTACTTCCTAACAAAGATAACGATAGGGAAAAAACAAACAAATCCACAGCACCTTTTTTGCAAAACCAACTTCTACAATTATATTTTCTAAATTCTCTTCTCCTTTGTAACTGAGCTTTCCCATACTCCCTAAAGCAGAGGAACAACCCAGAAGTGAACCTCGCAGCTCACAGGAAAACTTTTTTGAAGCAGGAATAAACTCTCGAGCGCTCAGAAAGGTCAAATGGAAAATCTGCCTGATCCGGCTGCCCTCTTGTGAGCACGGAGGAGATTGCAAGAACATTTCACCAGAGTGCCCAGACACTTCCTGAGCTAAATCCAGAGATGAGCTGCAATCCTCCAGGAGCTCTGGCTTGGGTGGGATTATTCCCTTCTGCATTTTCTAGGAAGCATCATACTTATGTAAAGAAAGAAATATTTTCTTTACTTTGATTTTGCTACTTCCTCATGTTCCTTTTTCTTCTGTCTTGCACAGATAGTTGGTTCATCTACTTCCCAATTAGAACAGAAATTGTTTGAGTGGCTGAAATGCTTGTGTGAGACTTATGAGGGTCTTGGGATATTATAACATGTAAGAAAAAAAAATATACTGATACACTCTGGTTTTAATTAGGCCATCAAACAAAGAAAAGAAGGAAGGGTTTATTTCAGTTATGGCAGGAATAATGTGCAACAATCTGCTATTACTGAGGAAGAATCAGTAGATGCAAAACAGCTAAAACCAACAACAGCAACAAAAACAAACAAAGAAAAAAACAACAAGAAACCCCCCAAAAAACCCCAGAATAAAATCTATTAGGATAAAAATGAATAGAGGTTTTGAGTTAACTTGTTGTCAACTTAAGTTTGGATCTGCATTGGTGTTTTCAATCAGTGACAAATCATCTTTGCTCACTTTCATTGATTCCTTCCACATTTCAGCCTGAATTCTCATTTATTAATTATCCCCAATTCAAAGACAGTCCCCATACCTGTGTTTTGTTTCAGGATCTTTCCTCCTTCCCAATGCCTGCATTGCCACCCTGACACTCACAGCTTCTCCTCTTAATCCCTCCCCTCCAACAGCAATTGAAGCATTTTGGTTTAGACTAAAAGATTTTTAAAAGCATAAAAACAAACTACACGAACTTTGCAAATAGATGTAAGAGAGAGAAAAGGAAAAAAAAAAGAAAAGCTAGGTCAGGTTTTGGCTAGACCAACCTTGACATTGTCCTTTTAAAGCACTCCCCAGGCAGCTTTAACTTGTGCAAGCAGCCTCTCAGCCCAGGGCGCAGCCAGCCTGGCAGGATGGCAGAGGTCAGCATCTCACATGAATGAACAATTTCTGCAATGTCCAAGGCAAGCACTCAGCTCCCCCTCTCTCTCTCTCTTTTCACCTGTCCTTTCAAGTTTAAACTGAGACTGTCACTGTGCACAATGCAAGGAAAATCCCTCTTTCCATTACCCCTTTGAACCCTCAGCACAGGAGTGGCACCCTGAGTTGGAAACTGAGGCAGAGGCACAGGACTCCTCTCTCTGTCCCCTCTGTTTTTTTCCGTCACTCATATTTTCTGAAAAATCTCTTTGCCAGGATTTCTTTTCCTGGGAAGTTGGGAAGCTTCAGCTTCTCCCTGTTTTGCTGCTTTGGAATGTGATTTGGAGAATTGTTCAGCCAGCATGTGAATTGTTTTAATTAATGGCCAATCACAGCCAGCTGTGTCAGACTCTGAGTCTGTCACAGGTTTTTTATTATCATTCCTTTTCTAGCCTTCTGATGGCCCCTTTCTCTTTCTTTAATGTAGCTTTAGTATATTAATATAACATGATAACATAACACGATATGGTAACATCACATAACATAACTATAACCATAAACATAAAGCAACATGATAATATAATATGATATGATAATATAATAAAATAAAATAATAAAATAAAAACATAAAATAAAATAAATTAGAAAAATAAAATAAAAATAAAATAAATTAGAAATTAAAAAAATTAAATTAAAAAATAAAATAAATAAAATACAATAATTTAAAGATAAAAAGATAAAAAATAAAATCAAATAAAACCAAAATAATAAAATTAACAAATAAAAATAAATGAATAAATAATTTAATAAATAAAAATAAAAATTAAATATAAAGAAAAATAAGTTAAACAAATTGTTTAAATAAAATAAAAATAAAATAAAAGTAAAAAATAAAAATAAAAAAATAAAATAAATAAAAAATTAAATAAAAATAAAATAATAAAATATATTAAAATTTTAAAATAAAAATATACTAAAATATAATATACTCATATATACTATAATGTGATATATCAGCCTTCTAAGAACTTGAAGTCAATTCTCATCTCTCACCTCATCCTGGGGTCCCTCACAACAACACCCCAACAATTAATAAATTAATAAATACACCCATCCACGTCGTTTCCCTTGCACACAAACCCCTCATTGCCTCTCTCACTCAACCACAGAATCCTGCAGAGCATTCCAAGTGTGAGCACTCACAGGTCAGCACCCAGAGTCACTTTTGGGATCAAACATTTCCTCTGCCCAAATGTGACTGGCACATCTCATCACAGCACCAGGCAATTCACAGAAACCCTCCCAAACTCCAAGGGGCTCACAGTGCTCACACACCTACAGGCTTTAATCAAAGATGTAATTAACTCTTACTCCTAAAATCCAGGAAACAAGCACCTTACCTGTTATTAGCTGAAGGATCCACATGGGTATGGAAGCAGAGTTATCTGCCCAAATTCTCTGCACAGCTCTTAGAATGTAACCTCTGGGACTTGGGCTCCAGCTCAGTTGAGGTAACCTGGAAAGGACAAAGCAGAAGGAATTCTGGATTAGGAACCCTGCACTGGCTTTGATCTGCTGTTATATATGCAGTCAACTTCTGCACTCCCAAAATTCCAGACTCAGATCCCATTTCTCTGGGTTAGGCTAGCCCTGCCTTTAGCTGGTGTGCAATTTTCATGGCAAAAAACCCACCAAAACCATTCAGAAAAAAAAACTCTGGGCACCTATTAAATACAAAATAATGATCCGACAAGTTTTGATGCACAGGTTAGACAGATTAAGAAGGCTAAGTAAATAGTCAAAGAGAAGTTTGGAATTCACTAACTACTTTACAGCATTTAGGACAGCCATGAGATAATTTTGTGGACCCTGGAGCCACATGCTGATGTCTGCCACCTCAAAATCCCCACACAAGAAATGCAGACAGCAGGCCATCAACTGAGTAGAAACTGTGGCTGTGAAACAAACCCATTGCTCCTGAGTTCCAGATTTCCCTAAGACCATTGTGGTCCCTGCTTTTGCACTCAAAGAAAAGATTTAAAGCAGATAAAATTATCAAAGGGCAGTGAGACCTGAATTTATGACAAGAAAGGATGAAGATATTCTGAATTTCTGAGCACCCAACACACCCAATCTTTTTGAAGGTTGGGTAACTAAAATCTGAATTTCTGAGCACCCAACACCCAATCTTTTCAAAGGCTGGGTAACTAAAATGCTGAAATGTGCAGGATTAAGCATAAACCTGAGATTTCATTGCACAGAATGGTTGCATTTTTGTGCAATGAAAAATTTGGCACCACTTTGGCTTTTCCAGGCAGGACACTGCAGCTGAGTAGACCACAGCCAAGCATTGGACATGCAGCTATTTGGACAAATATTCCAAAAGAAGAAACATGGAAGAGGGAATTGTGCCCCTTTTAGATAACAAGAGAGAAGCTTAAGTCACACTGATGCTGATAAGCCTATAGAGGCACCAGAAAAAACCCCAAAAAACCAAAACAAAAAAAACCCCAAACAAACAAAAAACCACACCAAAAAATCCCACCCAACAAACTATCTTGAATTGTATTTTTTTATATTCAAGCATTTCTGTGTTCTTGTCACTCTGCTCTTTCCCCCACATCTGAACTGATGAACTCTGTGAATTTCAGAAACTTTGCAGGAAGAGCTGTGAGGTTTCAGGGCTCCCTTGTTGCTTTATTTGTCAAAAGACAAAAGTTTGTGATCCATCCACATCTCTGATGGGAGAATTCTCTGGAGCCTGGCCTGGAGGGGCTGTTGCTTCAGTGAATTCAATTTTTTCAGGGTATTAAAAACTGAGAAAGTAAAACAGATAACAGGCACTGAGGGTGGAATTCTGTCTCCGGAAGAATTTAATGGGGCTTTGTGCCACTGTCTTCAGACAAGCCAGGATTTCACCCCTGCTTCAGGGAGGAGGGCAGAAAAATGCTACACAAAATTAAAACACTTCTTTGTAAGGCTGAGTTTGGAAGTAAAATTCAAATATGATACTGACTTCTCCTGAAAACACTTCTGACACACAAGAAGTTTTTTGATCCTCTGTCTTATCCTCAGAGAAGAAAACGAGGAGAAATGTAGAAGATTTTTGCATTTAATTTCAACTCACATATAATTTCATTTTTCTGAATATTTTACCTTGATCTCAGTGGCATGCTTAGCATATTAAGATATAGGCTGTCTTAATACTGCCAGATGTGGGGAAGAAGGGAAATTAAGAAAGAAAAAGGGCAACAAATAAAGCAGGCAAAGCCATGTGGCAATGGATCAAAAAATCCAAAGCAAAGAACAGCAAATAAGGATGGGAGCAAAGGAGAAAGTCATGAAAGAGGGCAGAAGAGGATGGAAAGAGAAATAAGCAGAGGAAGGAAGGCATTATCTAAAGCAGAAGTGCAATGGAGGCAAAAGAAAAAAAATTAAAACAGCAGAAAGAGACCACAGAAATTGAAATAGCAGAAAGAGACCACAGAAATTGAAAACAAAGCTGTGGAGAGAAAATGGACAAATTATGAAAATGGCATGTGGAGAAGAATAAGGGAAGCAAAGGAGCTGAAGCAGGGAAGAGAACAGAAGGACACCAGTTGTGCTCTGGGAATCCATTTAGCTGCAATCAGGAGGTGCCTGATTCTGCCCTTACAGGACTGAATTCCCTTCAGGGAATTAAAGGACAGAGCCCCCCACACTGCCCCCAGCCCACAGAGCCCCTCCTGAGGAGCTCAGTGCAGGCTCCAATGCTCTTTGCCTCTCCTGGGCTGGCAGGGTTTTCCTTCTGTGCTTTTCTCCAACATTTTTGTCAGCCTCACTTCCCCTCCTGAGCTGATTCCTTCCTGCTTTTCCCTCTGCACCTTTTGTCTGGGTATTTTGCACCTTGATTCAAGAGGACAAGTGTAATGAGGGCTTGTTTCCATCCAGCAGTGACTGAGTGAAGGATGGCAGCATGTGCACAGAACCTGCAGAACCATTCCAAGGGAAGCAAAGTGCATCAAGAAGAAAAAAACCAAACCAAAACAAAAAAAGTTCAGTGCAATTCAATATTTTCAAGGAAGTTCAGAGAGTTGCTTCTGCACAGCAAGCCCTTAGCAAGAACTCTTCCAGGTCCATTTCTGGCTGTAAAGAAAGGGCAGCAAAGCAGATTTGGAGTAGTAATGAAGCACTTCAAGAATTAATTCATGCTGTGGTGGATTCATGGTGAGTGCAATGCTGTTAAATGTCATTTATTGGAGCTCCTGATTAGCAGGCAGCCTGTAAAACCAGGGCCAGGACCATGAAACTTGATTTGGGATTTTGTGCTGAGCACTGCTCCATCAGTTGATGCACTGAACTAATGCAGCTTTAACTTTCACACTGGGTTTGGCTCATAACAGGTGGATTTGAGGGGCAGGAGTGGAGCTAATTAAGACTTTGTTTCCTCCTTGAATAAAGCCCTGACTGGGGTGGCTCATGCTGGGACTCTGCACAACACGGGTAATGCTTGGTTTCAGTGACATCTGTTACAGATAAAACTGATGTCTCCCCACGTGAAAGCAGCTTTATAAATAGAATAAAGTCTGTTTCTCTCACTGGGCAGAGCTCTGGGAGGACAGGAAGAATCAGCTTGGTCATGGGCAGACCTAGCACCATTCTCATGGTGAGTGCTCCTGGATAGAGAGAATTTGACATTTTTCAACTCATCTCTCTTCTCTGGTTAAATTCGTAATCTTTCAAACACAAAACTTTTGTTATAACACTTGCTAGACTATTTATTCCAGCACAAAAGTTCTTAAGTTCTATGATGGCTTTCCTAGTCAAAAAACCAAACCAATGAATCAAAAATGTAACAAACAAGCAAAATATAAAAACCGTAAAGGAAATGTAACAAGCAAAATGTAAAAAACAAAAATCGAACCAACCAAAAATGTAACAAACAAGCAAAATGTAAAAATGTCAACAAAATGGAACAAAATGAAAAAACCCAAAAACAAATGAACCAACTTAAAATGTAACAAAAAAGCAAAACGTAAAAACCGTAAACAATGTGCAAAGACCAAACAAAATGTAAAAATCTAAAATCAAACCAACCAAAAATGTAACAAAATGTAAAAACGTACACAAAATGTAAAACACAAACAAAATGTAAAGAAAAAGAAACCAAAACAAACCAACTATGTAAAGAAAAGGAAACAAAAAAAACCCAACTAAAAATGTAACAAACAAAATGTAAAAAAACAAAATATAAAAAAGAAAAAACCCCAAATGAACCAAACCAAAATGTAACAAAAAAATTGTAAAAACCTAAACAAAATGGAAAACACAAACAAAATGTAAAGAACAAAAAATGAAACCAACCCAACAAAAATGTAACAAACGAAATGTAAAAATGTAAACAAAACGTAAAAAAACCCACAAATCAACCAAACAAAAATGTAACAAACAAAATCCAACCCAAGGAAAGAAAGCACTCCAGGTGATGATTACATTGAGGCAGAGTGTCAATCAGCAATGCACTGTATTATTCTGGGAGACTAAAAAGAGCAAACAAGGAAACAAAAGCATGTAGAAAAATACTTTTGAACACTTTCACATGAATCAAGCATCTCCCAGAAAGGAAACCAGAAAAGGAGACTGCTGTCCTGACCATGGAAGGGAGGATTAAACAGGGGAAAACTCAGGCAAGTGAAAAATTACAAGCATGATGTGTAAAATATTCTGACAGCTGGACAAAAAGGAAGCCCCACTGCTCCATGTCCAAGGAGAGAGCCCAGCTGTGCAAGCAGAGCTTTCCAAATTGCCTGGCAGGGATGAGGAGTGCCCAGCTTTCCCCACAAAGGAGGTGGAAATGCAGCATCCACCCACAATCATTGCTCTCCTTGTGCTGCTGGAGCTGCCCAGCTGGCCCACACGTGGCCCCTGAGCTAAATATTTATCACACTGTAAGCTCTGGAAATATTGCAGTTTTCCAGTTAAAACATTCCCGGCAAGCATCAAAGCAATGGGCAAAGGGAACTGCTAAGCATGAAAAGCAAAACATTGCTTAACTTAGAGCAGAAGAGGGGATGGGCTTCAAACATCAGGGATTACAGACTTTAAATTCAAGGAAAAAAGGACTTTAATAACTATCATCTTTACGCTCCATGATTTCCACAATACAATTCAAAGGAATCGCCTCAGTGTATGCTGTGCTAATCAAACTTTCTGTGGAGTGCTCTCAGTGCTCCTCAGAAAAAGCCATGGGCATGCAGGAGCAGCAGGCAAAGTTCTCCTTTCTCTGCCAGGCTCCCCTGACCATGAGCAAGTTTCTGCTTGCACACCCACATTTCAAATTTACCATTGCCAAGCCTGGACAAGCGTGCAAACCACACACTGAGATTTGCACTCTGCAAGTGAAAGCTGCTGTGGCTGTGCAATTCTTTTCTGCAGAGAAGTCTCACTGATGTCTAACAACTGTGTTTAAATATACACACTTAAAATGCACAGAGGATAGATTTGGTGTTTTTTATTTTAATTATGATTTAAAAAACCCAAAACCCAAAAAAACCACTTTGGAATCCACTGCCAATTCAGTTATAGCAGTTTAAGCTTTTTTAAAAGTTGTCATGAGAGAAGCAAGAGGAAGCAAAGTGCTCACAGCCCAGCTCTCCAGCACCAAGCAGATGCCTGAAACAGCCTTTCTGTGGCACAAATAATCATCAGTGCCTAACAAACAAAGAGGCTACAAGGTCAGCAAAGCACATTAGGGCACTCTCCCTTCTCTGCCAGACTCCCCTGACCATGAGCAAGTTTCTCTTTGCACACCCACATTTCAAATTTACCCCTTGCCAAGTCTGGACAAGCATGCAAACCACACACACTGAGCTGTATGCTCTGAAAAGTCAAAGCTGCTGTGGGAGTGCAATTCTTTTCTGCAGAGAAGCCTCACTGATGTCTACAATGCATATAGGATAGATCTGGCTTTTCAAAATTCTGGTAAAAAAATCCCAAAACTTTGGAATCCACAGTGAATTCAGTAAAAGTGGTTTAAAAGTTGTCATGAGAGAAGCAAGAGGAAGCAAAGTGCTCACAGCCCAGCTCTCCAGCACCAAGCAGATGCCTGAAACAGGCTTTGTGTTGCACAAATAATCATCAGTGCCTAACAAACAAAGAGGCTACAAGGTCAGCAAAGCACTTCGGGGCACTCCATCCCTGCAGAGAGCACTGAGGTCAACGGCTTGGACACTTTCCTAAAAGTCTGAATATTCCTCAGCTCTCCTGCTGAATAGGGATGAGCTGGTCCCCCATCCAGCAATCCATTACGGTGACAAAGTGGCTCTCAGTATGCCCAGCAACATGTGTGACAGCAGCAAGTGTTGAGCAGCAGCCAAATTCTGTCTGGGAGAGATAAAATCAGATCCAGGAGGCTAACAAGATAAGGATCAGTGCTCTGTGTACATCCATCCATTCATCAGAGCACTGGTTGGAGTACAGGGAAAAAAATAAAGGTTATAAGGAAAAAAGAAAGGATGGGATGGGGGGGAATAATCCTCCTGAAATGTTATTTATGTTTCAGAAATTTTGTTAGAACATCGAGTAGGTGCTGTCATTGTCAGTAATGTTTTTCTGAGGAAGAAGCTGTGTTAAATTCAAGTTATTTACTGCCTTTCACTCAAGCCCCATTCTGCAGCAGAGTGCTTCCACGAGAGCTGCAAGTTTATAATTGTAAATAAGACATTCTCTGTCACATATTGTACACATCCCCATTTTTTCACTGTAAATTCCTTAAGGCAGAGACCATTATTAATGCTAAATACATTAAAATTCAAGTCGAATAGCAGAGAGGAAAATAAGCAACAAGTTAATTAAACTTGCAACAAACACTTCATTGGAAAAAAGCTGCAAACACCCCCAAGGAAGATCTGGAGTGTGGAAGAACAAAATGAAATTGATCAGATAGGCAAAAAAAAACTTTGCATCTTAAAAATTATACTCTGTCTTCAATATATAATTATGAAATTAAATGTTTACTGGGAAGAAAACTTAAATATTTTCATGGGACTCAGTCTGGTTTTACCTGTTTTACAAGGTGACCCATGCATTTAAGATGGGAATTAAAGAGTCCTTTGCACATGCAGAAATAACCTAGAAATTCACATTTTTGAGTGGAATACAGGCTAATAGATGATTACAAGTGACTGCTTCCACTAAAACACAAAACAACTTAGAATTGTTCCTTATTAACTCTCCTGTGAAGAAAAAGTCTGTGTTACCAGGGGAGCAGTCATGATAAAGGAAAGAGTCTGTCCTGTGGGTCTGACTCAAAATACACCTTCAGAGCTGGTTTTCACAACTGGAAATTCTAAATTAGATATATCTGACAATCTATCTATATATCTGACTACATCTAACTGACAGATATCCCTTTGTCAGTCAAATTCTGTGCCTGCTTCAGGCAGGGTTTGAAAATCTGCTACAACCATCAGGATGCCCACACACCTCCAGCTTCTAGAGAGGAAATCAGAGGAAATTTGAGGAAACATCTCAAATTACTGCTGGCACTATTAAAAGCAGCAGACAAGCTCAGGGGTAATTGTGGCATGAAGATTCTCCTGCAAACGGTCAGACTGAAAACTCTGAATCTTTACAATTGTGGAGACTTAGCTAATTAGGTGTGTCTGACTCATTATATATAGAGAGAAATTCTCTATTAAAAAAAATATATGTATCTCAGAGATTTCTATTTCTTTGTTACTCTCAGTAAACCTGGAAAAGGATTTCAGGGTTTTCAGAGTTTGTAAGAGTACAAATTGACCTTGCTCTCAGAAGAAAATAAAGTATATTTTAGGAAGATACCAAGAAGGTCCTTTGAAGTAAATTCCTTTAAAAGCTAAATAATGAAATGATGGTATAAAATTTTTTTATACCATCTTTTTTTTTAATGTTTCTTACTTAGCAGAAATTTAGCATTTATTAAAAAAATAAAAAAAGCCACACTGACAGGCCAAGAGCTGGAGGGTTTTCAATCCACTGAGGAGGTTTGGTATGGATAATATGCCCATTATTATTGGCCATATATCATATATCACTTCCTTAATTTTGATAAAACCAGCTCTTGCCAGTGCTGAGGAGAATCTCTTTTTTGTGACATGATAGTTATTTCTACCCTTCCAGTCCTTGTCATCTCTCCACTGAGATGCCATTTCCAGCACACCCCTGATATTACCAGACTTCAACAGGTCACATGGAAAGAACTCAGACTTCTGGTTCATTTTACTTATGTCCTGTCAGCAAAGTGATATATTCCTTTTCTGCCCTTCAGAGAAAGGAAAATCCCATAAGGGAAAAGGGGTGGAATCCTAAAAACCACCCCAGCATCAGACAGAGCCTCAAGAGATCAGGGCTCAGCTGCTGGATCTGCTCTGAGCTGGAGTCACCTTCTCTGGGCTTAAATCCCCCATTCCTTTATTCCTGGAGCAATCTCTAAGCACATTCCTCCAAGAGAACATGCAAGGAAAGAGCTTTGTAATTTCTTTTTTGATACTCACAGGTGTACACAAGGCAGACAGTTTAACAACCAAAACCCAAGAACTCTCCTGTATTGGTGAGAAGCTGTGACAATTTAACAACCAAAACCCAAGAACTCTCCTGTATTGGCAAGAAGCTGTGACAATTTAACAACCAAAACCCAAGAACTCTCCTGTATTGGTGAGAAGCTGTGACAATTTAACAACCAAAACCCAAGAACTCTCCTGTATTGGTGAGAAGCTCTTTTGCTCTTGAGGTGCAGATTTTTTTCCCCCACATAAGGACAATATATATTTTTTCATGCAGTATATTCCTTGTGCAGTAGCAATGATTTTCTCTTCCTGTGCTTTTCATTGACACCAGTAGTTCTTTATGGCTTTCTGAACAAATAAGAGTTCCATTAAAGACTGCACCCCAGTGGAATATACTCACATTAAAAACTGAAAAAACTTGAGGAAATCAGTACATCTCTGCCTCCTCAATAGCAGCTAAAAGGCAAAGTCCAAGCAGCTCCAGATCATGTCCTTATTTCACTTCTATCCAGTTCTTCTTTCTCATGCCAAACAATTTCAAGTTCTCAATTTTAGTTTGATTTTCCATCACTTGTGTTTTCCTCTGAAGGCCCAGGGATGCTTTCTGATGCTACAGATAAATGCCCAGCCCTTTCAGCCTTCCCACTTAGACAACTGTAATTCTGATTCAGAGCTTGCAATTCCTTTCCAAAGGTTGATATTTGATCCTCCAACTTTACAAGATGTTCCTGTGCCTGGTATTTCACATTAATCCCACCTCCTAATTCTCTAATCATCTCAAATGCCACTTGAGATGGAAGCTCAGAAGATAAATTCACTGCTAACATTGCTGCTGGCTTGTGAGTCATCACAAGTGAGGGACTGAGAAACTGTAATTGAAAAATGCTGCTCTGCAACTTCTTCCCCTGAAACATTTCACTGGATCAACAAATGATGCTCAGGGGACTTCTGTCTTCTCAGCATCATCTCACAGGCCAGAGATAAAATATTATTGAATCAAAAAGCTCAGGTAAAAAAAAAAAAAATGAAGAAAAAAAGAAGAAAAAACCAAGCATATAAATTCCTAGGAAAGCAAACTCACATTTCTCAAGCTATCAGAGTTTAATTCTTATTATTACAGCATTCTGCAATGGCACCTCGATGTCTCACCTGAGATTCAGACCTCAATCTGACATGTGCTGCATCAAAACATGGTGAAAAACAGTCCTTTCCCTTCTGTGTTTAAAATCCATATAAACCCAACACAGCACTCAAAGTAAAGGCATTTATACATCACATTCCTGCTCCTAAACCTGCTTATTTCTGCAGTACAGCTGAGGCAATTTTGGGTGTCTCTCCAGAGCCCCCCTTTTACCAGGAATTGGGAGGTAAACCAACATCAAAAGGAGGTTCAAAAAGCACAACTCAGGGGCAAGGTGGAGTTTGAAACCAGGACCTCAGTAATTCCATAAAAAACACCCCATTGTCCATTTTCCACACGGATTCTGCTGCCTTTGCTCAGGACAAACAAAGCTGATGTTGGCCAGTGAAAACTCATTTCTGTGGGGCTGTTAATGCACTATGGAGCAGTGGGGTACAAGAAAGGAGAATCTGCCCAGCCTGTGCTGTCACCCAGCTCTTGTGCTGAGCCTCATCTTTCTCTGTTGTCCTCAGCCCTGATATTCATTCCAACTTTTGATAAAATACCAGCACTGAGACATGAGTGATTTGTCATCTTTATACCTTGTAAATGCAGCATAAAAATAAGTTAGACTGATTGAGATTACACTGTTGAGGCAAAACAAAATAGGGATCAAATCCAAACTGACAGCTACATCAATTTTATTAGTTTGAAAAGAAAAATTTACAAAAAAACTCTAATCCAAAAACCAATAAAGCACTTTGCCAAATATGATGTTATCTGAGACTCGTCATATTAAAAAAAGTTCTATTAAATCTCCCACTTTCAAGTTCAGCATCAAAAACACTCAGTTTAAATGATATTTCTGTCATTTTTTTTCTTAACCTTCATGAAAAATTTACTATACCATGCTTAGAATTACTTGAATAATACATATCTTGTTTTAAATTCCAGTTATTACATGCACTTGTAAAATGCTATTTGATTTGATTTTTTCCTCCCACACCTTAAGCAAAATATGTGACAATTTTGTTTTCTCTGGGGTAGCATGTATACGAGCTAACCTATTCCTGAGGGATTTTCAATTGCCAGCTAATCCAAAGCTATTTCTTTTAGAATTGCATCCAATGAAGTTAATGGACTCAAGGGACTTTGGTTTTTTTGAAACTCCAGAGTGTATGCAGGGTTGTTTTTTGCTTTGGGTAGTTTGGGTTTTTCACATAAAAAGGTCCCTAATATATTTTCTCTTTTCTAGTCCTCACACACATAAAAATAAAGTAAACTAGAAACCCACAGCAGCATGGCCAGCAACCTCCACTGCCACAAAGGTTCTGGGCTTGCAGGATGGCCAATGGCAATAAATCCTTTTTCAGAGTCTCTTTGCTTCTGTTGTGATTATATACAAGTCCAAGGATATTTATCATATTTTTCACAGAGAAATTGTTAAATAGAATTGTTGAGTAAAGAAATGAAACAAACAAATCTCCCAATTCCAGATGCTTTGTTGTTCCTTTGTTCCTCCCACCACCTCACTCACATGGACTTGTTCTCAGAACAAAACCTCACCTTATCTTTGCCTTTTTCCAATACCTTTGTATCTAATTTTCCCAAACCAAGCCCTTGAATTGATTTTGGATCTCATATGTCTGATTCAGAGGATTTTTGAGGAATAACTGAATTTTATGCCCATGTTTTAGAGCTGGCAGCAGTGATGGCCCTGGTTCTAAACAGTAAAGTAGGTTTCTTGCTTTTGATGCCCCAAATATCACAAGGTCAGAGTGATCTGGGAAACATGGAGGAGAAGTCTCTCATCTGCACTTGAGGCAGTTCTGTTCAATTCCTTAACTCTTAATGAACCCCACAGAAAAACGTGAGCACACAAAAGTGCTCTGACTGATTAAAAAGAGGATATCCCGAGAGGAGCTAATTTAATATTAGATCAAATGAGCTGGAGTGGAAATTACCATGTTTTTGTTGACTATTTTAACATATTCAGGGGAGGCACAGGGATCTTTAGATATTTCTGAGTCTCTTTGTAGTCTCATTCTTCACACGTTGTACCAGTCAGTGTGGAATACATGCATTTGAAGGGATGAGGGGGTGGGAGAACTTGTGGAGTGGATTACTGATGTACCCCTGAGAAGTTTATTAAAGTGATAAAAGAAAAATCCCATCATAATTCATTTTCTGGTTTGTTTTTTTTTCCTGTGTTAAACTGTGCAAGCCTCTAACAATAAAGCTCCCCAGAATGCTCACTGCTTTCATAAGAATTAGCTCAGCTTAATGTACAATCAAATTTTCAGAGAAGCCACAGTGCTCTTCCCCCTCCTCATTCCCTGTGTTGTGATCTCTGATTTAAACCAAAAAAATTATCCAAGACTTCCAGGGATACTTTCTGGCAAATTTCTTGCCAATGAAGAAATCATTATAAGGAAATGCAGCTCTGCTTTTCAGCTGAGCTCTGTGTTCTTCTTTCAGAGCAGCAGCAATGCTTTCTCATGTCACTTAGGCCCACAGATATTTTACAGCAAGATGGGAGAAAGCTAGAGAAAGTACTTTACTAAAAATGTGACAGTCAGCAGTGCTTTGGGTGTACCCTAATGGTACAAACAGTGAGCTGAACCACTCCAGCTCATTTCAGCAGCCTCATTTTGGGCATCCCATCATGTGTTTGTGGGTTTGGACATAGAAACACAGAATGGTTTGGGTTGGAAGGGATCTTAAAAATCACCAAGTGCCCTGCCATGGACAGGGACATTAGCTAGACTGTGTGTTTTCAGTTTAATTCTGTCTGAAATCCAAACTTTCACAGCAGCCTGTTCCCATTTGCCCTACATTTCCTGAATTGGTAAACAAAGTTGTTCTACAATTAACTAAGAAAAATCCCATCCTGAATCCATGGGCTGTGGTTGCAGGAGAACAGGAATAGGGATGAACAGAGAGCACAATGATTCCTTCACTGTGAGTGCCCTCTCAAGCCTCAGAACCACCCCAGGCTAACACAGCAAGGGTTAATGCATGCTTGCAATACCAACTACATTTGAAGGTAATGGAAATACTTGGGATTTTCAATTTCATGTGTTTCAAGCAGCTAAAAAAAGCTTTTCTCCTAAAAGACTGAAAGATGATGGGCTAAAATTCTTTGATACAGCGATGGCTCAAAATACAAGGAAAGAACAGGTAAAAAATAACTGCAGATGCTGGGCTCATTTCAGTAGCAGCACAACCATGAAACTACTGATAAACTATTTCTCATCTTTGTCACATCAGCAGAGATAGGACAATCCAAAACTGCACCCCAAAAGCCACAGAATTTACCCATCAATAGGACAACAAAGCTCAGCAGTCAGCCAGATCAAAGATGGTCACTCACCTGTGCTCACACAAGAGATCAGCAAACTGGGAGTGCTGGCAGAAGAAGCATTTCCTTTTTAGGTCCAACATTTCATTTTTAGGGCCAACACACGGAGAAATTGCTGAGGAACTAAGTGGACAATAAATGTCAGCCTTTGCACAGTGTTAGAAGAGAGGACAACCAACCTGAAGAGCAAGGATGACACATTCCTCTAATAAAAAAACCAACCAACCAAAGAAACCAAAAACCCCCAAAAACCACTGAATAAAAAAGCCAGGGTCATAGACATTGATAGAAATACATCTGCAAAAGAAATTGGCACAAAAAGGAAAATATCAAGCCTAGAAAAAATACAGCTCATTTTGAGGACATAGTGAGAGAGATCACTGAGGTTACCTGACAGTGCTGGAGACCTGAGTTGCCTACTGAGGTACAGAGAGAATTTAGGAAAATAAATTAAAAACAGTATATAAAATCTATGTAATTATGAAAAGTGCTAAAAAATGTCTGAGGTTTTGACTTCTGGACTATGAAGCATTAAGAAGTAAAGTATGATAGACAGACCTGTGAGTTGTAGCACAGCTGAGAGTTAATGTAGATGGTTGAGGGCAAAATGCTCAAAGAAAGAACATGACCATATTGTCCATAACTGAGTAAATGCTTTGCAGATAAACCAGTTTAACCTGAAAAAGATGAATTAAACTTAAAAAATATATATAAAAATTGTTTAAACAAGGAATAACAGTGTGACACAGACCTTGGGAAAATATGTAATGAAGATTTCCAGACCAGACAGGTCACTGGGTTATGCACAGATTTACAGAGAATAAATGTGATCTCATTCCCCAAGGTGCAGATACAGACCAGATGAATTATTAGAACAGCTATAGAAACCTGAGTTCACAGTGGCATTTGAATCAGATGGCATTGGCAGATATCTCCAAAGAAAATCCTTATCACACTGCAAAGGCTCTGAATTCAGGACAATTATCATTCTCTTACACAGGGAAAAACAACAGCATTGACCAGCTGAAACATCATCAACCCAAACACTCATCAACCCACCAAGAGCACACAGCTCAAGTGACACCATCATCTCCCAGGATTGATGGGGAGAACCCAGAAATTCTGTAAAGAATTGCAGCAAGGCTCCAATAAAAACCAAATCAAGCAGGGATGGCTGCAAACACAGCCCTGAATGTGGCCAGGATTTGGATGGGTTAAGAGCAGGTTACAACTGGATAAAACTTTTGAGGGATGATGTGTAAGGCTGCTGCAGGAATTGCTAACAGAGACAGAAATAGTGAATTTAATACATGTGGCCAGTTACTACAGGCACTGGTGCCCCTGTTTAGGTGTGATAATCATGATAGTCCCACTGACAAAATTTATCAAAAGTAGACTGGGAAGATAGAAGAAAAAAGATTGTAGAGATCTAACAGAACTCACCCAGACAGGGAAACACCACAGCCACAATCAGTGACCAGAGAATCATTCAATTTTCAGGAAATACAGTTCTGAATGCAGAAAAAAATACCAGAGAGGAGAAAAAATGTCCAAATTGCTTTCTGCTGTCATTGATTTTACATCAGTGAGGCTTTGTGTGCCTCTGTTTGACCAAACCAAATTATCCTTAGTGACAGAGTACAGAGGGCAGTGGCTCAGCTTCTAGCAGCTATCTTCTTTAGTACATCATTATTATAAAATAACACTTTTCAAATTTTTCCTCCTTTTTGGAGGTTGATCCCTACTTCTCTTCCCTCCTTTTGCCATGGGGGGGGAGCATGATGAATTTAAACCTGTGCAAAGGCACACTGCTGCTTTCTAAAGAACATTAAAAATGAGCTCATCAACTCCAGCTCCAACAAACAACTCTCTTATTTTGTGGGAATAATAAGTACTACTTAGTACTAAATTACTAATAAATAAGTACTAATTGGTACTAAAAGCACTAAGTGTACTAATTGGTTAAAATAAATTAAAAATGGTAACTTTCAGGGGAAAAAAATTAACAAAAATGTAGTGTTACCATTGAAACATACAGCTCTTTTGTATTTAGCAAAACTTCCTGAATCCTTGAGGTTTTTGTGGCATTTCAGAGCTGTAACAGGATAAATTCACCTGTGAGCTGTAACTCCTTGAGGCTCCTCAGTGGGAGACTGAGCACATTCAGCTGTTCCAGGTGTCAGGGCACACAGGCCACAGCACAAAGGACGTTGGGGATTTATTTTTTCAGCCAAAAAAGCAGGGGCTGAACCCTGTGTGCCCAACTGTGCCACCTCCCTTGGAAAATAACGGGTTCTAAGAGGATGCACAATGTGGAAGATGCATTCTCCAGCCCAACTGCACGAAGGCAGAAGAGTTCCATCAGGGATTAATTTGGCATTTACTCTTCTGATGGTTTTTTCTGTGCTTGCAGCTATTACTGCTCTTTTGGCACAAACCCAGATTGGCCATTAGTCTGTGGATTGCCATTACTCTGCCAAGCTTTTAGAACATAAACAAAAAATAAAAGCCACTTTGCTAAGATGACAATAAACATTTAAAGCCCAATAATATCTCCGTGCAACTTTGGTAACAGTCAAAATATGGAGCCAGCTTTCATGTACAAACATGGAAAATGGGCTAAAATCATTAAGGCATTAGAGATGTTACATAATTAGAATTGTCATTTTATATTTGCTACAATAAAAAAAGCTATTTTACTTCGAGTAATTACCATCAGTGATTGGTGTTATTGTACATGCTGATTAAAATGTTTATTTCTGTGAGGAGAAAATTAATTGAGAAGTGGCACAAAAAAGCTAAAGATAAGGAGTAGGACTGTTGCAATATTTTACATGGGACACAAAAAGGAGGCCTTAACCTATTCTTAATTTGATTTCCTGAAAAGTGTCTTAATCTAGACTGTGGCTGCCTGTTGCTTTGATTTAATTAGCCCAAAGAACCATTATTTCCACTTTATCTTGCCCTACACAGAAGGAAGAAAAAACCAAATCTTATTGTTGTCTTCATGTGGACCATACAAATGTATTTGATGAAGTGAAGAATATTACAATTTATTTTTTTTTAAGTTAATTTTCAAGCCTTATCTTTCAAAAGCCTGGAGAATGTCAGGAATGTGTGAAGGAGGAAAGGGGTAACATGTAAGCTATTTTAGGAATGTGGGATTACTCAGGTTTCTTAAATAAAACCACTCCCCAATGCAGAAAAAGACTGGCACGATTTGTGATGCACTGGTGGCCTTAATAGATTTGGATATGAATATAATATATGAATATTTGTGTGAGGGGAGAAGAAAAACAAGTCCCTGTGACTCTGAGCAATGTGGACAGCTTGTTTGCTAATGCCAGGGAGGCTGATTCCATCCATTCTCCCCAGCCCAAACCAAAACCCCTTCAAGATGCCAGAGTTCCATCCTGCACAAAAACTTCTCTATCAGAGATGTTTCTTACTTTAATCCTCCACTACCAAAATAACCCTTTTCAGGGTTAGTTTACTAGATATTAAAACCCTGAGCTGTTCTAGTTTCCCCTGTTTCACTAGCTTCTCTAAGAGTTAATTTTCCCTTCTTTGCAGCCCAGGCTGGGTTCGTTCTGCTGCAGGGACAGTGGCACAAAAACTTCTCTATCAGTGATGTTTCTTACTTTAATCCTCCACTACCAAAACAACCCTTTTCAGGGTTAGTTTACTAGATATTAAAACCCAGAGCTGTTCTAGTTTCCCCTGCTTCACTAGCTTCTCTAAGAGTTATTTCACCCTCTTTGCAGCCCTTGCAGCCCAGGCTGGGCTCATTCTGCTGCAGGAACAGTGGCACAAAAACTTCTCTATCAGTGATGTTTCTTACTTTAATCCTCCACTACCAAAACAACCCTTTTCAGAGTTAGTTTTACTAGATATTAAAACCCAGAGCTGTTCTAGCATCCCCTGCTTTACTAGCATCTCTGAAAGTTATTTCACCTTCTTTGCAGCCCTTGCAGCCCAGGCTGGGTTCATTCTGCTGCAGGGACAGGGCACACAAACTTCTCTATCAGAGATGCTTCTTTAATCCTCCACTACCAAAACAACTCTTTTCAGAGTTAGTTTTATTAGATGGTAAAAACCCAGAGCTGTTCTAGCTTCCCCTGCTTCACTAGCTTCTCTGAAAGTTATTTCACCCTCTTTGCAGCCCAGGCTGGGTTCATTCTGTGGAGGGACAGTGGCACAAAAACTTCTCTATCAGAGATGTTTCTTACTTTAATCCCCCACTACCAAAACAACCCTTTTCAGAGTTAGTTTTACTAGGTAAAACTAAGCTTCACTAGCTTCTCTGAAAGTTATTTCACCATCCTTGCAGCCCAGGCTGGGTTCATTCTGCTGGAGGGACAGGGCACACAAACTTCTCTCTCAGAGATGTTTCTTACTTTAATCCTCCACTACCCAAACAACCCTTTTCAGAGTTAGTTTTACTAGATGGTAAAAACCCAGAACTGTTCTAGTTTCCCCTGCTTCACTAGCTTCTCTAAGAGTTATTTCACCCTCTTTGCTGCCCTTGCAGCCCAAGCTGGGTTCGTTCTGCTGGAGGAGCAGTGATCAGAGCTGTGGGCTCTAACCCAGGAGTTTTCTGCAACACAGCTCCTGGGAGGGCAGGATCTGCCTCTGTGCCAAGAATATTTCCATTTTCCTTTCAGTTTTTGTGTTCCTGTCCCACAGACACCCCACAGCAGTGTGCTCAGAGGTCCCTGTGAGTGCCAGCTCCACACGTGTTTTTCTGCTCAGCTTCCTTCTAAAGTATCAGCCTGCACATGGCAACAGAAATGGATGCTTTTAATCCTCAAGAAAACCCCAAACAGTTTGTACTGCTGAACCTCCATTTCTTTATATTACTCAGAGGTAAATAAATATAAATAAAATATGCTGCATTTCAGCTTTCATTCCCTCTCTCCTTTTTCTTTCCTGTCTTCTCCTATCTGAGAGCCCAACACTCAGCCTCATCATCCTTACAAATTGTGAGCAGCATTATTTATTTTGCCATTTGTCCTCTTTATCTTATTCCAACTTAAAACCTCCTTTCATTGGTCTCCTTTTTTGTGCATGTACCTGAAAATAACTTTACCTATTTTTCTTGACTCCTTTCACAGAGCCTAAGCCTGGCTTTTACCCAGCCTGGGCTCCAGCACGCAGCTTCCTGTGATGCTCAGAGCTCCTTTCCATCTCCAAAGGTATTTTCCTCTTGGAGATTATTTTGGTTGTGCTGGATTTGCACCTCTTCTATAGCTGTGTTTTGCCCTGCTTAGCATTCTGGTTTCTGATTGTCCTTTGTGTCTCTGAAGAAGGGAGGTGTGAAACTGCTGCATATTCAAGTCTCTGAGCTTTTCATGTCAGGTCACTTCTCTAATAGCCAGTTCTTTTTATCTCCTCCTGGGTTTTCCCTTTTGAAGTAACAAGAGAGCTGAAAGCCCAAAGAAATCTTTTCTTATGGTCACCATAACCAGTTGGTTTTTTTACCAACCAATATGAACCAGAGAATCTTCTCACAAACCGAAACACTTTACAGTTCTTGTATTTTTTTTTTTTTGGCACTTGTGCAAATATAGCATTTTTTTTTTTTTTAAGTAACTTGACTTTACAAAGCAAAGTCAAGGAAAGACTAAATTATTTCACTCAAGATTATACAGGACACCTTTCTTAAAGCAGAAAAGGGAGGATTTTGTCTTTCTCTGCTGACATTATCTGAATCCAACTTATTCTCTTCCTCTGCATTCTGATATAAGCCCCTCATACACCTCATCCACAAGCAGGCACTTCTTTCCACACTTATTTTTCCAACTCACCTGAACTTAATGTCACTAGTTGGGAAGCATGGAGAGAGGGGTAGAAGAGCAGGAGCAGGGGAGGGAAACACTGCAGACTACAAAGATTCACCCATTTTACTCAGCCCTGCTGTGGTAAGGACACACAAAATTCAAAGAGCAGGGAGAAGTTCCTGTGACAATGCTGCTTAGTGTGCTGCACCTCATTTAGAATTACTAACTGCACCTCATTTAGAATTACTAACTGCACCTCATTTGGAATTAATAACTGCACCTCATTTAGAATTACTAACTGCACCTCATTTGGAATTAATAACTGCTCTGACACCCCCTTCTCCAGGGCTGTAGAAACAAACACAACAACATGGGTGGGACAATGCACCTCCAAAACTCCACAAGCTGTGGCACCTCAACTTTTTATGACAATTTTAGTGCAGCTCAGCTATCTCACAGCAGTGGGCTGAAGGCCTCTGAGAAAACAATTCCACAGCACTGTCAAGAAGTGTCTGGATGGCTGGAGAACCAGAAATGTATCTGAGCCCCAGCATCAATATGATTTAAAACTTAATAACTTTTCTGTTTCCAGAAATAAAGCAAAGTTGTTATTTAATGGCTGAAATACTGCCATTTTCTCCAAATGCCAGTAATAATTTAAATTCATGACTTCTGTATTATTCATGTGGTCCAATTTAATAGGAACAGTATTTCTGGTGCTCAGTGCTTATGAAGAGTGTCTCTTTGGGGTATACCTTCCTTTATGTCAAACAGATGCTGGAAATAACTACCTGGTGTTCTGCTGCTGTGAACTGGGGATTAAAAATAGGGCTCATAATTTTCTAACCTGAACAAGGGAAAGCATAAGGATCCTTTCTTGACAAGATACTAATCTTTTTTTTTCTTCTTTTCATTTATCTCTGCTGTTCTCTCTCTCTTCACTCAGAAACAATAGTTCCTACTAAGCTCAACTTAGAGATTCAAGAAGGCCTCACTTTTTAAATTTAATTATTTGTTACAACACCCCTTAGAACTCTTCAAAGATAAAAAACATTAAACCATTGAAATTATTGCAAAGATGTTGAGAAGCAGAGGGGAAACTGGACCAAGCCACCCATTTTCCCCTTCTAAGAACACACCTGAAAATGCTCCTGAAAGTCAGGGTAAGGCAAATTCACAATCTAGTAGGTGTGAACGGCACAAGAAACACAAAGTAAAAGAAATGCTTATTTATCATTTACAAAACTAATGACTTTTTGAAAAATAAAGAAATAACAGAAACAATCTTGAGAGAGTCACAGAATCAGAGATTCCTTCACCTCTCCAGTGCTTTTTGTTTCAACAAAGTACTTTGGGGTCATTTTCATACCTGTGTTTTTCCATGAAGTACTAAGAAGAAGGAGGAGTAGGTTTTTGATGTTCAGTTATCAGCAGAAGTCACCAACCTGAACAAATACTTCATAAAACAGTGCAGGATATCCAACAGCAGTTCAGTACCCAGCAGTTCAATATCTCAATAAAAAACTCAATATCAAGTCTCAATATCACCCTGAAAGAAATAGTGACAACCTTAATTCAACTTACATTTGGCAAAGAAAATTTACAAACCAAGTTATGAATCCTTCTTTAGATTATTTAAAGTATCAGCCATCTTATAAAGCAACTGTGTTCTTTTCCTGGTGTTAAAATCTACACATTTATTTTTTCCACCAGAATTTGGTTGTTACCTATAAAGGTAACCAGTATTAAGTGTTGTTGTTCTGTTTCCTGTTGACACAGGCTGTAATTCTTGAATTATTTGTGTTTCACCAACTGAAATAGGGCATCAGGACTAAGACACGACTCTAAAATGAAACTGAGTAGGATGCAAAGGTTAAAACCAGAATAAAACAATTAAAACCAAAGACTTCCCCTTAACAACCTTAAAATAACAGGATCACTGACCACTTTTCCCAGTTTTTTTTCTTATTAATAGAAATTTAATTATGTTTTTACAGATTATTGGAAGCAAAACTACTGAAAACAAATGGAGAAACAGGTTTTAAATTTGCCCTGGATGAAAACCAGGACAGATTTCCATTAGCTTGCTTAGAATTATCTCAGAAGATTTTCTTTAGGGACAATCCAGAGTTCTCATTTTATATAGTGTATGCACGTGCTGGGAAAAACAAAGATCCATAAGCAACCCATAAATTGGCTTTTCTTCACAAAAAACCCATTGTGAATGTTTGCACTCAGCATCATTAAAGATAATCTGTGTATTATCTCTATTACACATATCAATTTCATAATACTTATAATTCATGCTGTCATGTACTGCAAGCTTTTCCCCATCCACTCCCAAATTAACAGTTTGGACTAATCATTGAATTAGAGAAACAAAAAGGAAAAAAAAAAAAGCCCAAACAAAACAAAATTTTAAAAAAACCCCAAAAATAAGCAAAAAAGCCCCACGAAACCCTCACCACAGAAACCCCTCATTTCTTTTTTTCTGTCACTGAAGAGGAATTATTTTCTTTCATTCTAACACTGTGTGAGGTCACTCAAAATTTCTCTCCTGTAGCTGGACTAGAAAGCAACAAAGATGCAAAATTTTGAAAATAAGGTCATAATTACCACAATGCATTTAATAAAAGCATGAGAAGATTTCCATCCTTCTATAAAAACACAGTTACACACAAACAGGCACACAGATAATTCTGTGTGCTAATACAGAACAGCAGGGACATGAGGGGTGACTGTGTGATGACACTGCATCTCTGCATTTATAAGGGAATATTCTGCCCAAAGCTATGAAAATAAATTAAGAATAATGCATTTAGATAGATGTTTGATGTTTTCACTTTATGGTATAAAATGCTTTTGACATTATTTGAAGAAATCCTCATTACCTGTTGTCTATTTCTGATAGTACTGCACTACCCATGTAATTTTTTCTCAGTTAGCTTTCTGCTTTGCCTCTGAAAAAGAGGCTTTTCTTTCCCAGAACAAAAAATAATCTATTGAAAAGTCCTCATCATTAGATTGAGCTATTGTTCTAGTAAAATACTTGACAGCTTTTATCAAATCCACATTTCAATTTGCTCCAAACCAGAAGTTAGCAGGCTGGGATTGCAGTGGGCCTGGTGGGTAAACAAAATACAAGACATATTAGAAAAGAAATGGGTAAAATATTTCTGGTAGCCATTTTTCAGAGACAACAGTAATAAGAGAAACACAGAACTCTAATACTAAAATTATTTACTGCAGAAATTCTATAGTCTTTATAGGCTTCTCTTTTACCATAATTTGACTGTGGTTTTTTTCACATTCCACATTCCCGTAGAAAAACACAAATATTTTCCTTTGCAATCAACAGCACAAACATATGAATTTAGGTTCAAAAACTCTTTCCTTTCTTGAAGTTCTTTTTCCATTATTAAAAAAAATATTAAAAACACCTGTCAGAAACTTGGATAGCCTAAATGAATTTATAATTACTTCTATGAATCTGAAGGGGCAGAAACTGATGCCCAGGAAATTCCACTTGAACATTAATAACTTTTCCAGTGTGACCATGAATGCAGTTACATCTTCGGATCAGGATTTTTTTTTTAATGAGTTGCATTGTTTTATTCCAGCAATGATGTTTCATTCATCTATGGAGACCTTGGTTTAGTTTTTGGGTTTTTTTTTTCCAGCTGCAGATAAGTGAGACTTAGGCAATAGGAATATCAGATGGCAAAGAGGGAGGGGGGAAGCAAACCAGAATTCCCCAATTCACAGTTCCAGAGGATCAACTATTGATAAAAGCAGAATATGCCTCACACAGGAGGCTCAAATTAAAGCTGTGAATGAACAAAATGACAAAAGCAACGCAAACTTCAGCTGCACACAGCAAATCACTGATACACCCACACCTTTCACAGGGAGGCCAAGCTCTGCTCTTGGTGTGATTCAAACTGAGATTTTGCTTCTTTCTGTTAAAATAAAGGATAACTTTGTTCAATTCTTCATGACAGATACTCCCAAACTTAAACGGCACTGAACTGGAGGTAGGAAGACCCAAATGAACAACACATTTCAACCTAACTCATCAAGAAGAAGAAGATCAAGACAGTTCTGTGCTCATCTCCTCTATAAAAAAAATAAATAAAAATAAAAACTACAATAAAAAACCCACTGCAGCCTATTGCCCAGCAGCTATTGCTGATTACACAATGGGGAAATGCAGAAATGCTTTCCTCAAACTCTGCTCTGAATTACAGCCCCTATTCAGTCAACAATGGCAGCAATGATCAGAGAAAAGAGGGAAGAAAATGCTACTTATTTACTGAGGATCTTAAAAGCCCAGATGAGAATCTCAGCCAAATCCAAACACACCATAAACTTATTTATCTGCCTTGTTTTCTACACGTGCTGTAGCTGAATACTCAGCTGAGATCACAACATTGTTTGATTAAACCAAAGGAAATAGATTCTGCTATGGTCAATCTCCTCCCAACTCACAAAAAACAGAATTCAGCTCCCCTCAAACTGGCTATAAACAGCAAAAGCTGTAACCAAAATAAACTACTCTCTAAACCCAAGCAAGCATCCCCCCGGGGAGTTTGTGCTCTTTAACAACATGGATTTATTTAGATGGTATCAGTGGCACCTCAGCCCGGGGCAAAAGCACCGAGCCTCCCCTCCCTTCCTGTGTGCAACCATTCCACAGGCTCCTGGTATTCAGGAGAAAGACTGGAGGAAATATCTTGTTTAATTTGCTTTATTGCAATGATGAATATTGCTTTTCTTGTTCGATAGTCGTTGAAAAATTAATGACCAACACATCAATAATCATTTACTATGATTCCATGCTCTACATAAATTTTTTTTTTTGTTTTTTTTTTTCTGAAAGTTAACACTGCAATACAACAGAAGCAGTTTTTCCAAAATATCTGAATATTCAAGGTATGTGGTCAAAGTATACACAAGTATACTTTGAATATCTGAATATTCAAAGTATACTTGTGTATACTTTGACCACTTACTCTGGAAAACTATTCCAAAGTTGCCTCTCTTTGTAATGTGTTATTTTCTGTCTAGAGGCACCAACTTTATACAAAATATATTTTTTAAAACTAACTGAAATTGAACAACCACATAAATTGTAAAAAATTGCATCATCAAGAAGGTCCTTAGTCTAAACCAGAGTTGTGCTCAAAATGCAAGATCCAATTTTTGAAATGCTTATCTTTGAAATAATTATGTAGGTAGACAGATGAGAAAGGAAGAGCGAAATGAAATAAGGAAGAACTTTTAAGGGTAAAGTAAAACTCAAATTTCATACCAGTCCATGCAAAATTCCATTTCTAAATTCCCCCAGTTCTTTGAGATTAAAACTAGCTGGAGCTTTTCATAAAGTAACATTGATTACTATATTTATGCTGAGCTAATCTGTACTTATTAAAAATTAATCCCACACTAAAAATTAGAAATCATTAACAGGGCTCAAGAGAGGAAGATTTCACAGACTTGGAAGCAAAACTATTTGTTCCTCACATGTTCAGTCTATGAACAAACACACACTTAGTTGGAGGAGGGGGGAAAAAAAGACTTTTTAGGATATTTTAAAGACTTTTAGCAAGGAGAAACAGGCAACACCCAGGCCTAGGTTTGTCACAATCATATTCTCTGGAAAAATCCCCTTGCCCAGGATTCTTCTCCTGGGAAGCTGAGAAGCCTCAGAGAAAAAGGAAAACAATATTATCTCATTTGCTTCTCCTGTGTTTTGTTGCTTTGGAATGTGTTTGGAGATTGTTTCATTGGTTTCATCTGAATTATTCTGACTCCTTGGCCAATCAGGGCCAGGCTGTGTCAGGCTCTGGAGAGAGTCACAAGTTTTCATTATTATCTTTTTAGCCTTCTGCTAAGTATCCTTCCTGTATTCTTTAGTATAGTTAACTATAGTATTCTTTAATATAACACAGTGCCATAAAATAATAAATTAGCCTTCTGAGAACATGGAGTCAGATCCATCACTCCTTCCTTTGTCTGGGAACCCCACAAATACAAGACTGGGTTTATTTTGCTCTTTAGGATTGCTAAAGGACAGGTCCCCATCCATGTGACACCAAAGAAAAGATTTCAGCTCACACTTTTAAAACATCCTGGCAGGGCATGGCATCAGCTAAGAAAGAGGGAAACATCTCTATCAAGCATCACAGATTTATATAAAAGTACAATTAAAATTGCTTTCCCCCTGCACACCAAGGGTCCTGGGCATGTCTGGAATCTAACAACATCCAGATACAAGCTGCAAACTTTTTCACACAGCTTGAAAACAACATTAATTTATCATCTTTCATGTTTACTAACTTGCTAGAGTGCTAAAGAGGTCAATTAATTATGTCTTTATCTGAAGATGAAAAGTTACCTTCTGGTGCTTAACCTCATGGTTATCAAAACCACTGTGCAATATTATCCTCACAGCAAGAGTGAGGATATTTCTTGGGGAACAAGAACAATTTTTCCCCTTTTAAGAAGTTCCACCCTACTCCAGCACAGAGGGGGGACCAGAGGATGCCCAGAGGTGCCTCCCAACCCTCATCATTTTGGGATTCTGCAATATGCTCTCAAGTCTAATTCTTTTGACTGTCACAGACAAAAATCAAAATGTGTAAATTTAATGTAACTTTTTTTATGAATACTTAAAACATAATCGCATCTTCTTTATGGGCCTTCTGCTAGCTTGGTCTCATTAAAATTCATTCTTCTGAATGTGCAGTGCAGGGAAAAGGCTGCTAACATGTCACAATAAACCAACTGTCTGAAACCCTGCAGAAGGAAAAAAAAAAAAGATGTAACATTTGCCTTGTACCTTGTAGTTTATGAGAGAAGATATCTAGAAGCAGCTGTAAAATAGTCATAAAATAAAATTGGAATTTATATCAAAATCACTCTTAATACCTCAGGGCTTTTCTATCTCTGCATAGTTTACCCTGGGAGATTTAGTGGTGGAGTTTTATGTTAAGGGGCTGAAAGTTATAGTGGAGCTGTCAGCAATGCCACCTCTTTTTGGTGTGTCTGCCTATATATCAGCCTGTTTATTTTTAAATAGCAAGGCAGTAACCCCCAGAAGGTGCAATATGAAAATGCTGCTGGCAACAGCTGAGCAGTTATAGCTCTGTTAACCAGCCTTAATGAAAATCCTACTGAACACAAGCATTTTTAGATTTTGTTGTTGTTTGTGGGTTTTTTTGGAAGTGTTTTTTTCCTTTTTTATTTTCAATAAAGTGTTAAAAGGTTTTTTTTCATGGAGGTTATGAGAAGCAGGATGAACTTGCATATCACCCTTCCCATCTTCCTCTGTCAAAAGATATTTCTTTAAAAGAAAAAAACAACAAAACAAAGCAGCATGAGAAACTGCAATAGAATTCCCATACATTGTGAATGAATGATGAAGCTTTTGCTGTGTGATGGTGTCTGGGGCAGAAGAGAAAAGCAGTTACTGTAAATACATTTGGAAAAGATAATGTTGACCTGAAGTCCTCTTCCAAGATAAGGAAGATATGTATGTGTATACAAACATGATAAGGAAAGTGCAAGAAACAGGTTTATCAAAGTTGAAAGACTCACATAAAAACCCCAGAAAATTAATGGTAAATGCAAGCATCTTACTCTAGGTCCTGCCTCATGAGGAATAACAGCCCTAATGTTTTACAGCTGGGGAATAAAAAAAAAATTTCCACATAAAAAGCAAGGATTGTTTGACACCAAAACTCTGAGGGATTTACTTTCACATTTAGACATGATTCTTCCCAGGGCCTGCTGAAGTTTCACAAGAAAAGTTTGCACAGCTTTACTATCTTGTCAGCTGAGCCTCAAGTCTAGCCTCAGTATTTATCAGGCTCAGCTTTTATCTTTTCTCTGTAAGCCTGTAAAAATGTGTCATTACAGAACTCAATCAAGGTTCCTATTCCCAGATGCTCCAGTATTCCAACCCAGAAATCTGTACAGTTAACTTTTGGTTAACTGCAGATTCCCAGGAATAAAATGAATATGAACTGGCACAGCCCAAGTACAATCTGAAATTATTTCTTATTTGTAAAACAAAACGAAGTGCAAATGCATTGGTGCCAATGTTGAATGCATTTCCATTTCTTTGATTACTGCTTTGTATTGTGATGTATAACCACAGATCAGTGGAGAAGACTGAAATGAAGAAAGGAATAAAAGAAAATAAAAAACAATTACCCACAGTTGTTTACAGTATGATTACAAAGGGAATTGCCAGGCATCTTCTTTTGATTAGAAAGATAAAAAGAATCTTATTTCAGCTCCATGAACATCAGAAACAGAGAATCCTGCAAGGTGTGCAAACAGATAATGAGCTACCAAGCCTCAACAATTCACCTGCTCCAGAGCAGGGCAGGTGGGAAGAGCCCACCCCTGTTAGTCCAGACTAAAGTGAGCTGGGCTCAGCTGAGCCTCACACCAACTCTACAGACATGGGGACAGCCTGCTGCTGGCTCACAGACTGGAACTCTTCAGTTTCCTGCACACATTGACTTTCACAAACACAGCAAAGCTTGCATCTATTCCTTCCTCCTTATTTCCAGTCTCACCTTTAAATCTCCATCTTTGCCACTTGGGATGCACTGCATGGCTCTTCTGACAACAGGCATGAAGACTCACTTTGGGGTGTACCAGCTCTATTTGTGAAAATTGCAAGTAATTAAAGAACTGCTGGGGTTTTTTTAAGTGTTTCTTGCTAGGGGAAAGAGAAAAAAGTAGGAAAGGGAAATACGACAGCAACTGGAGGCAGAGTGTAAATGTTTGCTGCCACATCTTTCACCACAACTGAGAATCCTGGAATAATTTGGGTTGGAAGGAGCTTAAAGATCATCTGCTTCCAGTCCCCAGCCATGGGGAAGCTCAAAGCCCCATCCAAACTGTCCTTGAAGGATTTGAATTCCTGTGGTAGGCAGCAGTGTGGGAACAGCAGCTCTTTACCTTGTGTCAGGCAGAGCCAGGCAAAATCTCACAGTCTGCTAATTTTAACACTTCTCTAGCAATATCTAGAGCAGTAGGCATTGCCACTGTAGAAAACACTTTAGAAGCCCAAAAATAAAGTCTTGTATCAGCCTAATTACTGTATCAGGGAGAGCCATAATCAAATATTTTACTATAGTGGGCCTCACTTGGGGTCTTTAAACACTGTCTGAAATGATGACAGAGCTACAGGCAGTTTAAGAAATAAAGCAAGAACAAAACCTGCACAGCTTTCTTTGCAAGAGATTAATTTCCACTGGGAGTAGAAAGGCTGGGTTTGAGTTATCCTAATCCTCTTGAGCCACTACATGCCTTTAATGAAGTGTGGACAAAGCCAGACAGTGCTTAAGAAACCAGAGAAAAGACTTTGTAAAACAGTTTCAAGCCCACAGAGGATGGCACACTTCTTGTTAGAGCAAATAGGTTTAAAAACTCTGAAAAATTAATCAAATCTAAACAGGATTTATATTTGCCATGAGTAAAAAGTCTAATGACTTTGGCTTGGCAACACAGTGACCAGGGCTAACTGTGGCTAGAATTTGATGAGGTTTAATAACCCAGGATTTGCAAATGTTTGATTATCTTGGGACCAAAGCCAGCTAAGCAATATATTCCTAGGGAAGTGGGGATGTAGGTGCATTTGGGACCAGCTGACTGTTGCCACCTATGTGTGACACCATCTGCAAGCAGGCTGACAGCTTTGAAAAAAATAATAATAAAAACCCCCAATATTCAATAAATGGAAGAAAAGCTGTTAAGTAAGAAAAGCTGGTCTCAGCATATGCATTAAACAAAACAAAACTTTTGTTTAAGAACCTCCTGTTCACTTTAATATGAGTGACTATACATGAAAATACGTTGGGGGTTGGAGCAAAGTAATAACTTTTTACAGTAAGAGGTTTTTGCTCATTTCAGAACAAGAAGGTTATGTAAGATAAAAACAAAATCACAATGGAGAGAAACTGGATGCCACCAGACTAAATCAGGAAGGAAAATTTAGGCATCCAGTGCCTGAACAGTGAAGTATCCAGCTACCCAAAAAATCTTGGGCAGGGATCAGGGTGCCCAGTGCCTCAGAGATGAGAAGGTCAAGGAGCTCACAACAGGATTTCCAGAAGTGTGGGCCAGGTACAGCCAGTGCAGAGGCCCCACAGGAACTTTTAAACCTTGAAAGTAATTAGACATCAAAGTCTGCACTAATAGAAAAATCTGTATTTCCTCTCCAGAAACAAGCTGCTTTCCCTCTGCTCCCACTCCACCAGAGCAAGATAAAGCCATGCTCAAGCTGAGTTACACCTCATTCCTCAAAAAAATCAGTGAGGCCACTCAAAGACCACAAGAAATGCTAGAAAGCACAACAGACTGTCCATAAATCCAAAAATCTCTTTTGAATATGTTATAAACCAAATTCATCCGCAAGTAATTTAATTTAGCTCTTTGCAAACAGCACAGAAGTGCTCTGCACAGCTCCAGGTGGCTGAGGCCCATCCCAGAAGCAATCAGATCACTCTGGAGAGCAGCTGTGCATCAAGGAGATTGCTTTTATCTAAGTGATAAAAACCTTGTAGACTGTGAACAATGCGGGGCATAAAACGTAACATTTTTAATGAGCAACATAAAAGCTGAATAGAATGAGCACAAGAAATGGCAATTTAGGCAGAAGATGGGGAAAAGGAGCCTCCAGAACGTGAGGTTTTATAGCAAGAGGGGCTTGCAGTAAGCAGAATTTAGAGGGGGAAACAGTACTTTTCTCTTCTAATTAATCCAGTTGGGGTACCTTGCAAATCAATCACAAGTGTTCAAGCATCAGCTGACTGAACCTAAAGAACAAGTATTAACATATTTTGGACCTGTTTCAGATCCAAAATAAGTTGTTGAAACTCCATTAATTTCAATGTAGATGCAAAATTGGCCTTTTTACTGTAATCTTCTACATCAACATGAAAGAAAAAGCATAAACCATTAAACATTAAACTGCCTTTCTATTTTATTTCTTTTATGAGGCTCCTAGCAGGACATTAACAGCAGATTACACCTTTTGTGAGCCATCTAACAGGATATTAACGACAGAAGGGTGCCCAATAAATAAAATTATTGTTATTACTGCTATTTATAGTCACCTTGTCAGTACCAAGCAATAAAACTTTAACATTTGGAAAGGCAGGAGCCACTCCAGCACTCTGCATTTCCAACCATCCTCTTCCACAGCATTATTTTTTTTTGGCCCAACAAGAACACAACTAAAATTTCATTTCAGCTCCTCGATTTATTTTTAATTTCAGGTGCTAAAGCTGCACAGCAGAGCTGTGAATGCTGCAGTAACAGCCAGTGCAGGCACAGCCTGGTTCAGAGTAGTGGAGAAAGTGGGGAGAAAATAACCAGGAGTTTCAATTCTTAGAGGCACAAGTGGATGTAGACTTGGAAAACATATATTACATATACAAATATGTATATGTAATACAATGTGTACAAATATTTCATGCCCCTCTCAACACTCTGATATCCATGCTGCCTTTCTACATTCTGTTGTGCTTTCTCATCACTCCTTACATACTGCCAGATTATTTCAATGTCTTGCTTACAGGCAATTACAAGCATTTTTAGTTTATTATGAAAAGAAAGCCAACTGTATACTTGGAATAGAAGAGTGGTTTGTATTTTGTGGATTTTTTTTTTGTTTTCTTTTTTTGTTTGTTTTTTTTTGGTTTTTTTTTTTTTGGTTTTTTCCCCCCTTTGCAACATCTTATTCAATAATAAAATCTCCAGCCATCAAAAACTCAATCATTTTCCAGGAGAGAGAGTTCCACACCTAAAACTAAAGTACAAGTAGGTACACACTCATCTACACACACACACACACACACTTTTATAAGTTTCAGCTTTCTAAAATCAGTCTACAGGCCTGGATTGTGGGGGGAAAAAATAAACAACTTTAAAAAAATTTCTCCTTGTCCTCAACTTCCACTTTCTTCTATCTTTAATGTAAAAAAAAAAAAAAAAAAAATCTACAAGCTTGACAATGCTCTACCAGCACTTACATCTGAGCAATCTTATTGTATTTGCAGAGGAACAAATTATTTCCTGCACAGGAACAAAAGATCATTTGCCTGCAGAAACATCAACATTTATCTTGGTTTCAAAATTCTGAAAAGCACAAATTAGTCCTGATGCACCAGCATTGTGTCCCCAGTCTACTCCTACACCTTGCTAAACTTCTTGCTGTGGGAAGACAAACTTGCACATTTCTGGCTTGGAAAACATTTCCATTTAATGCATTTTGAAAGCCCAGAAAGGATTCAAAGTAAAATGTTCAAACAAAACAGCACACTTACATATAATTTATTTTAAAAAGCAGATATTAAAAAGCTTAAAAGTTTAATGTTTGCTCACAGTTCACAACTGTATCTTGAATATAAAAAAAGACTGGATGTGGCACTTGGTGCCATGATCTAGTTGTGTTAGAACATGGGCAGGACTCGATGATCTTAAAGGTCTTTTCCAACCTAGAAATTCTGTTATTCTGTGAGTATTTATTTTTATTATTACTTGAACTCACTCTCCTTTTCTACTTAAATCTTTTTATAGCTCATTGTCTTATCTTTCTTTGCCCCTTCCATACCCAGAGTAAATTTTCTGCCTAACAAGTCAGGGAAATATTGCAGGCCTGACTTCTTCCCATGACAGCTGTTTTAGTAGGTCTTTAAAAAATCTGGGATTAGTCCTAATAAAGGACACCAACCTCTGAGCTCTTGGAGAGCAAGCCCTACTCACCCATGGTAGAGCAGCAAAGCCAATTTTCCAAGAACTCTCTCAGATCAGTTTTCCCACTACAAACAAATTTATTTTTAAGAATAAAAGCTCAATTTTCCATATACAACTGCTTATTGGCTGCCAAAGACAGACTATCACAAAAAATAAATATAATAACCCTAAGAACAGTTTGATTTTTTGTTTCCATTGCCCTCCCCACCTTTTTCTTTCCCCCTCTGTATTTTATAAAAGGGTTGTTCTTCAGTGTGCTTGCTTCTATGGATACCTTCCTTTATAAAGATGCACAGACTGCTCTGACTCATGGTTTAGAAGAGCAGAAATACTTGATGACTTTCACTTGGTGTTTACTACAGACAGAGGGACATTTAACAGCCCTGCCAAATACCTTCTTGTTTTGTTCCTTCTACCTTCAGGCCTTGTGCTTATATTCTGCCTCTCTCAGTATAAACTGTGTCACAGAAGCAGATAGAAGCCAACAGAAGCAGAGCTTTTGTTCCAAATGACTTCTAAGAGACTTCAGTTGGCTTCAACAAGACAAAAAGGTGAAAGAGGCAATGAAGAGAGGAATATTTTCTACATAAAACACATAAATATGCGCCCTCCCCTCTGGATGAAGTGTGCCAGTGGAGCATGAACCTTTGCAGCAAATTTCCTACCAAAGCAGCATTTTGCTGCACCTGCAGGTACAAAGCAGTGGGGAGCTTTGGAATGGGATGCAGTTGCAGGATGTCTGGGGCACAGAACACTAAGCCAGGACAGGGAGGCTGGCTTAGCTTATCATCCAAAATTATCATGGTTGGGTGATAATTTTCCATGGGTTAACTGGGTAGGGGTGAGATGCAGCCTGCACCTGCAGGGGACCAGGTTTTCAAACCTTTTTAACCAGGCAGTGATTATTGCCATTGATCATCAACAATCACAAACCTCTGCTGTGCTGGAAAGCTGACAGGGAACCTCTGGGCCAGAGCTGATGCAGACTCTGGAAAACATGAAGGGAAAGGCAGGGGAGAGGGGTGTTGATGTAATGCACCCCAGGTAGGGAATAATGTGCTTTTCTGATTCTTTGTGAATCAGAAAGCTGAACAATTGCTGTGTTAAGCTAAGTTGTATTAACTAATATAACTAAGTTATATTACACCAATTACTATAATATAAATTATACCAAAATATAAATTATACTAAATCACATACTAAAGAGATACTATACTATATTAAAGAGATACCACAGAAAAACTCGTGACTGTCTGGAGACAGCTTTAACTAAATTAGTTAAAGAAACAAAACAACTTTCACTAGTGTTTAATAACTAAATCAATTTCAGTAAAAAATCTCCATAACACATTCTACCATAAGAATAACAAGTAGAGATAAGAATTGTTTTCTCTCCATCTCTAAGCTTCTCACTGCCTTCCCTAAGGAAAACCCTCACAGAACTTGTGCCTGCTGCTCTCTGTGAAGAGAGCTGTGGCCACAGAGGGATCTGAGGCATCTCCATGAATTATCCTGCAGGCTGTGGCTGCCAAGGAGCAGGAGGGGACCCAGGAGGGGACACAGGATCACCCCCATCACACACAGCCCTGGTGTCCCTGACCCACCGCTGCTGGCAGCACCCCTGATTTGTGCCTGCACGCCCATCCATGGCCCCTGCACACCCCGGGGCCAGAACACAGGGCTGGCCAGGATGTTTTGGGTGGCAACCAGCCCAGAGAGCCCTGGAGATGCAGCTCCAGGACCTCCATGAGTCACTGACCTTGGCAGACCCAGCAGCACTCATCTGTTAAGCCATGAAGCATCAGGGATCACACGTGGCCAGCTTCCAGAACCTGATGCTGTCCAGAAATGTTTGTGCTGCCTCTGCACGTCTTGTCAGGTCGTGGTACAAATCCCATACCCAAAATAGAAAACCCACCACTGACAACCCACATTCCAACTGATTTGCTGGTCTCAGAGATGATGCAAAAACTATTTTGACACAATAGTTTTGTGTCAAAAAACTATCAAAGCAGAGTGGGAGCTGGTGGCAGACTGCAGCTCTCCAGCTACAGTCCTCAAGTACTAGAAAGCAGATGAAATATAGTTGTTTTTTCACAGCAACACAAGGATTATAGACACAGAGATAAACACAGTGATGATCTTGCACGCATTTATGGTTTTATAACCCATTTGTTCTGTTCAGGATGAAGTTTTCCATGAGTTTTCTGTTGTCTTTGCTATCCTGACAGCCAAGCTATGGCAATATGCTGATGTAGGGGAGCAATCATGGCCAGTGAAAAGCCTCCATCTCTTATCTGTGACTTCCACTACAGGGTTGGGATTATTCCCAACAAGCAACCCAGGGAAAAGCTTGAGCATCTCATAAAACACACTGGCTAAACACAAATAACCACACAATCAAATCCAATCTTGTTTATGCAGAGTATCTGATGGCAGCCTTGACCTGAGCTGCAGATCAGCAGCCATGGCATCAAGGTTCCTGAACCAAAGCTTTGGTTTAAAGCCACCAGTTTTCCTCACAGAGGATCATATGAAGACAATAAATACCAACTCTAGCACACTGCTGAATCTGATCAGTTTGGTTTTTAATTTATGCTTTCAAATTACAGAATTCTACCCACAATGCAGAGGCCATCAGATGCGCCATTAGATGCTGCCATCTTATGCAACAAAACTATGTTAAAAAAATTCATTTTGGGAAACTGACATCAAAATTACTGAGGATAAAGATATAATAAAAGTCTCAGCTTCATTTAGAGTCCCAGAAGCTGCCCTCATTTCCTTAAAGCCCTGTTAAGGGCAGCTCAGAGATGGTGCTGAAGATGCAGCTGAAGCTGATGGGGACAGCTACCACAGCAGTCAGCAGCTGAGCCAAAGGGATCCTGCCTGACAAATTCCAAGGACAAACTCCTCAAATGCAGCTTGAGCACGACCTGTAATCACCAGATTGTCCCAACTGGCTCCTGCAGGGTGCTCAGCACACTCACATTCATCACAGAGTGCAAGCAGATCCTCTGCCACAGCTTCAAGAAGTGAAGTGAGCCCCATTTGCTCGCTGGGTGAACCAATTCACACATTTTTGATTAGCCTGTTAAATTGCTTTATTTTGAAGGACTGGCACCTAAATTTAAATCTCCTCCAGGAAATTACATTAGAACCCTGGACATTAGACTGTAATTTTCCAGTAGCAACAAGTTTCTTACTTGCAAAACAGAAAAGAGACTGAAGTTTCTGACATTATGCCATTGTCAGTTTGCTCTACTGGAGAAGAATGTTCCTGTGTAGTTTAAAATTTCTCTCAGCAAAAACTAAAAATCATTGTTTTCAGTGGGAAGCTCTTCTCCTACTGAAATTATTATGATTTCCAGTTATATTTTCATCAATTAGAGGATTTTAATTCTTTAGTGTGAATTATTTATCTTGGAATTAAACTAGAAAACAAAGCTGTTGTGATTTGTTTTTAATGTTCCAAGCAATAAGAGATATGTTTGGACCAAATATGTACTTTTGTGCCCAGCAAAAATTCCATTAGCAAAAGACAGAAAGGTGCTCTGCAAGGGAAAAAAAAGAAACAAAAAAACCACAAATTCCATTAATCTGCCTTCTCAGTCAAGTATTCCAGTGGTGCCCATCTTCTCAGAACTGCCTTATGCCAAATCAAAATAATAATTAATTTACATTGCCATAATTCTGTTTCATCTACAGATTTCAAAGCATCATTAGCAAGAATCAGGGTTGCAATTAAAGGCAGCTTCTCTGGGCTCCTGGGATTGCACAAGGAGTTAGGGATGCTCGGCCTTCAAAACCCAACTTTGTGTTTTTAGATGTGCAATCACACCCTCTTCCTTGTGCACCTGTAAATAATGTGCAATCACACCCTCTTGTGCACCTGTAAATAATGTGCAATCACACCCTCTTGTGCACCCTGTAAATAATGTGCAATCACACCCTCTTCCTTGTGCACCCTGTAAATAATGTGCAATCACACCCTCTTCCTTGTGCACCCTGTAAATAATGTTGTTTGCATTGCAGAAGTGCTCCAAGCCAATCCTGAATGCAAAACCAACTGCTGGGAAAGCTCCAGCCAGGAACACCCAGCCAGAGCAGGGCTGTTCCTCAGTTTTGGCATTTCTGCAGGGAGAGCTCCTCCTAAGCCTCGGGTTTGAGTTGCTGAAATGGCTCCTGAGGTATTAAAAGTCTTTTTTCCCAGTTCTGTGCTCAAAGAAGAAGTTGGGATTCCTCAGCTCTCGTTCTCAAGGTTTATTTTCCCTTTTCTATTCCATTCTTTCTCTGACCCACTGAGATCTGTTCAGCAGGTTGGGTTGTGGCACAGTGCCTGCCCTTGGCGTGGTGTTTTTATACTATGAACTACAGATACTTTATTTACAATAATTTTCCAACCTATCACCTATGTTAGACAGTCTGTCTCTACTCTAAGCCAACCCAAAAGTGTCACCATCACAGCAGAAGATGAAGGACAAGAAGAAGGGGAAGAAGGACAGGACACACCCAGATCCCTCCATCTTGCCTTTCGAACCCTCATTCTAAATCCCCAAAATTCTACTTTTTCACCCTGTGACACATTCACTATCATTCTACTCAAACCCTTGTGGCTTGTAACTCCTCACACAAAGCTGGGAATTGTTTCCATGGGCTAAAATCAAAGGCACAGGTGTTTGTGACTCTGTGCCAAGGTCTCTGAGCCCCTGCCAGGGTCTGGAGCCCTCCAGGGCAGCCAGAGCAATGTCCTGGGTTCTGACACTTGTGAGCATCCTGCAGTGGCAGAAAGCTCAGCTCAGTCCCAAACTAAGTTTAGGCTCTCCTAAACTTTGTATTTCTCACTGTAAATTCAGCTCCCAAAGCCTCACACTACAAACAGCTCCTCTGCTTATTTAACAAACCCATTCACAGTCACAACATTGGGGTTGTCAGCTGAGCTCCTCTGCTTGGGGAAAAAATATCAGGGTCAAGGAAAGCAGTCCTTTCTTTTTGTGAAATTGCACAGCTTTAACTTTGAACAGATTTAAAAAACAAAACCAAACAAAAAATTGATCAGCATTCTTAAAGTGAATACAGATATTTGAGGTGCTTTGAGGTTTAGTCCAGGAAAGAACTTGGTTTTTATTTCTGTTGCACTGCTTTTACTCACTAATCCCTATGAATCCTTATGACAAGCATGGCAAACTGTTTCAAGGAAACATTTACAACAAAATAGCTATTTTAGAGACCTTGCTTTCAGATATCTTGAGTTAGGCATGAAAAAAAGACTCTGCTGGGCCAGCTTCAGACAACTGCACCCTGCTCTGATCTGCTTGTCTAGACTGCCTTCAGTCAAGTGAGAGAAGCAGACAGTTTGGGACTGGAACCCTGACCTGCAAATGTAAACACAGTCCTGTGTTCACTGAGCACAGAGAGGATCCAAACTCTGCCCCCAGCACAGGAGAACACAAAGCAGAACATGGATTCAGGCAAAATCAATCTCCCAGCTAACACTTGCACTGGATGGTTTTTTTTTTCTTCCAGTTCACACACATCCACTTGAAATATTCAAGTGTGCAGCATTTTTATAAAGGCCTAAGAGTATTTCAGTCTAGAAATTATTATAAAATGAAGCACTTAAAAAAGATGTAATCAACTGATATTTTTGAAAAGTGTTGGTTCAGCTTTAGAGTGGAATACACAGTGGACCCTTGCTGATTCAGGCAAAGAAAACTTTTCCCTCTTCAAGTTCAGGCTATTCAGGATTGGTTATTTCACTCATTTTCAGCTGTGCTGTGGTTGGCTGAATGCTCACTTGTAGTGAGGGCTCGATTCAGCACTTTGCAACTGCAAGTGGTCAGGAGGAGTTTAAAATTTAAATTTACTGTACACCCCATTAACATCACAGAAGATGTTCACAAGACCCAGTCTAGAAAATCTTGGAAACAACTTGAACCACCTATCTTTTAAAAATATTTAGCTTTTTAACACACTTATTTCTTAGAAAAACTTCTTGCAATTTGTTTTGGAGTTCAAATTTGTCCAACGCTGCAGTGAGGGCTAATTTTCTCTAATTTATTTCTTTAGATGATTAGTTTCATGCTCTCTCATTTTCTTCCATAGAGATCTTATAAATGTTTATATGAAATTTAAAGAGATGAACTAAAAATTCATGCTTTTAGTACTTTCATAGTTCCTCAACTTACCCAAGAACTGTGCAAAGAGCTGAAATCAGACTCAAGAATCTCTCCCTTGCATAACTGATTCCTGACTGTTTATTAGTCATTGTTTAGAGGAATTGAATAAAATTGGTATTTTTCCCTGACATAAACTTGCTTTTCCAAACTTGTGATGATCTCAGTTGCTCAAAATTCCGTGTAAGTTTTCATCAGAGAAAATAATATGCTCAAATACTCTTTAACTAACTAATCTCTGCTACCTCATTTAAAGAATATAAAATATTCATATTACATTAATAAGACCACTTAACTGCCTGTTGTATGTATCACACATATGTAGATTTAACTCATGCAAGTCACTATGGATATGTCCACTCCTCAGGAAATGGAATAAATGAAATAAAAATGCTCAGCCACGTTGCTGCAGCTGCAAAGACACATGTTCATACTATAAATGCACAGAAGAGAACTATTTCCCCTCATTTGCTCTTGCTATTCTTTTTCACAGGGCAAGAGTGCAGTGAATTATATTTAAATAACTTCCAAGAAGTCTCATAAGCACCAACATCATCTATCTTCCCCAAGTGACTCAAGAAACAGCACATGGGCCACAAAATTGGCAAAAATGAAGCAGAATATTCTCTTTCCATGGCATCCCCCTCAAATGTCCTGCATTCTGAAGGCAGTAATTTTGCAAACTAAAACCTGCATTAAAAACATTCTCCAGCCAGACAAGTGTGGACTTCCCCCCTCCTTAGGAACAAAAAGTCATTGAGAAAGTCTGGTGAACACTGAGCCCAGGACCTGAGCCTGAGAAAGGTCAAGTCTGTTCTAAATGCAGAGGCAGTGATGCTCCAAAAGAGCTCAGAAATCCACATCCTCTGCTCTCCCACTCCTAATATAAACGTTGAATTATTTAGATAAGCTTTTTGGGACAAAGGTTAATGAGCCTTTAGGTCAAAACCCAATAGTTATCAGCATTATCAAATTAAACAGCTATTCTTTTTGTTGTGCTCCCCATTTTTTTCCCCCGGGGAAAAAAAAAAGAAAAAAAAAAGTTGTTAATCCAAATAGGAAACAAGCAAAACAAAACAACAAAAAATCCTTTCCCAAGAATTTTTCCTAAGCCTGAAAGCCATATCCACACTGCACAGTCCCTTTCTAATCACAGACCTTTTTGTCAGATACGTTTCTGATTTTTACAAAATAAAGTCAAGATGTTAGTTTGTCATAAACAAACAAGAAACAATCTTTCCCGCCTCCAAAAAGAGCTTTGCAGCTAAAATAGAAGTGCTTGTAATGAAATAGACATGATTAAAGCATGTACAGAAAATAACTGAGTACTTTAAGTCTGAAATGAAGTAGCAGAACAATAGCTACAAGAGCAGAGGATTCCAGGCAGGCAGTGACTAATGACCATCACAATTAGCAGACACGTTCCTCACTGCACTTAGGTAATTGCTCAGATTTGCTGAGATAATTTGTTAAATGCTGCACCACAAACACAGCTATTTTCAGGTGTCTCCTACTGCTCTGCAGCATTAAATTACACTCCAGGGAATGGGACAGCACAAGATTTCATGGAGAGGCTCAGGAGTCCTGGGCAGGAATGAATTTCCCAGCTCAGCTCACAGTGAAACATCTCCCAGGAAAAGCTTCCCATGGAGCTACAAGGACAATAATCCTGGGATGAATCCTGCCAGATGGGACTGTGTGAACATCAGGAATTTCTACCCCAGACTGGATTAGGCAAATTAACTACTGGCACAGGACATTGGGTCACACCTCACACTTCCAGCCAGGAGGTGAAAATCTGAAACCTGCTCAGGCTCCTCCAACAGGCAGAGGAGGCAGCACAACTTCTACTGGCCACAAATCTCCAGTTCCAAAAATCTTGTCTTCAGTGCTCATAAAGCTTTTCCACGCTGCACATTTTGGTTTGTGTGTTCCAGGCCTTTCTGATTTTTTAAGTGCCTTCTTCACAATTTCAAATCTCCAGTTCCAAAAATCTTGTCTTCAGTGCTCATAAAGCTTTTCCATGCTACCCAGTTTGGTTTGTGTTTTCCAGGCCTGATCTTTTAAATGCCTTCTTTACAATTTCAAATAATAAGATGAGAAAGGGGAATAATGAAAAACAAAAAAAGAAGCCAAAAAACCCAAACCAAAACTATCAAGTGCAAACATTTTAAGAGGGGCTGTGAAGCTGCTGTGCTAGCAAAGAAGGATTTAAGTTTGGCTGGAAACAGCAAAGGCCTCCACTTCAAAAAGAGTTTGACTTCCATTTAACTTCCTACAAATTTGAATTATAGTTCCCTCCCTTCCAAAATATGTTCAGTCTGACCCTGACAGTGGTTTTGTCATTACATATCTAAGATGATTTTATGATTTGTACCAGTAGTAACTTGATAGCCCTGTAGAAGATACTTGTCTCTTCTTCTTCCTCTTGCCACTATTCTACTAACAGATGAAATTACTTTCCAAATTAACAAATTCAATCAAAGATGCATTGGCATCTTCAAATTATTTATAAACTACACCAGACACTTTAGTGGTACCTTAGATTATATCTGCTGCTTCAATCTTTTTTTCTTATCATTGTGTGCCAGGAAACTGTGTATAAATGCTGGTCATGACATAGATGTTTAAAAAAAAAGCAATGAAACTTTTGGATATTTTCTAAAAAGCTAAAGAAGCTAATTCTGATTTCACATGATAAGTTAGGAGAAACTCCATTGTTGCTGCCATGCCAAAAGTTGCATGGAACCAGCAACAATCCTAAATGTCTCCAACTCTTCTAAATACAAAAATTCAGGAAATATCAAACTGCTGGAGAGGCACAACAGATTTTCTTATGTATTTTAATAGCAACCTTTGGGATTAGAAAAGAACAGACGTATCAAACATAAAAATACTTTTTTTGCCTCCTTTGCATCTTCTGATCAATTCTGAGCCATGAATTGTAAAGTCTCATGGAGGCTTTGTAATTAACATGCTTCCTTCCTTGCAGGAACCATGCTGATTTTTTAAAGGGAAGTGAAAGACATTCTTCCACTTACAATCGAATGTAAATTGTATAATTTATTAATTATTTCAGTAGCACTTGATATTTATTTTAATTAATCTTTAAGTCAGACATTAACACTGGGGAGTAACAGCAGGACATCAGAAGCAGCAAAAGGTTTTTTCCTTTTGCTTGAGTGCATTTTTTGATTAAAAAAAAAAAAAGATAATGCACTTTTTTCTTTTTAAAGTACGAAAAGTAAAGTTTGGCGAAGTTAGATGTTAAATGCAAAATGTTTTATGACAGAATAGAAAGCTTTTGAATGGAATGGCTCTATGAGCAGTCATAGAATTCCTGCTGGAGATAAACCAGAAATATTTCCCATGGCCTGTGGGAAGAGCAGATGATGACAACCACAGGCCAAGGCTGTCCTCCCTCCACCTCATCAAGCCACAGCAACAAACCCTTGCCTAGCCCAGGAATTTGTAGCTGAACCAACTTTCTCCATGACACTGATGACTTGAAGAGCAATAGGAATGCACAATATTATTTTGTTCTCTTCTGGCTCTGTTTGTTTTTAAATTAGTAAGCATTTTTTCCTAATCAAGCTGAGCTCCAGCGACCTGACATCCTGCTGAATCTTTTATTGCAAGTGAAAAATGGGAATTACATTGGTCCCTTAAAACATTGAGTACAAGATGCTTAACTTTTAACTTGATTTTTACCTAAGTATTATTCCTTACTAAACTGTTATAGGATTTACACAAATACAACCAGCACTAGCTGCTTTATTTCTCTACATTTGGCCTCTACAGATACCAGATATATACCAACATAAATATAATTTCTGGGAAAACACAGGCCCTCTTTTCTTAAAATAAAAAAATCAGAACCAGATTAAAATAGACAGACCTGTCTAAATATAGTGTGTGTTTCAATGTTTTGGTTTTTCTATCATGAAAATAAATCTGCTTAAAATCTTTGGCCGTTCATGCCCCCATATAAATCACTTAGTCTGTCATTTTTCCCCATCCATCTAACTGCAGCTGGAATAGGAAGGAAAAGAGGGGGGAAAAGGCAATTTTGGCATGATTTTTGCATCAGGGTCATTCAGGAACACATTTGGTCCATGACATGGGCAGGATTAGCTCTGTGCTGGTTTGGAACTGCAGCTCACCACGCTCAGCTCATCATTTTCTCCTCCACTGCCTTCCCTGTGCCCACACACTGCCATGCCCAGCTCTGGAAGCAAGGCAGACACAGAGTTTTTATCCTGCTTTCCTTAGAATTCCATCAGCCAACTGCCCTCTGGAAGGAATTCATCTGCTCTTTGCTGACAAATTGCAAAAAAACCCCACCAAACAAACAAACAAAAAAACACCAAACAAAAAACCCCCCAAAAAAAGCAAAAAAAGAAATGACCCACAACTCACACCCCTTGGAATCTCAAAGCTGTTTCACTTAAGAACAAAATTATGTCATTTCCACCTATTTTAAGCGACTCAAATCTGCACTGAACAAGACAGCTGCTGGTTCTTCATGCAGGAATTACCTCTCAGCATTTCACATGGCTTCAGATAATAAATACTTCCACAGCATCCTCCAAAAACCTCCCTCCACCCAAGGAATCCAAGAGTAAATACTTTATTGCAGAGTTAAAAAGAAAGGAGAAAATCTCCATGCTAAAGCAATCAGAGACATGTGCTTAAACTTCATGGGGTGAAGCAAATCCCTCCCCTTCTTTTTCTGAGAAATGCAGAGGGGAAAGCAGCTGCTCCTCACAGGCAGGCAGCACCAAATGCCACTTTCAAGGTCACAGTCCAGATAAGAAGTCACAGGGCAGAAACAACATCACTTTCCTTTTCATAATTGTTTTCTGAATCTGTCTGGTCACTCTGAGTTCATGCCATCATTTCCATTTTTTATAAGCCTTGCTGCTGTGCACATTTCAGTGAATCTTCACACACAATATCAAGTACAGACAATATAATGGGAATTAAAGCTCTTTGAAATCCTATGCCACAAATTCAATTAGCAGTAGCAAGAATCCAGTAGTTAGCAGCAAGTCCAAAAAGTATAATAGGATTACTTGGGGGTTTAGTGATGAATCCACTCCTACCCAAATACTTTTTTTTTTGGCTTTCTCCTCCTCCCCAAGTGAGCACAGAGAGTCTGCTGTTTGTAATAATGTCCAGAATTACACTTTTGGTCAGTCTTTCAAAGATCTACTTCACTTCAAAGTCCATGAGCATTGTAATATTTATCATGAATACACAAGGAATTTTGTTTTGGTGTCTACAGCTTAAGACACACAAAGCTAATCTTTATTAAAAGATATATTTTATTAAAATATATATTTATTAAAATATAATTTTTTTATTAAAATATAATTACTTTATTAAAATATATATTATTGTATTTGTTGTCACTTCCCTTCAGGACACATTCTCTACCCAGAAAAATGGGGAAATGGAGGAAGAAAATTCAATACTCTGCCAGTCTACAAAAGAGCTCCTTCCAAGGCAGAAATGATGAATCCCAGCCTTAAAAGCAATCAGTCCCAAGCACAAAACTGCAGAGCAGTGCAGCCACCCACCAAACTGGAGCCAACCCCAGGAGAAATGGAGAACTACAGTGGGAGAGAACCAAATTTGAAAGAACTGCTCCAGCAATGAGCTCAAACCCAAGCACATCCAGCAGAGCCCTGATCTGAGCTCTGAGAAATCCCCCAGCCAGGCATTTCTCTACCACATCAATAAATTGCCACCCTTAGATTTAGAGAAATCAACTTTTCCATCTCCTTTTGGCTCAAAACCATTTCAGGGCTCTTTCTTGCTTACACCACGTTAGGAAGTTGGTTGTGTATGAACAATATTTATCTGAAAACGTGCTTACAATGTCTAGGAATTTCCCAGGAGGAACACACACATCTATTCAATACACAGCAAAGTCAGTCATCTTCTGCTAGAAGTCTCCTTGATGCACTCAAGAAAAATTCAGCTCTTTGGCTGGAAAGAATTCCTAAAGCTCTGCAGCATTAGCACACTAGAAGGGGCAAAAAGCTTTGATGTAATTATTACCAGTAGGTGGTATGCATTAACTATTATTTTCAAGCCAGCAGGTTTATTCAGCAGCTTTAGAAACAATAAAACCCTCAAGACTTGAGGGAAAAAAAAGTAAAATATTTTAAAAAAATCATTAACCAGTCTTATGCATTCATGATAAATTGCAATTATAAGCAGGCACTCATGCTGGGAATAATTAGCAGCATACCTCAACATTATTGAATGTCAATGAAGTCAAGAATACTCTTCATGAAAGAACAATACAGAGGAGGTGGCCAAGTTGTATTTAAAAGGAGGCAGGAGCAATTTTGTTAATTGCAGGGGAAAATGCCAGCTGTAAACAGAACAGGCTCTCAGTTTGCAGCATTTCTTCAAAAACAGGAACCAAACACAATGAAGGGCAAAACATTTTGTTGCTAAAGTTTAAGAGAGGACAGGCTGATTGCTGACCAGATTTTTTAAAAATACTCCTTGATAATAAGGTATTGTTACTCTAAATGAGATATTTGGTGAGGATTTGGAGTCCTGTCATCCACAGGAGTCTCCCAAGACTGTAAAGTGTGCAGCTAAAGGAATGATTAACCTCACATAAAATGCACTTCTAAGGAGCAGCAACATGAACACAAAATGCACATTGGACAGATAAGGGAGCCTCCTCCCCTGTTTTTAATAACTCCCAAGTCAAGTTCCATTTCTTAACAATTCATTTGTAAATAAAAGAAATTTCTTAAATTTTCTGTGACAGGGTCTCGGTAATGGTTTAGGCTGGGTTTCTTTCTCTCTCATAACGATATTTGTTGTCTGTTTTTAAGGAAAACAGCAGAATTATTCTTTAAACAAGACTGGAAGAAGCTGAAACAAACAAAAATTCATACAAATATGTAAACCCCCAGATCTGCAGCACCCTGACTCTAAATTAATTGCCTGAGACTAACCAAGAACCTGAGCAGGAGCCAGAGATTGCAGACCTCTTAATATCTAAGTTAATGCTGCTATAACTTGGTTGACAAATGCAGAATTTAGAATTCCTAGCTATAGGGAAATTCCTATGTAAAAATATTTTTAATGAAGCAGAGAAGGCAAAAGATTTTTCTGGCATGTTGGAGAGAAGCAGGATGGAGGGTCAGTATCACAACAAGATGATAAAATGCTTGGTAATCTGTTGGTAACTAAGGAATATGTTAAACAACACTTCAAAAAATAAACATAATATTAATAATCCTGGATAACTCACAGAGAATACTTGAAATATATTTACAGATTATGATACAATTTATGCCTTATTACAACCTTCCAATATTTAAAAGGAGTTTATAAGAAAGATGGGGACAGATTTTTCAGTAGGGCAAGAGGTGGTTCTAAATTAGAAGGGGGTAGATTTGAACTTAATTCAAGGAATAAATTTTTTACTGAGGGTGCAGAAACACTGGAACAGGCTGCCCAGAGAGGCAGTAGATCCCTGGAAACACTCAAGGGCAGATTGGAGAAAGTTCTGAGCAATCTGATCCAGTAAAAGATTCTCCTGCTCATTGCAGCAGGGCTGGACTAAAAGATCTTTAAATGTCCCTTCCAGCTGAACCAATCCTATGATTTAAATTGAATATCCTTTACTTCCACATGACATTTGAACTGGTGCCCCAGGGTATTCTAACAGTACTCTTTAAAAATAACAGTAAATAAATATTATAAATTTATAAATAAAAATATTTATTTTTCTCTTTCTTAATATTTATTTAAATACTATTAATTTAACGTTGATTCCTAAAATATTCATTATCTCTTCCTTAATTTTAAAGGGATACAAACTTTGTTACAGAACTTTGAACAGCGAGATTGTGCCCAGAAGAACCACAATTTAAAAAAAAAAACAAAAAAAACCAAAAAAAAACCAAAAAAAAAAAACCACAAAAAACCAAAACCACACACACACACACAAAAAAAATTAACAAACAAACCCCAAAAAATCCTGTTTTACTAAAAGACTTTCTAGATCCTCCTGCTTCAACAAAGCAGACAGAATTTTCCCAGAGAGCAGCCAGGGTGGGATGGGCTGACCTTCAGCCAAGGCTTTATTTACACGGGCAGGAGGCAGCACAGCCCCTTCAGGAAAGGCTCTGAGGGTGCCCGGTGCCAGGGCAGGGCTGAGGGAAGGGAGGAGGTGCAGAAAGGGATTTTTCACCCAGCTGTGCCCAGCCCAGATGTGCCTGCCCAGCCCCAGATGTGCCTGCCCAGCCCCAGATGTGCCTGCCCAGCCCCAGATGTGCCTGCCCAGCCCCAGATGTGGCTCCGCAGCTGGAGCGCATCGGGCGCGGGGGTCCCCGGCTCCAGGGCCCTGTCCCATCTCAGGGGTTTTCAGGGTTTGGAGGGTCAGCAAACCTGCTCCAACACCCACCCCACTCACCAGGGACAGGCTAATGCTGGTGCTCACAAAATCCTCCCAGAAATCAGCCGCTGGAGGCAAAGACAAGTTAAGAGTAAATTCATAATTATCATTACTTAATTCAAAGGAGATTTGTTTATTTGAGCCAGCTAATCACTCCAGAGTTCCAATTCTGGTCACCTCCAAACCCAGGTATTTTATAAAAAATCCTTTTGTCAGGATTTTTTCTCCTGAGAAGCCTTAGAGGAAACAAAACCCAATAATTATCTGCTACTGTGGAATGCAACAGGTGCATCTGTGATTGGTCTCATGTGGTTGTTTTTAATTAATGGCCAATCACAGTCCAGCTGTCCTGGACTCTCTGGTCAGTCACAAGATTTTATTATCATTCCTTTCCTTTCCAGCCTTCTGATGAAATCCTTTCTACTATTCTTTTAGTATAGTTTCAATACATCAATTTCTTTTAATATATCATAAAATAATAAATCAGCCTTCTGAAACATGGAGTCAAGATTCTCATCTCTTCCCTCGTCCTGGGACCCCTGCAAACCCCACCACAGCCAGGCAGGAAGATTTTCTGCTTGACCAAGACTAACAGAAGCCAAGGGACAACACAGGACAGGTGAACATTGTAAAACTGACAGGACTGTGGCAAAGTTTATAAACCAGATATTGATGAGCAAACCAAAGGAGCCTTCCTGGTTTTGAACACCCCAGAATCACAAAAGCTCTCCCAGAACTGATAATGAACAACTGCAAATCCAGTTGAGCTGGACAGAAATGGAGGCACTTCAAGAGCACAGAATATGATGAAAAATATCAGTTGATTTGAGGCAAGTTGTGGTTCGTATATTTTCCTAGTAGGAAAGTGGGGCACTTCCTTTATTTATAAAGTGTTTGTTGCTATAACAAGTGTTTGTTTGTAGAGTTATTTTCATACATATCTTCTAAAACTCTAGGATATTAATGGTATTCACCTGACTTTGGATGGTAGACAAGATGTAAAGAAGGTGTAAAATGCTAATTGGGTAAACTCATTTTTTTTACTGTATGCTAAAAAAAGCATATTACTGTTATGATGCACAAACTGGAAATAAATACAATTTATGTGTGCATTGCCAACATGAGCAACACCACAATCACAAATCTGTACATTTATACATTATGAGACAGGAAGAGATTAATGGAAAAGCAAAATAGCCCTGAGTTCTTAGATTTAATTCTCTTCCTTAGAAGAGATTTGAGAGTGAAATTTTCATACACATCTTCTAAAACTTTAGTCTATTTGTGGTATTCACCCGAGTTTGGTAGGTAGACAAGATTTAAAGAAGGTGTAAAACACTAATTGGGTAAACTCAATTTTCACTGTATAAGAAAAAGCATATTATTGTTGTGATGCTTCAGCTTTACAGAAGTTCTGTCCCTGCTCATAAACAAATTATTTTAGCAAGAAGCTCCTGAGACACTTTGTCCACTGTTCAGAAGAACCTGGAGGCACACACAGCTGGACAAACAGCACAGACAAGGGGATGAGTCCTTCCCAAGTGCTAAAAGAAAGCCTTTTCCAGAACAACCTCAAATATAAAATTTTCTGATTAGGAAAAAGCTTCTCCTGGCTTGTGCACTGCAGTCAGAGCACACAGGGTGCACCTCAGCTTTGTGCAGCACACCTCACAGCCCATGTGTTCACTTCCACATGAGTAACCACACATAATTTTCTTTGACAAAGCCAAAATCAATAGGCACCTTCTGCTGCCCCTAAATCATGAGCTGTTTTCTGAAAGATTATGGGTTTTTTGGGCAAAAAGAGCAATAATTGGATTTTCTACTAATGAAAGGGCATAGAGGCAGAGCTAAGGTTTGTATGTCATTAACTTGAGTACTTCCACACATTCCAGTGAGTTGGTTTGTTTGTTTTCCCAAAGGGGGATGGGAGAGGATTTTGTTTTCCCCTGCTGGGTTGTTTTTGTTGTTTTTTTTAAGACCTAGACTTTTCCATAAAGTAAATTTACTTCCTTGCACCAAGAAATCTGAGCTATGCGCACAGCAAAATAATAATGTTTTCTGGATTTAGTACATTGATCTTCATGCACACACAGTTCAGTTCCACTTCATGTTCCCACTCAGTTTTTTTTGCCTAACTGCAAAGAGATCACAGTTCCTGAAGGATCTATGCAATTCCAGACAAAAAGAAAGCTGGATCCACATGAATGATGATCACATCTTATGTAATTAAAAAAGAGCACATACATAACTTTTTTTTTAAAAGCAAGCACTTAGGTACCAAACACTTAAAATTCCTGACATTGGCACTCAAAAAACATTAGGAAAACCAAAAAAGGCAAAAATAAAAGCCTCAAAAAGCATAATTTTGGCTTTGCTGGGCAAGGCACTAAACAAAAAGATTTAAAACCAACCTGCAACCCTAGAGTGGCGTTCCTGAAGGCTGAAACTTTTCCATAATCCTTTATCATGCAGAAATGCTGGCTGGAACAACCTTCAGATCTTGACAATTTCTACCATCTCCAGGACACTGCAGCAGCTCCTTTGCACAGAAGTTCCCTTCTCCTCTCCAGCTCTCTACCTGCTCTCACATCCTCTGTCCCACCCTTTGTCCCCTCCAACATCTCACTAAACTCTCCTCACCTGTGCATGCTCAGTCCTTCCCTGGGAGGAGCAATCCTCCCCTGCCCTTCCAAGGCTTATCAGCAACCAAGGATGAAGAAAGAGATCAACAAGCAGCTCCTCCCCTATCTAGCCTGAGTCTCCTTTCAAAAAAACAAATCTCACCTGCAGGTTAATAACCTCATTAATTTGTTAACAACCTCACTAATCAGCTCAGCAAGCAACAGAAGAAAGGAAGAACTCTAGAGATGAAAGCAAACAGCAAGATTTTAGTGACTTTTCATTGAATTTGAGGAATAAAAAATCCCAAACCTAGAGAAAAATCTCCAGCAGTAAAATACTGATGAGCTTTTGCAGCATCCCAGGAGTTCATTTGAGTTTAAGGGATGTATTGTCACAGTTGAAAGTGCCACAACACACAGAGTGTCACCACACAATATCAGAAAGCTTCAACCCACACAGAGCAACACCAAACCTCATCAGAGGGCTTCAACCCATACAGAGTAACATCTTTCCACTTCAGAAAGCTTCACCCCAAACCCAGTAACACCAAACCTCAGCAGAAGGCTTCAATCTGTACAGAGTAACATCATTCCAACTTCAGAAGGCTTCACCCCAAACCTCATCAGAAGGCTTCAACCCGTACAGAGTAACATCTTTCCACTTCAGAAGGCTTCACCCCAAACCCAGTAACACCAAACCTCTTTAGAAGGCTTCAACCCATACACAGTAACATCATTCCAACTTCAGAAGGCTTCACCAAAACCCAGTAACACCAAACCTCAACATGAGGCTTCAGGCACCTGCCCACCCACAGTAACATCATTCCAACTTCAGAAAGCTTCACCCCAAACCCAGTAACACTTCACTTCTTCAGAACACAATAACACCTTACCTCTTCAGAAAGCTTCAGTCGTGTGCACATGTAGAGCAGCACCTTTCCACTCCAGAAGGCTTCAGGAGTCTCCCCACACCCAATAACCCCAGACATCTTCAGCAGGCTGCAGCATGTGCCCTCCCTGTCCCCCAGCCCAGCCTTTTGTGCCCTCTGGGGCTGGGCAGTGCCCCTGGGCACCCCAGGGCTCGTTACTGTCAATGCTGCTCACCTGTGCTGCACAGCTGGGGCACATTGGGGAGGATTGGGCACAGGTGGGGCACATTGGGGGTGATTGGGCACAGCTGGGGCACATTGGGGGTGATTGGGCACAGGTGGGGCACATTGGGGGTGATTGGGCACAGGTGGGGCACATTGGGGATGATTGGGCACAGCTGGGGCACATTGGGGGTGATTGGGCACAGGTGGGACACATTGGGGATGATTGGGCACAGCCCCACCCCAATCACCACACACTCTGTGCCTACAGTTTTTTTGCAGTCTATGCTCACACTTACAGACGAGTCATTAATTTTTGGCTGCCCTTAAAAATAGCTCCAGGCTGCCATCAAGCATTTTCCAACATGGAATGTGTGGTATAAAGCATGGCAGGAATCAGCCAGCCACACCAGGATTCTGAGGTCAGGCTCAGATTAAGGCACAGATATGACAAGGCAGCAGCTGATGAAGCACCACCTGCAATTATATAATGTTAAAATCTCTTAAATAATAACTGAATAAACTGAATTTCCTCTCCATATTCCTGATCTTGGTGAACCCTTTAGTGTAAACAAGAAATTGCATGATCTGGAAGGAGTCACCTCTTTCAGATTTGGCTTCTGAAGTTTTAAACTGACCTTGAAATGAGCTTTATCATAAAAAGCAAGCACTTCTGGAAAACACATTTTTCAATGAAGACAGTCTAGGCTGTAGTCCCAGACTAAAACAATGTGAAAACATGAAGTCCTTATCATGGCATGAGGTTAAGGATTAAACTGTAGGTACAACTAGAAGGAAGATATAAAAATATTTACTTCCCCAATATATCTCCTTATCTCTGCAGGCCATGTCTGTTTGCTGTCCTAACAAATTCATTTTTCCTGTAGCAGCTCTCACCCTCCAGAGCTAGGACAGGCTGGATTCAGCCAAGCATCAGTGCCATGCCAGCCAAGCTCTAAATGTTCAATCTGCAGACTGAAGCAGAAGTAACAGCTTTGATTCTCCAGACTGAGGCTGACTTTGCAGTTCTGGAAGTCAATAAAAAATGTTTGACTTGTCAACTGAGCAGATTTGGTCTGGATGTCACGGAGAAAAAAAATAAATGTAGTGCTCTCAGCATGTCAGCTTGACAGGGTCACTTTGCTTTTCTGACCACAATTCTGCTTTAGAACTAACCTTTCAGCAGCTGCTCAGTTCCAGTCATCAATCCTACTGCTGCTGAAAAGCAATTGCAAAAACACCCATTGGCTTCAGCAGGAACAGGATGAGGCTCTTATCTTATAAATGATAGTCTTATGACACACAAAGTGAACATAAAAAATCTCACTATGATTCAGACAGGCAGAAAATATCCCCATTGACCCAGCTCAGCTCACTGGAGACCCACGTCCATTTGTTTTCAGTTCAACAAACAGAAGGGTTTATGGTTTTTTTTTTAAATAAATCAAGCCAAGGATATGATAGAAAACAAAACCTACTCCATCTCTGATGGAATCTGCAGGTCAGTTTTGAAATAAAGTGGAAAATCTCTGATTCTTAACCCTATCTAGAGGGTGAGCACAGCCCCTTGATTGAGGCTGCATTTTATAAATTGTGATAGATCCACGCTCAAAGCAATCTTGGCTTACCAAACCTTTTACACTGAGAAGATTTGAGTTCTTTAAATGGAGCAGCAACACTGTAATGCAAATCATCAAGTTGCAGGTCCATTAAAATTCTCCTATTTCATTGCCCTCTGGGCAACAATTGATTCTGAGCCACCAGCAGGCCTCCAAAGGGAAACTGAGCAAAAAGACAAGCAAAGGCATAATCCAGCAGCATGAGGGTTTCCAATCCAAAATTCATTACCTTCACTGCAGCATTTTTACCACAAAGAGGTGTCCCCGGCAGAACATGATAAAATGGATGTTTTTTCCCCTTTTTGGTTTGTCTGCTTTTGCAAATCCATGCAGTAAGAGTCTGCTTGGTTCCTGGCTTTCAGTGCATCTTGTCCAAATTGTTCAGCTCCATTGGAGACAGAGATTCTCCCCACCCCACACACTGAGTTGTCAGCACCACAGAAGTGTGTTCTGAGCAGTTCCAGTTTTCTGTGCACTAATTAAAGCTTCACATAGAACCTCAGCTAATTAAAATTCCAACGAACTAATTCTGAAATAAACTGTCTGCCGCTGGGTATTTACATGAAAATACCTGCTGATGAACGGGTGCTTCTGCTCTTCTTTTCCCTCCTGCTTCTTTCAGCAGCAGTCAGCAGCTGTGGGCACACAAAGCATCCAAAACAATTCAAGATTCAGATGTTAAACCCTGAGGTATTTTTTCCTCACAGCCATAATCCCCATTAGTGCCTCTACAATATGCTCTGCAGTGTTACATACCTGGGGTTTGTTTCTATTCCTGAATTCCAGAATCCTACAGCTACCTTTGATTTTTTTTTTTTTTTTTGCCACCTTATCCTCGCTGTGTGCACGAAAACAAAATCATTTATAAATTTCTCATAAAAGCCTGTCTGCAGGAACTTCTCACAGCCAAAGTAAGTCCAGAGAATGTCAGTAATAAATTTACACATTGCCCTCAAGGAAAACAAAACAAGAAAAACTAAAAAACCCTAAACAAAACCAGCTAAATACAACCCAAACCCAAAAGCTTGCTGTGAATATGTTGTATTTTTCTCTTTTTGTTTATAAACCAGAAAGGTTTAAGATCTCTCCTGTAAATAGGTCCTTCCCTGATACATTTTTTAGTGTGGTACAATCGAGACAAACTTGAGTCAGACCAGCTCCTGCTAGATTTGAGACCAAGAAAAATATTCCAAGCCTTTTGTTTTATTTCTAATGGCAATACCTCTAAATTGGTAATTCTAGCCCTGAACTGTTTGAATTATCTACTGCACCAAGCAAAACAAAACCCTTAGGGAGAACCTAAGAAAACCTAAGAACCTAAGAAAATAACACTGGCCACACTCAGCTGAAACAATTTCCATTGCCCAAACAGAGAAAATTCAAAAAGTACATCAACAATATAATCATTAGTAGGAATTTGGATTATAAAAACCCTTTCAGAATCTCAGTTTTTATCTATATACAAAAAAATAACCAAAATATCTACTTGTTATCATTTTTACCTGCAGTAGAACTCTCTGTTGAGCACTTGGACTATAAGCACCTAATTCTGATGAAACTGCACTTAGTAAGATATTAAGTAGCACCAAGCAAAAATATTAGAAAATAATTAGAAAAAATATTTTTAATATTAGAAAATAATTAGAAAAATATTATTAATGTTAGAAAATAATTAGAAAAACTGGCCAGAAAAATTTAAGCCAAATTATAGCTTTAGTATCAGAGTTTATTAAAACCCTCAGGTAGGTGCCAGCTTTCCAAGGGCAATTCTACCCAGTCACTGGAGCTGATGCCATGTAACCCACAGATAAATATTTTAACACATAACACAGGCAAACACCAAAAAATATATTAAATATAAAGTAAGAAAACACGAAGTCTTTAAAAAGAATCTGTGTACCTCCTTCTCACACCCCATAATGATTCTAGTAATGGATTTATAGCAAGGAAATAAAATATATTCTGCTATATACTATTTTATATATATATATACTATTATATATATAGATATACTATTATATATATATATATGTATATAATAGTATATAGTATATATATATACATATATATATAATAGTGTATATATATATATACTATATACTATTTTATATATATATATATATATATATATATATATATATATATATATATACTATTCAAAGATTTTTCAGACTATATCTACAATCAAAAAATGCACAAAATCTGATTTGGAGAGTGGGGAGAATTGACAATGCCAGGGGAGATGCTCAGCTGGAGCCTCCCTTCATCTCTGAACCCATGGAGGCAACCTGAGCCTTTTTTAACCACATTAAACCTGAAGGGCCCCAAGCAGAGGCCAAAACTTCACAGCTCAATTTCCCTGTGCAGAAAGACCTGGCTGCCCCTGCAGATCAGCTTATCTCACGTGCTCACCCTGAGATAAGGACATTTGTGCCAGCATTTCACTGCAGAATGGTTTTTAAATAATTTTTTAACCATTAAATGCTGCAAATTCAAACATTGGTTTGTTTCCCTGTGACTCATTTAGGAACTTTCATCATCATACAGACTCACCAAACATCACTGATCACTGGAAAGCCTTGGGCATCACAGCAGAAATAGGCTGGGTGTTATTTGCAGCCCACCTAATTAATTAATTAATTTAATTAATTAATTAATTAATTTAATTTTAATGGTTCTTCAATCCATTTCAAAGTTCACTGTTGTCTCTATTTCCTACTTTACAGGCAGGGAAAGCTTCTAATCCAATATTTGCTTTTATCATTTGTTTCCAGGCCCCTATTTCTTCCATGTATTTTAGGGGAAAGCCTTCAGTTGTAGCTCCCACAATTTTTGTGTAGGGGACACTTGTTTCTAGACTGTATGGAAAAAAATATAAATACAATTTGTACTAATTTTCTAATATATAAAATCATCTCCATATCACAAGCCCCCCATATATTTTTTCCTGATTAGAAAAATAAAAAAAGACATTAATTAAATGAAGTACTTTTTGTTCTTTTCTAAAATAAGTCTTAATTGCTTGCAGAATGCAAGTTCCCAGGGTTTTTTTCCAACTGATGGTAATTATATAAATTTTTTCACTATGTATTTTTGTGTCATTTTTCAGACAGCTCAGTAGTTTTAGCTTCCTTTCCTTTCCTTTCCTTTCCTTTCCTTTCCTTTCCTTTCCTTTCCTTTCCTTTCCTTTCCTTTCCTTTCCTTTCCTTTCCTTTCCTTTCCTTTCCTTTCCTTTCCTTTCCTTTCCTTTCCTTTCCTTTCCTTTCCTTTCCTTTCCTTTCCTTTCCTTTCCTTTCCCTCTTTTTTACATCTGAACATCCAAATGACCAAACCACCAGAAATTTTCTTTGGTCATAATTTTCATCAAATCAAAGATGGAAATTTAGGTAAGAAAAAATTAAAAAACCCAAAAAAAACCAATGTACCAAATGACTTGGTGGCAAAGGTTAATCTCCCTGAAATGTCATGGTGTCCTGCAGCACTTTTTACCACAGCTGTTTTTGTTTTGTGAGATTCTTTGGGGGGTTTGTTTGTTTGTTTTTAATTTCTTGTATAAATAACATCTGTGACAGAGAATAAAAGCTGGTTTCATCCCTGAAGAGTTTTGCAATCGCCTGGGATGTAAGAAACAGAAATTGGAATTTTAAATTGTTATGTGATTCAAGTCAGGTACTTGAGCCTGGGTTTTTTAAATCTTGAATAAATATTTCTCTATCACAAGACTGTTTAATTATTTTAGGATAATATTCCCTGTTTTATCTTTTGCTAAGCATATCTGGAAAGTAACTTTTTTTTTTTCCAATGCTAAAAGAGGCATAAAAATGTCAAACACTTATAATTATCTCAATAAACAATATTCCTTTCTGGCAAATTCAAACACAGAAACAGATTTCTTTTATTTTTTTTAAATTTCTACTGATATTATTAATAACTTCCTCTATACAGTGTTTAGTTTTTAATGTAAATTGCAAAAGAATTAATTAATTTTCACTGTAAAATGAAAACGCAGCAGTAATAATAGAATATTGACAGAAAAGTGGATATTCAGGAGTTCCTCCCATTATAAATTTTCTCAGTTCCACTTGGTTCTAGGAAGGGCTGGAAAAACATCTTTCAGAAAAGAAACGTTCACACTGTTTAATCTTCAATTAAACTTCATTTCCCTAATGCTTTAAGGTATATGCTTACTAAATACTCACAAAAAATTATCTTAATCTTCTTAACTTTTTTTTTTTTTGTTTGTTTTACTAAAAGAAATCAAAGTCCCAGGCAGGACATTCTTAAACATGTGCAGCACCCTGATTTGGCCATCACATCTGCAGTGTAGCCAAGGGTTGTGTTTATGCAGTTCAGTTCAAATAATGAGAACAGAGACCTGGACTCTGTTCTTGCCTTTGCTCAGGGTGTGAAATAAGAATTTGGACAATTCACATCTCAAGTTCAACACTTGGCACCACAGCATTTGATTTTTAACAAGCTCAATATCCTCAATATTTATTCCAAGCTTCCTGTAAAGTTTCTCTGTCCTGTTGCAGTGGTTTCAATGTATATGGAACAGCAAAAAACCGAGTTGTGCCTTTTGCACTCATATTGGCTCAAGCTTAGTGATCTAATATATAAAATCATCTTCATATCACAAGCCCCCCATATTTTTCCTAACTGATTAAAAAAATCACATCCTGCTATTTCAAAAGCAAATGTTAAAACAGCTAAAAGAAAAAATTCAGACTAAAGTTCTTTTAGACACTTTAGTAACTTTTGTCTTGTGAGCAAGCAATAGCAGAGCAGGACAAGGGGGAATGGTTCAAACTGAAAGATTGTAGGGTTATATTACATATCAGGAAAAAATTCTTTACCCTGAGGGTTGTTACCACAGGTTTCCAGAGAAGCTGAGGCTGTCCCATCCCTGGAAGGGTCCCAGGCCAGGCTGGAAGGGGCTCTGAGCACCCTGGGACAGTGGAAGTGAAGATTTGCAACCCCCAAGGCAGGGTTGGAAATGGATGATCTTTAATGTCCCTTCCAACCCAGACCACTCTGTGATTCTGTGAATAAACCTCCACAGAGCAAACCAGATAACACATCTGATATCCTCTGATGGGTGATCTTTAGTGTCCCTTCCAACCCAGACCATTCTGTGATTCTGTGACTAAACCTCCACAAAACAAACCAGATAACACATCTGATATCCTCTGATGGGTGATCTTTAGTGTCCCTTCCAACCCAGACCACTCTGTGATTCTGTGACTAAACCTCCACAAAAAAACCAGATAACATATCTGATATCCTCTGATCACACCTCCAGCCCTGAGCAGCTTTTAATCAGGGAATTTATCAAGCTGCATCCACCTGTTAATTTTTCAATATCTTTTCCCACAGTAAGCATTTCCATCAGCTGTAACCAACACATTCAAATACCTCCCCTGTTTTCCTGAGCTCATGGAAATCTCTGGCACCTGGAACATCCCCTGGCAAGCACACACAGCAGTGCTTCATGGAATGATTTATATAATTTATATAATTTCACAACAGCTCCATCAGAAGAGAGTAAAACTATCAGAATAAGTATACTAAAGTTATATAAACCAAATAAAATAAACATGAACAGAACAAGTATAAAAGCACAAGCAAACTGGATGGTAAATCTCTTATTTCAGTGGATTAAATAAACCTTTGCTCAGATCTATTTTGTGCATGCTCAGAACCAAACAGACATTAGAGAGCACTGGAGGAACCTCAAAAAAAAGAGGCACAGCAGACACAAGGTGTGTTTTCAGGGGTTAAGCCCTTCCCACCTCACCTTCCACATCTGTAGTATTTTGTTATTTCACATTTTCCCTTTTCACAGATGTACTGCAAGTCTTAGCTGAACACTGTGCACACATAACACCAAATTTAAATTCAAAAAAAACAATCTTAGGCACAAAAAGGCAAAGCCATAGAAGATTTTTGCAAGATTAGAGTTTAGTGAGAGTCAGATGAGAGTTTCAAAACCTGGGGCAGAGAACAGACAAGTACAAACCACTTTTAAAATATTTTTTTTATAGAAAGTTATTCACAGAATCACTTAAAAAAACTCAACCAAACAAACAAAAAACAATGCAAAATACCCTTAGTTTCTTCACTTTTATATTCCTGGTATAAAATGATGACAAGCCTGCAAAACAAACTTAGAGCAAAACCAAACACACATACACACATACATAAAAGTTGAGGCTTGGATTTTTTTGGCTTTTTTGGGGGAGGGTTGTTTGTTTGGGTATTTTTTTGTTGGGCTTTTTTGTTGTTGCTTTTTATTTGTTTGGTTTTTGGAGGTTCTTTGAGTTTTTGTTTGTTTGGGCTTTTTTGTTGTAATTTTTATTTGTTTTGTTTTTGGGGTTTTTGGGGGGGGGGTTGCTTGACTTTTTGTTGCTGCTGTTGGTTTTTTGTTGGTTTTTATTTGTCTGGTTTTGAGGTTTTTTTTTTTTTTGTAGGGCTTTTTTTGTTGTAGTTTTTTATTTGTTTGCTTTTTGGGCCTTTTTGAGGTTTTTTTTATTTGGTTTTTTTTGTTTGTTTGTTCTTTTTTATTTGTTTGGGTTTGGGGTTTTTTCTGTGTTATTTTTTGGTTGCGGGGAGGTTTTTTTTTGTTTGTTTTGATTTTTTAGGGTGTTTTTTTTTTTTTTTTCTTTTTCTCTTTTTCTTTTGTGTTCTTTCCTGTTTTTATTTGTTCTTTTTTATTTGTTTGGGGTTTGGGGTTTTTTTCTGTGTTTTTCGTTTTGTTTTTTTTTTTTTTTTTTTTGGTTGTGGGGAGTTTTTTTGGTGGGTTTTTTCGGTTGCTTTGATTTTTTGTGGGTTTTTTTTTTGGTTTTTTTTTTTCTTCTTCTCTTTTTCTTTTGTGTTCTTTCCTGTTTTCCTTCCCCTCCATCCCACCGAGAGGAGGAGGAGGACGGAGAGGAAGGCGCTCCGCACAAAGTTGGCGCGGCCGGGGGACAGCGGAGGGGAGGAGGAGGAGGAGGAGGAGGAGGAAGGCGCAGAGGCCGCAGGGGGCTGCACCGCCCCGGTGGGAGGAGGCGGGCAGAGGCTGAGGATGCGGGATGCGGGGTGCGGGATGCGGGGCGGCGTCGCCCGAGGCGCTTTAAAGGCTCGCAGGCAGCGGCGGCGGCGGAGCCATGAGCGAGGTGAAGGTGGCCGTGCTGGGCGGCAGCGGGGCCGGCAAATCGGGTAAGGGTGAGGGGGGAGAAGCGGGGAATGGATGGGGTTTGGTGGAGGGGGAGGCGAGGCCCCGCTAATCCCGGTTTTGATAATCGCGGCTCTGCTAATCCGGATCCCGGCTCTGCTTCTCTCCCGCAGCGCTGGCGGTGCGGTTCCTGACGCGGCGATTCATCGGAGAGTACGCGTCCGGAGCCGGTGAGCCCCGCGGGCACCGAGGCAGGGATGGAGGGAGGGATAGAGGGAGGAATGGAGGGATGGATGGAGGGATAGAGGGAGGGATAGATAGAGGGATGGAGGGATGGAGGGATAGATGGAAGGACAGATGGATAGATGAAGGGAGGGATGGATGGAAGGACGGATGGAGGGACGAAGGGAAGGATAGAAGGACGGATGGAGTGACGAAGGGATGGATGGAAGGATGGAGGGATGGATGGAGTGATGGATGAAAGGATGGATGGAGGGTCAAAGGGATGGCTGGAGGGACGAAGGGATGGATGGATGGAAGGATGGATGGAGGGACGAAGGGATGGATGGAGGGATGAAGGGATGGATGGAAGGATGGATGGAGAGATGGATGTTTTTTCCCCTGGAGAGAGCTAGATGTGTGTTGATATATGTATGTGACACAGAAACTGCTTTTTGGAGGAGGCAGTGTCTTAGAGCTAAGACAGTGCAGTGTTATGTGAAAAAGTGCCCGAACAGAAATGATGAGGGGGGTAGTGATAATATTCAAATCTCATCATTAATTAGTTTGACTGCCAAACTCTCAAAAAACTCACTTCTTTTTCAAACCAAAACAATGTATCACGTCTTTTTTATCTGGCAAGCTCTGTCTTATTGGAACCTGTAAACTAATGCTCTTTCACAAATCTATAGTTTGGTTTGTTCATCCTGAAAGTAAAGATTTAAACAGCAAAGCACAGAGTGCATTTCCGAAGCACTGCTTCCAAAAAAGCAGATGTGAGTGCTGAAATGGTAGAAAGTGGAGTAGCATTTCTTGCTTACAGCTGCTCTCAACAATATCCCATTACTTCTATTGTGAACTGCAAAGTTTTTTTCTGACAAGGCGTTGTGAATGCTTTTTTCCCTTGCGGCTCCCCAAACGCTGATTTGATGGAGAATTTGGGTGTGTTAGAACTTTGCAGGGAGATGGGAATTTCCTCTGTTATGGGTGGGGGGTTCCTGCTGGGGTGTGAGCCCTGGGGAAAGGGTGAGCCGGGGGTCGGGGGAGATCTCTGCTCTCAAAGCAGCTGTGGAGGGGGAGAGAACCAGGCTGAGAGTGGGGTGTGCTCAGCTCGGTCAGAGAGAGCAAAGGAATAGGCTAAAAAACCCCAAAACAAATCCTGTTCTACCGAGTATCCCCTCCTGGGCTCCAGGGGATATTCAGATTGTTTAAGGGCACGGGTGGTTAATCAAGGCAGTAACTCCATCCCCCAGTGAGGCAGGAGGGCGCTGCTTTGGTGGCTTTGAGGAAAACCAGGCTGGTCACAGGATTAAATGTCCCTTTGGTGCCATTCGTGCCACTTTCCTCAAGACACTTCTAAATCTAGGAAGGTGGCAAAGCAGGACTTGAACTTTTACACCCCGGGTGGAAATACCGTTCAGCTGATGCACAAATCACTCTGGAATTGTTCTGCCACCCTGGCTGATGTGGCAGGAGTCCCAAAACTTAATGAGACACAGAGATTGCCCTCCTCTACCTCACTCTCCCTGCTAAAGTAAAGGATTCTCTCTGTTGTATTATTTTTCAAGATATATTACACTCTCCATGCTTTCCTCCCCCCTTCCCCCACAGGAATCAGAGTAGCTTCTAGTGACCTGTAAATAACAAAGAAAAAACAAGGAAAAACTTAATGAGGAGCAGAGAAAAGAAAAAGAAAAAAGAAGGAAAACAGAGAAAAAGAAAAAAGAAGGAAAAACTTAACAGAAATTGCCCTCTACCTCACTCTCCCTCCTGAAGTAAGGCATTCCCTCCATGCTTTTTCCCCCCACCCCTACAGGAATCAGAACAGCTTCTAGTGACCTGTAAATAACAAAGAAAAAAGAAGGAAAAATCTAATGAGGAACAGAGAAAAGAAAAAAATAAAGAAAACAGAGAAAAAGAAGGAAAAACTTAACAAGGAACAGAGATTGCCCTTTACCTCACTCTCCCTGCCAAAGTAAAGGATTCTCTCCATGCTTTTTCCCCTCCTCACAGGAATCAGAGTAGCTTCTAATTATCTGTAAATAACAAAGAAAAAAGAAGTACTCAGCTGAATTGCATTGAATACATCCAAATGAACTTATTCTGAAGGAAGAACTACAATTGCACATGTCTGCTTTACCATTATTTGTTATTATACAAACACAGACTGAGCAGTTTGTGTCCCAGCTGGCTGCTCTAGGTCTGAGCTACCACATGTAAATAATGTGTTCTCTGTGCTCTGTGTTTGTTCCAAGCCACCTAAAACCAAAACCAGGTTCTGTTCCCAGCCTCCAGTACTGCAAGTCCTGTAAAAGGCAGGTCAAACCCCCAAAACATTTTCATTTTTTATCTTTGTTGAAAGATAAGTTTAGCACTTTTTATAGAGATAAGGGTAATAGGGATGGTAAAATAAAGATCATGCCACTATTAGTGGGGTCACAAAAATAATAATTAAAAGTTTGTTTAATTCAGGAAACAAAAAGGGGGCTGTAGATTTTATACCCTAAGATGCTTGGCACTGATAGTTTATGATCAGATAAATTCTTAAGCTGAGCATGAGGAATCCTGAGGATGCTGAGTTCCAGAGATCACTGAGCTATCCCTCATTGCATAGTTTAAGTGTATTTTCTGTACTGTCAACACCAATTCTTGTCCCTGAAGTTCAGAAAATGACAAATTGCAGTGCAGAAAGCCTGTTGGCAACCACAAACTGCTTACCCTTGCTCAGAACATCCTGCTACTTTAAATAGTAGTGATGGTGTGTCTGCAGGAGAGTTCCCAGTGCTGGTGGAGAGTCCTAAATCTGAGACACTGCAGAACTATTTTTGGACTAGATCCTAAGGACACTGTCCTGTAAATACTCTTGGTCTGATGCTGCCTGGTATGAGAACTCTTAAAGCACTAGAAGCCATGGTAAATAAATATTATTGCTAAATAACACTTCTGTGCAGAGTCAGAGCTGCACATTTGATAATCCTGAGCCCTGCTATCAAGCTGAATGATGATCAGCATTTAGCCGATTGTGAGGATTGTGAATTCCCCTCACCTCTGTTTTGGGAGAGAACAAGCAGGTTCTGAAAGTGTTCACTCACCAAGACTTTGATGGAACACCACAGAGAAATGGTGTTGGTCTGCCTGAGGGGTTATGGATGCAAAATTCAGGTTTGTTTCCAGTGTGTGTTCAGAAAAAAAGTCAGACAACCAGTCAACAAAACCAAAGCCACAAAGCAAACCAAAAACCTTCCCTAACAACCTTCCTCAAAAAACCAGATCAGAGACAAAAATATTCTAAATTTCTTGGGAAACCAACCAAATAACCAGTATTCAAGTAATCCTCAGTATTATCAAATTTCACTGTTGCCTTTTCATTTCACTGTCATCCCCAGTCAGTAACACTGATTTTCTTTGAATAATATCTGTCTTAGAATGCATCTACACCAAACACTTGTGCCTGGATGGGAGGCAGATACACCTGGAAATTTATGACCCTTGTTCCCAGGTAAGAATTTAGCAGGAGGAGGGTAAAGAAAAGCTGTTCTTCATTACCTGTGTCTATGGTAAAAAGGGTCAAGGGGTTACAAACTTTTGATTGCTGGAATTTGTGCCTGCTCTTTTGGGTTTTTTTTTTAAAGACAGAAATTTTATTGTTTCTAGGGCTTGGAATTACTGAGTACTTTCCCATTAGCAGGAGAGATTTTGGTTGCACATATTTGTGCTTGCAATCTCTGTGCTGTCTGTACTCATTTTTTTTCCCTTAGGAACAAGGCCTAACTTTAGCTGTTTAGCAAAGTAAATTATTAATTTTTTTTTCAGATTAGCTTCCAGTTTTTTTATCTATTTTAGGTCCTGTGATTTTGCTAGCTGCTGCCAAGTCATGTGCAGGGATAAGCTAATTTTAAATAGTTTTGAAATGACACTCCTTTGCTTAATGGGACAGTTTAAAGCTGTTGCTTTCTGGAAATCAGAAGTGTGGCAGCTTCTTGGTGTGAAGAGGGTCAAAGATTAGTATAACCCCATTATCACTCCAGTGACTTTTGTCACTAGATTTATTAAACTCAACTGCAGATTGAAAGAAGATTTTTTTTTTTCCCCTAGCTCTTCAGAAATTTAACATATGGCTAATTAGCGTTTGAAACTTGAACAATTCAAAGAGGAAAGAAAACAAATGAAGAAAAATCCTTAAGCTTACTGTAGTCAGAACATTAGGAACAAGCAAACCAGAGCTGCAGCCACAAAACACACCAATGTTGATGGCTCCTGTGAGTTTCACTCTCATGTAACTCTGCAGAATATTAAACACAAGCAATGGCTGTAGAGGTTGTGGAATTTCATTGCTTAAACAAAGTGTAAATGTTTCAAAATGAAATTGTCAATGATCCAAAGTACCATTTTTGATGTTGGTTTATTTATTTGTAGAAATAAATTTATACAAATATAAAGGCTTTATTTATAAGGCTTTTAGAGCAGCACTAGCCTGAATTCAATGCCAGCACCTTGACCTATTAAATATCTTCTGCAATGAAGGTTACCATGTTCTGGAATTCACAGTGACAGAGAAAAGGCTCTGGAGTGGCAACAGTAACATCATTTTTCTGTGTGCTTTCCACCTCTTTCAGCCCCAGCAGGGGAAGCTGTCCCTGGCAGATGAGCTCCACTGGGCTGATGGATTTATCATTGTCTATGACATCAGTGACAGAGCATCATTTGCCTTTGCCAAGGCGCTGCTCTACAGGATCCGAGAGTCTCACATCGGAGTTTGTAAAAAGTAAGTGGTGTTATTTATTTTTTTTTCCCCTCAGCAAGACCCTGTTGTGACCTTGCAGGCTATCCTAGCACCAATTAAAATCCAGCAGCATCAAAGTGATGCTGAAGTAACACAATGCCAAAAACAAGGTACCCAAAGGTAAAATGTGTGGCAAACTACAATCAATTTTACTGTAACCAAACCCAAGTACATCGGGATTTTTGTTCTTATTTCTTACAAAACTAATATTTAAATGATTGTCATAAACATTTCTGCTGTGATTTACACAGGTGAAAAAGCCTGGCACAGTCAGTCTGTGCTTTTGCTCTCCATCTCCATTACCAATGGAGATGCACAAGTACAGGGGCTGAAGAAAAGCATTTCTTACAACAAAGGAAAGTTATACCACAAATATCTCCTGAACTGCCTTTGGTGGTGACCCCAGCATCATTTGTGCACATGGGTGACCATATGGAAATAAAGAAAGTACTTTAAAAAAAAAATTAATCACAAGAACTGCAAGTGTGAGTGTGGATGGGGCTGTGTATTCCTGCATCAGTCAGCTGAGGTTCTTTCTAAATAAAAGAGTGAAATTCTTCACCTGTATCAGAAAAAGAATAAAACCCCCATTTTTCTGTTTTACTTCTGACCTTTCTTAATTAAGGTTAATTTCTGAAAGGAATTATTTTAGAAGAAGCTTGGAATTAGATTTCCTATGTTTCTTTCTGAGTTATGCCATTGGCACTGATCTGTCTCTTGGACCTGCAAATGGAGATAATGATCAGGTTGCTTCTTCATGAAGTCCAGGTGCTGACAAGATACTCAGTAGCACAGAGCATGAAAAAAGCAGTGGATTTAAAAATACATTAATTCTTTGAGTAGAGAAAAAAAAAAGAAAATCTACTAGTAGAGAAGAGCTTGTCTGGAAAATCCTTTCACAAATGGAAAACTAGAATTGTTCCTGGCAAGGTGAGAGGGTTGTTTAGTCCATTTTGGGGTTTTTTGCAATGCCTGTTACACATACATAGTTTTCATACACACTGAATTTAGCACATGACACAGCATTGTACATCTCTTTTCTCTAACTGGCACCTTTTTCATTTCAGGATGGTCGAGTCATCAATATTTTTGGTTGGCAATAAACAAGATTTATGCCACATGAGGGAGGTCGGCTGGGATGAAGGACAGAAGCTGGCATTGGACAACAAGTGCCAATTCTGTGAACTGTCTGCAGCAGAGCACTATCAGGAGGTTGTGGCAATGTTCACCAGGGTGCTGAGGAACATCACTGCCAACTCCAAAGTGAAGGAGAAGAGACGACCAAGCGGCTCCAAGTCAATGGCCAAGCTGATCAACAACGTGTTTGGGAAGAGGAGGAAATCTGTGTAAGACATGGTTGGTCCTGAAGTTGGAACAAGATGAAATAGCAGAGTTGAGCTCTTGGGATTCACTGAATTTCCTCCAAAGGTCAATATGTGGAGGAGTAAGGCAGTAGAAACCAAAGGTGGGAGACAGTAGGGTCTAGACCTGGAAGACCTGACCTCCTGTTTCAGCTCTGCTGCAGATTTACTGTGCAGGGCAGTGCCATGTAAACTGTAAGCTGCTCCAGAGGAGAGGTTTAGTCTATTTATTCAACACCAGCATGGTCTTGGATAGAGCTTCTAGGTGCAATGGAGGTATAAGCAGATATAGCATTTCACAGATTCACTTCTACTGGAAAAGACCCTAAAGTCATCAAATCCAGCCATTAACTAAACACGACCAAGTCCTTCACTAAACCATGTCCCTAAGTGCCACCAACATAATATCCAGTAAACTCAGCCTTGCTGATCAAAATCTTACTTCAGAATTCTGAGTAGTTTTGGGTTTTGTCTGCAAAAACATTTGCACTAAGAAAAGCAAAACACTGCAGCTTCCTGTGGTAATGAATTTGTATTAAACTCAGGTCTTTGTGTGCCTTACACTTGCTGAAATTCATATGAATTAAGTGCTGAGACACCAAGTCTACAAAAGGTATTTACCTGCAGAGCTGCCTTGCAGAGGCACCAGAAGAAGGGAAGCAGATACATAAAGCAGCATTGTCTCCTGTTTCAGGATCTTTTTCCTTTATTCCATGAGTGATGAGAGAAAGTAGAGAGGGTTGAGGAGTGTGGGAGCTGAAATGTTGGTGAAATGTTACTCAGTGAGCACTGGACTGTTTTGGCAAGGTGGTTGTTGAGTGAAATAATTTTACAGCCAGGGCCAGGATAAGGCTTGGGTTGATCCCTTGCACAGAGCATCTTTTGTCAGCTCTAACAAAAGTTTCATTAGCTGCAAGGTGGGTGTGACTGCTCCATCTCAGATGGCAGCAGCAGCTTGGAAGGCACATGGTAAAGAGCACAAGTTCTCTGGGATATCTGCCTGGATTTAAAGGTCAGCCTGCTGGGGAGACCTGTGCTCCCAGAGTGTTTTTCCCAATAACCAATGTCCTCACAGCCACTCATGGCTGTGGTATTGAAATGCCACAGGGAGAGCACTGAGTACTGCTGGCTACACACTTCAGATGTGGATATTAAACATCAGCTGTGTTTAAATGTGCTGTCAGTTGACATTCAGAGCTCTTACTCGAGACAGCTAAATAAGGGCTTAGCCCAGAGTGTTTGCAAGTGCTGTGCTCATACAGAAATTATGAGAGGGAAGTGATCTGAAGATGAATTGCTGCCTCCTACCCACTCCAGGGGACAGCTGGGAGTCAGTCTTTGTGGGATGCTGAGTTGAAGCCTACCTCTGCTCTGAAATTTTACCTGCATTGAAGCAAAAAAGTTTCAGGCTTTTTTTTTTTTTTACTTTCAGTTTTTGAGTGTTCACCCATAAGACAACATAAAAAGGTTACATATAAACTTAGCAGTGAGGTTGTAAAAGAGTACTAAAGCACATTTTATTGTGTTGACCAAAGATCACTTTGTTTTTTTAAGCAAAAGATACTGCTTATTTCACTTGTTATAAGACTAAAAATATTGGAAATAATTCTCAGTTGACGGGCACAGGGTTGCTTTGCTTTCATGCAGATGCTGCTCTGCCATATCAGGAGCATTTTATTTTAAGTGTATGGTCAATGTCTATGAGACTGAATGTACAGATTACTCATGTACACCTTTCAGATCCCCAGCCCACACAGGATTCCAGAACTACCAACAGACTGTTGTAAGTTTTACCTTGCTCTAGCATTGCCAGATTCCAGAACTCTTATTTGTATTTACTGCTCTGGTATTAAATAAACTGGATATAAGATGGATGTATTAATGATTTTTGTTTTGCTTTCCCTTTGCTCTGGTATAAGGCTTTTGTTTTGAGTGCTATAAAAGGGAAGCACTGTGCAGATCTGAAATTCAGACTGGAGAAGGTAAATCTGGGAATCAGCCCCTTGCACCAGAGAGAAACTCTGGCTGTGTCTGCTGAACACAATGAAGCCCTCACTGCCTTGAAGCAGTGAAGAGAGCCCTTAAAAAATTGCTTTATCCTTTAAAAATTAGTCAAAACAGCCACAGAGAGGCCAATTAGTTGTGTTCAGATTCCTGAGAATATGGGATTTCAGATAGATGGAACCTGTAGTACAGCCCAAAGTCTTTTTTTCTATATGGAGTAAGTGTTGGAACAGAGAGTAGCTGCCATCTACAGGGCCATGAGCTCACCTGAAAACCATCTGAAATAGCTACATCCTCTAGAAACAGGATGATTAAGACTTAAGCATAATAAAACACCCAGCACAGACATAATTTGGTGTTTTCAGCATTGGGATTTCACTTGTCTTTCATCGCTGATAAGTGCAGATTAACAAGAATGCAGAATTTTAAAGCAGATACACATTCCCCCTTTCCAAATGTATTTTTAAAATAACTTTGAAAAATGAAGGCCTTTAAAAATACTTAAAAGGCTGATATATATATATATATATATATAAAAATATGTGTGTGTGTTTTGCTAAATGTTCCTAGAGTTCTTACAAAGAAGGAAATCTATTAACTGGAACAGCCACATTGCAAACAAGAAATCAGCAAGAACACTGTTGATATAAACAGTAAATGATGTAAATGATGTCTGCTGCTCAGCCTTGACAGTGACATCACTTGGAGAATATCAGGCTCATGAAGGAGTGTGGAAATTGAGCTATTTGTGTTGTCACATTTTGCTTCTGCACACAACCCCATCCTTCCTCACCAAAATATTTGGAAATTGCTGTCTAAGAATTAAAGGTTTCTTGCTGTCACACCTAGAAGTCCTTGTTTATATGAATTTTTTAGTTTCAGTAGAATTTTGCCTGAGAAGGGCACTCAGAATTGATGTTCTTTCTCCCTGTCTGCAACTCGTTTTTACTTTGGAAACAGTGACATAGAAGCAAAGAGATTCTACTGAAATAGAAAGGTAATAGCCCCTGGTTCCCAACTGCTGTCTCTCAGAGCATTTTCAAGGCTTTTTGAAGCTCTTTCTCACTACAGTTTTGAAATAAACAACTTAGATCAACACTACCTCAGCTCTTTTTCTCACTGTCTTGTCTGTATGCATTAAACTCTTTTAGAAAATCCCACTGAAATCATGTTCACAACAGGGCAGAGGGGAAAACATCACAGGAAAACTTGGAGCATGACACTCCTGGAAAAAAAGGAATAATGAAGTGCAGTATTGAGCAGCCCAACCAAACATGCTGCACTCTGAAGACAAAAGCAACTACCATGGGCTTTTTTAGCCCATTGCCAGAAGCTGATTTCTGAAGGGATGGAGGGGAGAACATTGAGCCATGTGGGGAGAGCTGATGCTTTTCTCTCTATCTGATTACACTGCTTTGAGGAGGAGATTTGAAGATGTCTGACCCTGGCTCTCTCTGGCTCTGAGGCAGAGGGAGGGATGGATGCTGTGGCCATTGGCTTGAATTGCTGTGATCCTTTCCCCAACAGCCCAACACAAATCACTCAATGGTATTTTCACAGCCTACACTAAAAAGAAGAGGAATATGAAAACCACTGAAAGCAGAACTAAAGTGCAGTTAGCACATCCAAGGACATGCTCATTTTCCATCAGCATGCCTGTTGGAACACGTGCTTTAGGCTAATGAGGTTTCATACATTGCTTATGGATAGAGGAACAAAGCCCAGCTCTGATTCAGCTGGAAATCAGTCCTTGCCTGTCCACTCTGAAGCAAAAAATGCATTTAAAAAAAAAAAAAAAAGAGAGAGAGACAGGCTACTAAAATAATCTAGAGCAATATGAATTACATTAAAAAACCATGAAAACTCTACCTCCTGTCCATAGGGACACAGAGGCCTCTTCATATTCTTAATGTGCCCATAGGGAATGAAAACAAGGGGAAGCCAAGTTTTGATGTGCTCCTCAGGCAGTTTGAAAAGCAAAGCCTTTGTTTACATGCCTAGAAGTGCACCTGGGCACCTGTCAACTTGTATTGTTTTAAAACTTTGGTTTGGTATTTCCATAAAGAAGCAGTGTTGTAAATGCCAAAGTCTTCTGTTGTGTTGGTTTGGATCCTTCTCCCCCCATAAATGATATTATGTGAGACAGGCAGACTATTCTGGGCAGAAAGTTATTTTTAAACAGGCATTACTCTTTTCCAGAAACAGACTATAAATTTCTGTCTTCTTTTAATTGCTTTACAAAGTAAATTGAGTCCCTCTGGTTATATAATTAATATTCACATTTAGCCCTATATATTTGACATGACTTGAGCCATTTACTGCTGTATTCATTTTTCAAGACTGGCTCTAGGAGTTCAGATATGCATTTAATTACTGCTGAACTCTGGGAAATACCCAAAGTTTTTCCAGGGAGGTGTCTTAACACTACTGAGAAACACATATCACAAACAAGATAATTGGAGAGGAGTGATCTCTCTGAGCAGGGGTTTCTTCTTGTACAATCCTCTCCTCATATGAGGCAGTAAAGTGTCACCATATCTGTACTATGTAATGCATTTTACCACTTAAAGTAACTATAAAAGAAGTGGAAATTAAAATATCTGACCTTAAAACAGCAGGCATTGTGGTGTCTGGTGAAAATTTTGGTTTTTAATAAACACCACTTTTTAAATAGGCTTCGACAGGTTTTTAGTTTCAGGGTGGGGTTTCTTTTCCTTTTTTTTTTTTTTTTTTGTTTTTTTTTTTTTTTTTTTTTTGTGTTTTTTTCCCCCAAAGTGATTTCTAGCTTTCCAGACTGATTCTCTCCCAGAATATACTTTATTTTAAAGATGCCGTGAGCTCCCTTAAAGTTCAATAGACTTTTGTGAGATGCCTTTAAACTATGTGAGGCTGAGAATCCCGACAGCTTTCCTGCTTCCAACATCTCCCTCTCGTGGCGTTTTCCCGTCACTTCATCCCTCCTCGGCTGAAACATCCCTGTTAACAAATCCAAGGGCACTGATCACAAAGTTCAGGTGAGACCCCTCCTGCCTCCCAGCAATATGAGATTTTGCAATCGATTTTTTTGTGTTTAACAATGTGAAATCTCATAGGCTTAATTGGACAGGACTTATTGGTAAAACTGGAGGAATTGGGAGGGTTTTTCAGGATTGACTTTTTTGGGCTCAGCTGTTTCACTGAAATAAAGTTCAGCTTTCATGTCTAAGGCGCTGGAAGGTTTCCTGTTAACATCCCACCCATGCATGTTAATATCCTCAGGAAGGGCTCCAAAGCTCCTTTTTCCTGACACACCTGTTGGTCTGAGCACAGCTTTCACTTCCACCTTGTCTTTCTGCAGCTTCCCGAGGGTGTCATCCCCAGAGCACAGCAGAGAGCAAAGCTAGGCTTGGGCACGAGTGTTTCTTCTATCTGCAAGCTGTCTTTTATCAGACACACTGCACCAACCTCTAAATGAGAAAGATCACTTCCTGAAAAGACCCTGATGTTGGGTTTGCCCAGCCCAAAACAGAGATCTGCTTCTAGATTCCCCCTCATCCATATGCCTTTCTACCACACAATTCACTGCATCGAGGTGCTGCCTCAAATAATGCAGAAGAGTCACCCTCCACAAGGCATTAAAGTCTCCACCAGCTCTAAAGGTAATTAGGGCTGGGGATCTCTGAAGTTAGGTGAGATAAATAATATCCCAAGTACAGCCTCTTGGGGCTCTTGGCTGGTTATTTTGTCCTTCATCTTCAGCACTACAGAGCCCATCTGTCCTGCTTTACCAAATCAATGGAGTCCCCATGGTCAGACAATTAACATCTAACTTGAGATGACCACTGGGTCATTTAATGCTAAATTTATTTCATATGATTGATCAGAGTGCTGGATTATATTTGATCCCTGCTGAACTTCACCAAACACCCTGAAATCCAACTGTCACAAGTGAAATTAATGGATGAACTGGAACTGAGGATAAGTTAACTGAGTACTGCCACAGACTGCTGCCAAGCCAGCTCATTAAAACTAACTAGCAGACCTTGATGCTTCACTGCAGTCTGCAGCAAAGCCATATTTCAAAAGCTTGGCTATGGTAACTCCAAAAACCTAAGGTGAAGTAGAAAGTTGAATCAGGTCTCCTGACTTCCAAGCTCATGATTCAACTAATCGGTTGTTTTCTGACTTGGAAAATATGTTTCTCCAAGTTGTGTGTGAGCAAAGCCATTAGCTCACTTTGTGACTTATTCTGATAGCAATCACCAGCCATATGGATGAACCAAGCTCATTACTTGCAAACAGACAGATTTTGTACTCTATAAAATCTCTGCACCACTTATGCCTTCATTTGCTGTTGCTCACGTCCTTCTCTTTGCAACTGGAGGATTTGGGACCAAATGTCTCTAATTCACATTATTTCATTCAACAGGAAATGTAACAACTCAACAAAGTTGTTCAGCCAGTTGTTTCCTTTAGGCCACTGAGATGTGGCCACAGTCACACCAGTTTCTGAGCACATCCCCAGCTATTCCAGCACCCAAACATCAGAATGAGATACCCAGCAGATGCATGCTGCTGACTGCCTTACCAAAAGAAATCCTTACCAGTCAGGATTTCTGCCTTATATTCTGATATTTTTTTCCAATAATCTTAAAGAAAATTCACTATGAAACTTGACTTCCTCTTTCAAACTTCTCTCAGAGGTTCAGAAGTTGTTGGAGGAGAATGTACTGACAGGGCAGATCAGAAGATGTTCAGTGGATATCTAGGCTGAAATGTCATTTTCCACTTTTTTCCACCCCTATATATTTAAACTGGTAAGCTATAACAGAAATTGCTTCATAGTTTCTTTCCCATGGGACATCACCAGGGTAGCATCTTTTACTTTGCAATGAGGTGGCTGCATAAAAAAACCCTAATTTAAAAACAATCCTCATTTACAACAATGGATTTTTAGCAATGTCTCTTGCTGGCGTATAGTTAGGCCTTTTTCTTCAAATCCTCTGCCTGAGAATGCCCTCTGAGTGAGCTTTCCTACTTATTAACCACGAGTCACATAGGTAAAGGTACTTGTGGATAAGGGTTCTTGTGATTGCTGGGCTGATCTAAATGGATGCACAATTATATGATTAAATACAACAACATTTTTTACTAACTACATATAATTTTGGCTGTCACTCAGAATTCAATTGCATTAGATGATTCACTAAATGACTGAGGCAGCCTGGGATCTGTCCTATACAGACCTTAGGGAATACTGCAAATACTGAACTAAATCACACCACTTATCTTAAATGCAAATGGGGAGGCTTTACAAAGAAACTAATCTATACTCATCTTTTACTGTATTTGACATCTCCTTCTGTTTGCTTACATTTTGGATCATTAATACAGATTTACAAACCTATTCTGTCCATGGAGCTCTTTCTCTTTCCAAGCAGAGGGTGCATGCAGTTAGGCCTCTGTTAAAAAGGAGGCCAGTATGTGCAAGTTGGTCTGTCCTGAGTGGTCCAGTCTGGCTTTACAGAACAAGTTAAACTATTTTTTTTCCTCATATCACCTTTTAAATAGCTCTTCCAAAGTTTCTCTTTATTCTGCTGTAAATCTCCTAGGAGTCACACCAGCTCTGCTCAGCTTGGCAAGTCACCCTTTCCTCCTTTCTGTTGTTTCCTCTCAGTTCTACTTCAACCCCTGGGTCTTATTGCAAAGAATTTCATATTATTAATGAATATTAATGAATATTAATTAATATTAATTAATATTAATGATTATTAATGAATAAAACAGATACAGTAGAGTTTATGGCCATATCCTGATCCATGTTTGACATAATGCACTGATGCATGTCTGGGTGCCACGGGAGAAGCACTTCCCTCTCTCTTCTCTTCCCTTATGCACATGCAATAAATCTGTTGTATTTTTGGAAATCCATGCTAAAACATTCCATTCCAGATAGACCCACACAGGGATTTGACCAGGGCAATGCATACAACACTTCAAATGTGTGTACCAGTGAAGCCCCAAAACAGATAGCCCTTCAGGAAATAACGAGTTAAAACATAGAATGTGAAGCATTTGAAGAAAGCATAGCATTTAGGAAACACACAGAGCAATAAATCGGCTAAAGCATGGAACACAATGGCAGGAGAGAGAGATAGGGATAGGGAAACTGATGAGCTAAACATGTTCAGAGATAACGATGTCAAACTGACCCTAAGAGCCTTGCCAAGCCATGGAGACTAAGCCAAGTACACCAGGAAACAATCAAATTAGGGAAAGGGTTCAAAAGTTTAAGGAGGAAGACTCATCAGGAGACCCCCGCCCATGAGGAAGGCCACAGGAACGACCACCAAGATCATCCTCAAAAGAGATGTCCCCGCCCACGCTCCGCCTACACCACGCCCCATATGAATATTCATGCAAATATATGATTATGTATGTGATCTGATGTAATCCTATATTCAAAACTGTATAAAATGCTTGCTTTTGTTACGAGAAACTCAGAAATCCATTTTGAGATTTCTCCGACGCGTCGCAATAAAATACCTCCTGTCTATTTGACTTAAGCTGAGTCTCTTAGGCAGTTATTCTCGCCTTTTGGGGCAAAATTCGGCATCACCAGGACTTGTGAGGCTGGCACAGATACCCAGACCATGCTTTGGAACTTCTGCATTTCCAGTTCTGCCTCGCTGGCTCTGCCCTGCTTGTCTGAAATTGCCATTTCTCCAGACCCACAGAGCTGCCTTGTACCATTGCAAGGAGCACACACAGAGCCTTTATTCCAAACTTTCTTTTTCCCCAGCTAACTCCCTCCCTTTCCCCAGCTGATCAGGAGAGATGCAAGTCTTTGTTTTTAATTTGATTAAACCCGGGGTCAAATCCTTCTTGCTGTTATTCTGGAACAAACACAGAATGACTCCAGCTTTACAGTGTTACAAGTGAGAATTAAATTATGCCCTGAAAATTCATTTAAAAGTCTTTCAGACACTTAAACAGATGGATAAATCAAGCACAGATTCTCAGGTCAACCCCTACCAGAAGGCATTTCTCATCTGACTCAGGGTGGAAGGAAGATGCTGTGATAGCAGCTAACAATAGAAAGGGAGTTACAGTAAGGGTGGGGAATATTTTTCCTTACCAAATTCACTTGATTTAATACAGGGCTTGCAAAATTAATGGTGGCTTTGAGTGATACCTGTATGTTTTATAGGTTTATAAATTGATTGTAGTAAAATCTTACACGTCCTATATCACTAGGTATTGTTTCAGCCTATTACAGGAGATATCTATCTAGAGTTGACTGAATTGTATTAATCTGATCCTAGTTTAATGATGCCTTAACATTTTTATGGGAGAATTTAATGTTTGCAATATCCATGTTCCTTATTTGAAAGTGTGACTTATAGGTTCTCATCTCCCTTAAATTATGAAATCCTTCAGCTAATAAAGGAAAATGATTATGGTTTGCAAAAAAGGCAAAGTCATTTAACAATCCATATAACTGTCTATTGTAGGTCTTTGCATAATAATTGTAATTTAGCTATTAGAAGTTCTAAAGGCAGTTATCAGTCATATGCCACAATTCTGAGGAAATAAGTGAAAACTCAAATTATTTAAGGACTTTGTACTTTCCAAAGGCAGGAAAAAAACTAACAGAAATCAATAATACTTTTAATAATGAAAAAAAAAATGTTCTATTGAAATAACCAGTTGTTGGTGGCAATTTTTCTATCTATTCAATATTAAAATGTTCAACTTGTCCCCATTTCACTATCACAAAAGGATCTTCATTTTATAAAGCTATTTATAAAACGAGCAAAGAAAGCCAAATTAGGAATGGAACCTGAAATTCTTGATGCCCAAGATTTCTCATTTTCCTCCTGGGCACTTAAAAAGAGGTGAACACAGAAAGCGGACAGGCTGTAAACCTGGAGAACATTTAATTTTGAATTTTAAATGACAATCTAAAGTTGAATTCATATCTAGTGTATGCCATGACTATTTCCTTCAAGGATGATGACACTGAACACTTGAATCCAGCTTATCAAATTGGATCAGCCAACTTTCTGTCCCTCCAGAGAAACAGGCTGGAGTTAGCTCAACACAGGGCCATGAAGATGATTAATAAAGGCACATGACAAGTGAGTAGAGGCTGATGGAAATATTTATCCTGAAGGAGAGAAGGGTAAGAGAAGAATAAGGGATTCAATTGCCCATTTCAGCTTTGAGCTAGGGGCTACAGATACTCTGAGATGCACAGTGGGAGGATATGGGCCAAAAAATACAAGTGACAGTAAGGAAAATTCCAGCTGGAGGTGTGGAAATAAGTTGAGAGAAACAAGTTTTCCAGAAAGGCTGGAACCTCTGTTCTTGGAAGTGTTCAAAACTTGTCTGGGAAAGGCTCTGAGGAGCTTGATCTAACTCTGAGCAACCTGGAAGGTGTCCCTGCCCAAGGCAGGGGGATTTGGGACTTCATGATCTCCAACCTGGGCCATTTTAGGATTCCAAATCAACCTCAGATGGAGCAGGGATTGGACAGGATCACTTCCATCTGTCCTGTATGATTCTGTTCCCCACATCCTCCTCCTTTCCTCACCTCTCAGAGCTGCAGCTGTGGGGATAGCACAGCTCCCAAGCTCTGAGCTGCTGGGAAGTTTTTACCTACAAGAGAGTGATGGAAGGAAACTTTCTGTGCACCCCCTGGTTGGACAATACTAAGAGAAATTGCCAAGTCCTTAGGAGTACTCATGGAGATGTGTCTGGCCATATGACAGCAACAAATCTTCTCCCTCCTCCTTGCAATTTCATGTTGCAAGGATATTTATAAAGAATTTCAGCTGTGCTCTTGATGCTGAGGTAACCAGATGAAAATTATCTAAATGAATATTTTTAAACAGTACAAAAATAGAAATCTGTTATTGCATCATATTCAAAATCCACTGTGGTAGGATAACTCTGCTTTTACTTCAGCTCTGACATTTGTCCCACCCCACTTACATTTGGCACACAGCACCATTTTTGTAGCAGACCCAGAGGTCAAGACACAAAATTGACAGAAGTGCCAAGCACTCAGCTATTAGCAGGCACTGCAGCATGAAATATCCAGAGTGAAAGCAAATCTTGACATTCACCAGCTCCCTCTAACACAGAGTAGTGTCTAACAGACCCAGCTACAGCACAGCCACACTTGCAGTGCCTCCTCTAAACCCTGTATTTGCTGTAGCTCTCACTATCTGCTGTCAGTAAATGCTGACCACCTTGCCCACCAATTGATTTCTGTGATGACATCTTTAGATGGATCTGCAGAACATGCTGAGAAAACAAGTGGTAATGGCCTGATAGAAAACGCATCACTTCTGTCAATTGCTCATCTTTAACTCACTTAAAATAGGTGCAAAACACACAGGTAAGTTACAATGAAAAAGATGCCAGGTTGCTCAAGGTGAAGGAAAAAAAAGCTCTTTTCATGCATCCTGTGGATGTTAACTCTGAGAAATTCGGCTTTGAAGAGTCAATTTGTTCCTTATCTCTTAAGAATAATTGTTACAAAAGGGTCTGATCTATCTCTTCCAATGATTTGCTCTGCTTACATCAAATCCAGATATGCCTTCTGTAAATTGTTCTGGATGTTGTATGTCCTTAAAAAAACCCAAACATCAACAACAAAAAACCTCCCAAAGAACAGAAGACCTTTTACTTTGAAATTAACATTTAAGCTATTTAAAAGAACCATTTAATGCTGTCTGTGTGAGTATTAAGAAATAAAACATTTTCTAAGGAAAGTCTTTGATAAAAGCATGATTATAGTTTAAAAGAAAAAAAAAAAGCCTCTTAAAATGTCACATTTCTATTCAGAAAAAACATTCCCTGTGACTTAAAGCACATCAGCCCTTGCTGCATCAAAAGAGTTTTTCTAGGATCCTCAGACAATTTAAAATGACATGAAGTTCTCAAGTCCCCAGCAGATGTGGCAAGGACACAGACAGGCACTTCCACCCACCACTCATTTCTGAGAGGACTCTTCCAAATTGTCCTTTCTGTACTCATTTTTCATCAGCCTCCTCTCACCTGCATTATTCTTGTTGCTTTGAATCTCATTTTTTTCCCCTCTCAGACGACTAAAAGCAGCAAAGATCTCAGGACCAAAGAAACTGCTGGTGGCACAACATCTAGAGAAGGTTTTGTGCCAAGGTTTTGGGTGGTAAAACACTCAATGCCAAGGTGCTGGAACCATTTAAATCAATTAACTGCATAAAGGTGCTGTGCTTTGGCACAGTCCAGGTTCACAACCAGCCTCAGTTCTTCCCTCAACATCATGGAAATCTGCATCTGGGTTCAGTGGGGCTCTCCAGTAGTGACTGCTGAGTAATTTTTGGTCAACCATGTTCAGACTTATTTTTTTTTTTTTATTCACAGCATGATAATGTGTAGTAAGTGAGAGGTACTGAATGCACATCTTATCACCCAAATGTTCTGATTCAGGCTAATGTAATACACAATTGCAAGTTGATTACTTCAGATAGTTAAGCCATAAAGCTCCATTTAAATACGATGAGTAAGAAACTGGGATATTAATAATAATTATTGCAAATGTCACTGATTTCAGATTATAAAACTTAATAGCCTATCACCATTAAGCATGTGCTCTCCATAATTGCACTGTGTACCAACTGGCTCTTGATTCTGTCTCTCTGAATCCCTTCAACACTCTTTTCAAACTCTCCCTTAGAGAAGAAAACATTTTTTCCATGCACATGGAGAGAAGTTGAAGGGAAGAACTCTTTTTCTTTTCAGAACTTTGGGATAGAAACAGAAGTTTAAATATTTTCCTCCTTTTAAGTATTTGTGCTAAGTCTTGCTGTGTTTTTATTTATCAGACAAGTTTCATGAAGCAAAGCATAAATCATTTTATGAGAGATATCTCGATCAATTCTTATGCCAGGCTTTCAAAGCTTTATAGCTTGAGATTACAAGATGATTTTGGCATTTGGGGCACATTTTAGTTCAAATCACAGTAAAGGAATTGGCCTGATCAGGTTCCATCAACTGACCCTTTCTCTTCTCCCTAATTCTTTCCTCCAGCTTCCTCTAAGTCTCACAGGAAGGTAAAGGTGAGCCAAAATTGAACAGGAGAATTTTAAATTATGGACTTGGTGCTTATCTCAATTTCAAACTCAGAACCCCTCTTGCAGAACAAAAAGTCACAAGAAGAAGATTTTCTTCTGCTTTCCAACTACTCACAGAAGAATTATGTAGGAGCTCTGGCAACAAGCAGCAAAGGAGATGAGGGAAATATACATTAGTTAGACTGTAGATCCAGGTTCTGGAAATCAGGACACACTTCTATATCCCATATAGAAAATATGTATTTCAGAAATCCTGACTACATGGAAGCCCAACACCCACTTTGCAAGTGACCAAGTCCTTTATGAAAAGGGGGATTTTAGCTGCTGTGAAAACCTGTTACAGTGAATCCCTTGCAATTTTATGCCTCTGTTTCCCAGTCTGCAAATGTGTGTGCTAATTAAAATGTTTCTTTAAACAAGGCTTGGAAACGTTCAGCTCACAACATACCTCATATACACAAACACTTGCCATATTATTCCTCACAAAATTGGCAAGTTGTTCATATAAAATAAATGAGGCTCAGAATTATTCTATAAAGCCAGAAGCACCAAAAACCACAGTGACATTTTAACAGGGAACAGATGCCTTGGTGATGAGCAAAGCATCTAGAAATCAATCTGAGGGGCCTTTGAGCAAATAGCTGAGTTTGTCAATTTAGAACATTAGTTCACCTAGCAAATCATAGCTGCTAATGTTAACACATCCTGGTGCAGGGGACACACAACAATAAATGAGATGGTAAATATTTTCTGAGGAGAGGTCAATATTTGCTGTGCTTGATGCTGTTTAATTCCTCAAATCCATTAGTGCTTAAGAGGCCAGAATGCAGAGGTGCTCTAAAGCCCTTGCAGCCTCCTGCTGACTTTGGATAGAGCTCAGGTACAGAGCACCCAGAAAAAGGATTAATTCTTGTCTCATACAACAGGCATACCTTAATAAACCCAAGATGATTTAAAATACATAATAAATATTACTATATTATATAGTATAATAAAATAGTTACACAATATGTATTATAATATTTCATAATTATTATTTTAATACATGATATTTGTGTAGAAGGGCTGAAGGCATGACCTGGGGACCATTTCTGATCTCTTTTGAGGGTTTATTTATAGCCACAATAGATCTTGTGGATAATCTCCACCAAGAAGAATCTTTCTTCAAAATAAATGAAGAAGAATTGCATATATATGATAACATCACTAGATGAGAACATTTATAGTTGGGCAGGTGGGTTTTGGTTTCTTTTTGAGCTTTTCTGGTTTTGTTTGTTTTTGGTTGGTTTTGGGGTGTTTGTGTTTTTGGTTTTTTTTTAACAAGAGGTTATCTTTAAAATTCCCACCTGCAGAAAGTTTTATGCAACTGAAACAGAAACTCTGACTATAGTATCTGGATAGGATTATGTGACATCTTTCCTTTTAGGACGCTTTGTGGGGATATGGAGAGTACTATCTCCAGTATCCAACTAATAAAACTTCCAGGAAAATGTGATCACTTAGTCTGATAAAAAACATCCAGTTTTTCTCAAACCACATTTTCCAATTCATATCTGAATATCCATTGTCTCAAATTATCAGTATGTTTATATTTATCAGTATGTTCATATTTACAATTATGAGCCCATGTCCCTTTTATAATATTAGATGTTATATTAGCAAAAGAAATTCAGATTTTCAGGTTTTTTCAGGAAGTTTTCTTCTCTCATCCCAAACACAGTTATCAATAATAAAAATACACAAAAAGCCACCACTTATGACTATTAGAGTATCTATTAGGTTTATGACTATTAGAGTATTATCTGAGTAGCAACTCAGATCTTGAAATAGCTGGTGATACAACTTCCACGTGTCTACTTTTATTTAGGGGGAAGTAAACTGATAACTGATATATAAATTTCTATACTTTTCAAGAGACTTGATTTGCCAAAGTACCAAACACCTGTGCTCTAAAAATCTGTCTCAAACTGCACAATAATTATTTGGGAAAATACAGCTGAGTGTCACACATGCAAGTCCAATCTGAAATTGTCAGGTTTTCGTACATTCACTTGCCAGCTATCAAAATCCTGCATTTCCTTGTGAAAAAAGGAAAATTTCAAATTTTTTTCCTCCATTTCAAATTTTTGCAATTTTTTTTTTCCTCCAGCAAACAGCAGCAGCCGTGTTGGGTACCACAGCAGCAGATTTTCCTGAGTGATAAAGGGCAGACACGACTCCTGCAGGAGGGGAGATGAGCAGGCTCCTGTGGGCTGCTAGGATGTGCCAGCTTTGTCACTCCTGGTTGTTGGTGTGTAACAACTCAGCCTTCCCAGGAGGACTCAGGAAATGTTAACACTCAGTCCAACAGCTCAGCACCGTAATCTCCTCAGAGAAGTAAACAAATTAAACTGAATCAGAGGGAGAGTGACCTTGGATAAGTCACTTCAGCAACCTGTGCCACTCTCTACTCTCAATCTCAGCTGCTTTGCCTGTTGTTTTTTCTGGCAGCCCAGAGCCAGGAAAAGATCTGTACAGGACTCAGATATTTACAGGAAAAACTCAGAGCTGTAAGGACAGTGCAAGGAGCAGCGAGGCATGTAAGGCCTTGCACATCAGGAGTTTGACAAACAGCCTTTCTCCACAACTTCAATACAACTTTATCAAAGCAGCAACAAATCTCTTGATGCCTTGTTGGGACTACCTAAAACCAGAGGCCAGACAAAATTAAGGGAATAAAAAGCAGTTCTATTTATTGAAGGGCCTTCAGGTACCCTTAGGACAAAGTCCCCCAGGGGCTGAAACCAAAAATGGATGACAGGTCATGGGTCTCCATACTTTTATAAGTTTGAAGGGGTTAATTTTCCAATCATAGCTTCAGGTAATGAAGTCATTTATGCCAAGGTTGCTTTACACAAACTCACTTTTATTTACATTTCTGAGGGCCTGAGGCAGTGAGGGTGTCCTTGATTGCCAGGCCTGGAGAGGAATTGTGTCTGCTCAAAATGGGAAAGCAGCAGTTCACACTGCATGTGGAGTTTAGAGTTCTACACCAAAGAACTGCAGGATTACAAATATATGTAAAATATAAAAAGCTAAAACCCTAAGACATCACTCTAACAGAGCATAAGCACAGCAATGTAAACTTAGAGGTGTATCTAGAAAGGGAAAGAGGACTTGGGACCAAGGAAATGAAGGTGCCATAACAGTAAAGAGCCACAACATATTAATTGAGATGGTTTTTGAGATGATGAAATTCTTTATTGGGCCTCAATGCCCACAGAAATATCTAGAGAATTATTCACTCCAGTGTCCAAGCTGGATTGTTCATACTTTTCCACAGTTGCTTAAATTCTGTGCTAAAAAACTTTGCCTCTCTTTTAAGTCATCCAACCACTTCAGACAGACTTGTTTTTAAATACAAATCTGACTGACCATCTTCAATAGTTTTCAAATAAATTAAGTTTATTGTCTGCTGTCAGCAACAACCCCATGCACACTACTGATCAATCTTTTCCTTCTACCTCTAGTTATGTATAACTTGATATCCACATTTTTTTCCCCTTTTAACAAAGAGTTTCTGGGAAACAGGTCCTACAGATAGGGTATTTTTCTCTCTCTTTTTGACAGGCCTATACAGGAAGATAAGAACCCTGTTGGGATGCTAAATAGCCTACCTGTGTATGGCATTGCTCTAAACATATGGCTCCAAAATTCAAAGCAGATATATCATTGGTGAAGTCCAGATAATTGATTCATAAGTCAGCAGCATCAGGCAGGTTTTTGATGGTATCTTTATAAATAGGCTGGTGCTTTCAAAGTGCCTGATGGTATCTCTCATACTGACATGAAAGGCATTTGGAGGTTGGAATATGCTAGTTTTACAATTTGTATTCTTGGGGCAGTTCATGGGAGTTATCAGATTCTTAGAACACTAATACAAATATTTGGGTACACATAATTTGTGTATTTATACTCTCTAGTATTTCACCTTTCAGTCCTTTTAATAACTTACTGCATTTTTAAAAACAATTTCAAGATCTGCATTTCCTCAGTGTGAAGAAAAAGCATGGTTATTCTTCAAAATTGACATGACTACACACAGATTATGACTGAAAATCAACAAAACACAATTCATTTCAAAAGACTGCCTTTCAGACTCTTATTTTTAAAATCCTTAAAACAGATCACCAAGTCCTTCAGAAAAAACAGCTGAATGGAGCCACCCATTCCCAATTCAGTGAGACTTTGGGCCAAACCACAGAGACACAAAAACCAACACCACACAAACATTTGGCATGGTTCATTCCAAGCACACCAGGACACACGATTTGGTTTACAAATCCTAAAAGCAAAATCAAGATCAGCAGCTGAAAGGATCCCTGAATTTACAGGAGGAATTCCCTTCCAGGAGCTGGGTGTGCAACATTAGCAGGCTACTTTGAAAACCTCTTAATCTGTATTTTTAATTTTAAGAGAGGGGATATAAAACTGATGAGGATATCCTTCCTTCTTCTTAAATATAAGGACTTAAAAATTGATCACCTTTATATACTTCATGTACATTTGCCTGCATATAAGGCATAAGTATACTGAAACTGTCCTGAATTGTAATAGAAAAGAAAAAAGTATTAAAGTATTAAAGTATTGAAACTGATGAGGATATACTTCCTTCTTCTTAAATATAAGCAAAAAAAAATGATCACCTTTATATACTTTATGTACATTTGCCTGCATATAAGGCATAAGTATACTGAAACTGTCCTGAATTGTAATAGAAAAGAAAAAAGTATTAAAGAGAAGAGGAGCTAATAAAAATGAGGTATATTCATATCTTGCTGGTTGATTAACTGAAAAAGTGCACATCTTTAATAAAAGATGTTATTCCTTAGATGTCCTGGCTACTCACATTGCATACATCACATCAATGACATTTTCAGTTACTCTGTGACATAAATAAAATGAGAATATCTGAGACACCTCACCTAACACTTTTCACACGTGCAAATGCTCATGACTACTTAGAGCTGTCTAGCTCAGGTGAATCCAGAACATAAACAAACAATTCAGCAGTGCAGAGGGCTGATTAGTCTGTCACACCTCACTGTGTTGTGGAACACCCCCATGGACACCAACCAAACAGCACCCTGAGCATCTGGAGAAGCAAGAGGTGGTAAAAATCACTGGTGAAAGGCCTGGGGGTGTCAACCTCTGTCCAGGGAAGCGTTTTGTGGTGCTGTTGAGGGCATGGGAAATGGGTTTGTAAACAATTCTTCAGATTCTTTAAGATTGTACATCTGTGTGCAAACTCTGAGATAAGGTGTGCTGACCTAGGAAGGCCATGGAATAGAGATGACATTGCTGAGAGGGAGACTGAAATAAAATCAAGTTTCAACAAGTTCCAGAAGATGGCCTTGCAGAAAGACCAGATATTTTGGAGAATCAGAACTGTCAAAGATGCATTGTAGCAAGACCACGTGGTAAAATAATAGGTGATTGGTGTTGGAACTACTAGCAGCATTGTGTGGCAAAGTTAAAGGGCTGAAAAATATTTATTTATTATTGTAACCAGGAAATAGGGTGGCTTTTGATGGAATGGTGTTGAGTTTTACATCTCTTGTCTCACTAGACTGATAATGAAATAAAATGTTTTAAAACACCTCTCAGTTACCCCATCTCTGTAAAAGCTGGGAAAACCAACTGGTGATGAACCTCAGCAATGCTTCAGGTGGGAACAAGCAGTTCATATATTTGTTAATCTGTCTTTCTCATTTAGAGTTGCAGACATTATGTTTTCTCAGGATGAAAATTCATTTTTCAGTTTGATCCTAAACAGATCTTATAAAGGAAGATTAACACTATTGCATTAAAACTGCTGAGGCTAAAACATCTTGTGTTTAACTGTATTTCTGTCTTCAGCACACAGTAATGTCCAGGCACCCAAAAAAGCACCACACACAGAGGTGAACCTCTTTCTGAGCAGCCTTTTCCTTGCTCTCCTACCTTGCATTTTCTATGCATAGAAAAACACAAGAATTTTAACTCAGGGGTATTCATGTAAATATCAAACCCTTTCACAATATAATGACATTAAGCCACTCCTGACATGCAGAAAAAAAACTGCTGAAAGTGTCAGTGCCCAATTCCACACAAGCTGAGGAACAGCAAGAGAGGCCACCCTGCTGCAAAGGGCCTTGGTGGGCTCTCACTGCCCACTCCCAAAGTGCCAGGATGGGATCTGCTTTCCCCTGAAGTTATTCAGACTGAATCTTTCTGCTTAAAATTCCCATGTGGGAAAAACTTTACTGCCCAAATCTGCTTTGAGCAACCTGGTCTAGTGAGGGATGCCCATGGCAGGGGGGTTGGAACGAGATGGTCTTTAATGCCCCTTCCAACCCAAAACCATTCCATGGTTCTGTGATAAAACAGAATGAGAGTTTCCAGGTTTTACAGTGCTGCTGCAGGGGGATGGAGGGCAGCACCAAACCCCTCTGGTGTTCACAACAAGCAGGTGCCTTTGTGACTTGAAATTCCTTCCCTTGCAAACACTTTAGAAGTAAGTCTGCCTCTTCAAACCTGACTTAGAAGGATAACACAGAGCTGGAGACAGGCAGGAGAGCTGAGCCCCAGGTTCAGCTCCCCCTGCAGGGGGGGAGAGCCAGAATTGCAGTGTGCTTAAGCAGATTTTCCATTTTGATACAAACAATAAAGAGAAAGCAGAAAGGGAAATTTTTATTTACACAGATCAGACCCAGATATGGAATTATCTAAATATGAATAGGTAGTTCAAGAATCTAAGCAAATAAGAACAGATGAAAGAGAAGATCATAAAGGGTTAGGCCTCCTCTGCAATGTGAGTTTATATTTTTTGTATTTTTGCTCCACTAAGGCCACTTAATGGTGCAAAGGACAGCTCATTTACATTCTCTGTTTTATCAGCATCTCAGATATTTCCTTTTTTGTAATAGTTGGTGCCCATTCATTTTAAAATATTTCAAACAAAATTTAACCAACCAATCCTTAGCCATTTGAAAGTCTTAAAAAAAGTCCCAAATCTAGAAGTCTCATGGAGTGACACCAATGGAGAAGAATTGGCCACATTAAAGTTTCTGTGCTCCTGCTTTCTCATCTGCCTCTAATAATCCCAGTTATGCATCTGACACACAGTGCTTTATTCTGCAGCTCCAAGGCAGAGTAGAAGAGCTTCCCAAAGAGAAGTGCCAGCAACCAACATCCTCATCTAACTGAGTTACCAAGTCAGGTCTCAAGGGGGGGAAAAGTGGAGACAAATGGGTTGGATGTCATAGAGGAGGATTTGCATGTACAACAAACACTCTTTTTATTGTAGAGAACACTCTAGAGAGGTCAATCATCTAAGCCACTCTGTCTCTTCTGAAGTTAAATCTCCTCTGCCTTCCAACTTCCCTCCTTTCTTTGTCTGGACCCTCACCTCCTGAGATCCTGAGTGGTTGCCTCACCTCAGTAAAAGCAGAGGAAATCTTTCCCTCTCCTTGCAATGTAGTCACTGTCAGAATGGTGGCATTCCCTATCTTTTGGATCTGTTTGTTACTGGCTTGCTCAGCCAAAGCCCCCAGGGATACACACAGTTATCTCAGTGCTCTCTCTGTATCTCTTCTGAATTTATGCATCTTGTATCACTGGAGTTCCTGTGGGAAACTTTTCCCTGCATTTTCCAAAGGGCTGGGAAACCTTCCAGTCATCAAGACTTACATTTGTCCTTAGAATATCCCTCTATTAAAGAATATTCCTTTACTAAAAAATACCCATCTAAAGATTTTTATACTCTTTTATAGGTCATTCAGCTCATACATCAATCAGGAATTCTTCTACTCTCTCCCTCACTCTCCTATAGAATTAAAATCAAAGCTTCAGATACAGGTGGAAGCCAGTCCCAACTTTGTTTCTACCCCACTCTCCAAACTCTGAGAAGGATTCAAAGCTGGAAAAAATTCTCATGAAAACTGGGCCAGTAACAGCCAAGACCCAGTGTGAGCTGAGCTGGCTGCATCCTGTGAGTCTGACATGCCATGATTTACAGAGGAACATTTTCCCCTGTAAAAGGGAACATTTTCCCTTCTCTGTCCCTTATCATACTTCCAGGACTACATTACAATACCTGAGTGCCTCTCAGTCCATAATGCATTTAATCCTAATGACATCTCTGTGAGGGATGGAGGTGCCATAATTTTCATTTCATAGATGGGTAACTGGGGCACATTACAGACTCTGTTCTTGTCTAGGAGTTTTATTGGCAGGTAGGACTCCAGGTGGAGCCTGCTACAGCAGAATAAGGATATCCACAGAGAGGATTATATCAGTGTTAAGGATATTAGAAAATTCCTCAGTGTAGTCACATACCCATAGACAGTTGTCACCATCATATTTTCTGAAAAATCCCCTTGCCCAGGATTTCTTCTCCTGGGAAGCTGAGAAGTCTCAAAGAAAAATGAAAACAATAATTATCTGATCCACTTCTCCTGTGTTTTGCTGCTTGGGAATGTGGTTTGGACATTGTTTACCAACTGGTCACTGTTTCATTAGTTTCATTTGAATTATTTTAACTTAATGATCAATCACGTCAGGCTGTGTTGGACTCTGAGGAGAGAGTCATGAGTTTTTCATTGGTAGCTTGTTAAACCTTCTGTAAGTATCCTTTCTGTACTCTTTAGTATAGTTTAGTAAAGCATTCTTTAATATAATAAAATAATAATTTAGCCTTCTAAGAACATGGAATCAGATTCATCATTTCCTTCCTGCCGCGGGGGCCCCTGAAAATACCACATACAGTAGCAAAGTACTCTTCCAAAAAGTAAAGGGTGGATATTGGGGATCTTTTCTTCTTTTCCAACAACAACAACAAAAAGCGATAGTGGGAAAAATTATTTAGAGGGGGGAAAAATAGATGTTTTCCAAAAAGCTTAGTTTACAAAGCCCTGTTATATCTTCCTGACTGATGGCCCTAACTTCTGCAGATTCCTACACCCTAAAGAGGAGCCAGGTCTCAGACTCTTTCAAAGGATGGTCCCTTCAGTCCCATTAGGGTCTGATCTTTGCTGGCAGATCTTCTCCTGTTCTGGTCCAAACCAGATTTAGGCTTTGGCCAGAGACAGGGAAAATCTTCAAAGCTAATGCTGCTGGCATTTGCCCTCCATAATCCTCCCCAGTATGAATATTACATTTGCTGTTTTCCAGTCAGATGGAGCCACTGCTGGCTAAAATTGGTTATTAAAACTCTCTTCCACTGGAGCTGCCTGGCCATGCACCATTTCCTGGACAATTTTGGGACAGAGCTTGTCCAGTCCCACTAACCTGATATTACCCTCTTCCCTTCTAACCCAAAAGAATGCTCACTTTTTCCATATTTGTAAAAGCATCCTCCCTGAAAACTGCTACAAATTATTTAATAAAATTTCAATACCAAGACAGAGAAGCTTCTGGATTTTCTTAAAGATGTGTGATTTGAATGAATTTTAATCATTTCCTACCAACTTTCCTAGAAAGAGTCCTGCAAAATCCTTTGCTAGTGAGCACCACATTAAGCACACCATCATATAGTTTATATAAACAATTAGAGCTCCAAATTAATCAGAAACATAATACTTTCTGAATGCTTTCTTTGAAGCAGAGCCTGAGAAAAAAATGACAAAAACTTTAAGCTTTTCTGTTACTCAGAAGTCTAAGTTAGGAATGCTATCATTATCATCACTCATGATCACAAGATTTGGTTCTGTGTTGTTTCTCTTTTCAAATTTAAAAGAATTTGAAATAAATTTGAGAAGAGTTGAATAGTAGTGATTTATAACCACCTGAAGAAGAAATATGACAGAGAATTAAAATACATGTGGTGCTACTACAAGCAGCCTAGCTAAATCTGTTGGGTCAGTACTTTGTAATTTTTCTCAGAAAACAGAAGTACGTCAGATCCCAATTTTCTGAAAGTAAAATATCTTTTTCCTGAACAAATGTATGAACACATATCTTGTTGATGTTACCTATATTTAATTCAACTGCTTATTCTAAATATCTGTTTCAGGTAGGGAAAAAAATATTTATACTTAGAAACATACTGTAGCTTGAGGAAAACAATTGAAATAGGCTTATACTAGTAATTATTAATGGTATGGTACATATATATATATACACATATATATATATATATATATACACACATACACCATGCATAATGTTATAGATTATATGGTATGTAATCCAAGGAAAATACCTTTATAGCAAATCCTTATTTATTAAAAAACTAAACAACAAGGCATTAAAGGCTAAGAGTCCAAACCAATATTTGTTACACTTACACAGATGTTTTCTTACAATTCTTTTTTTCCTTAATTAAGTGTCAGTAATAAAAATATCCCACTGCACACCAGATTTTCTGAACCTTTTGTCACACCTGATGTGATATTCGTGTTACAGATAAAAAAGCCTCAGAAATGTCTCATGTAGCTTCTGATTTCATCACAAACATTTCTCATCGCCCCAGCAGATTAGTAAAAACCCCTTTTAATTACTGTTTTTAATCAGACTCCTACACACATATTGCCATTTGGCATTCTGCAGGAATCTCATCTATTCTCTCAAATATTTCTCTATAAGTACACTAAGTTTTGACACTTACACCAACACTTTACATGAGCCCACTGGATAAATAAAACTGACCAGGTGGTCCAGAAAGCAAAATTAAAAATTATTGAGTCATGAAGCACCAGGATATTTTAGATAAAATGCAGGAGCTTTTATGAATAGAGCTTTGCTCAGTGTTGCCCACTCTCTTTATTTTTAGCTGCTGCAATGTGTCTTTTACATTCTTATACAGAACTTCCATCCCCAGGAGGGACACAATACAAACCCAGTGCTTAATATAAGCACAACCAGGCTATTTCTAAACCTCAAAGTTAGACAGGGAAGTCGTAATTAGAAGTAATAATTCAAATGTGCTCATGTGGAATGTGTTTGGAGATTGTTTAGCCACAGGTGATTGTTCCACTGGATTCTGCTGTGAGTTGTTTTCACTCTTTGGCCAATCAGTGCCAAGCTGTGCTGGGACTCTGGAGAGAGTCACAAATTTTCATTATTTTTAGCATTCAGTATCTTTTCTGTATTCTTTAGTTAGTTTATATAGTAATCTTTAATATAATATAGTATCATAAAGTAATAAATCAGCCTTCTGAGAAGATGGAGTCAGATGCATCATTCCTGCCTTCATCAGGGCATCCCTGCAAATACTCTGTGGATTTACCCTTGCCAAGCAGAAAGAGTACAGCCCATGTGCCACATGAAAGCAAAGATGTTTTGTTCTCTTAAGATGAAAACATGGAAGTTTTAATCCTCACCTGCTTTTGCAATCCTGACCATCAAAACAGAGAAGGGATTTAGAATAAAAATAGCAATGATTCAGCCAGTACATTAAAAACCACAAGACCCATTAAATGGAGTTTCTAATAAAAACTCTTCCTAACTGGTTAATTGGAGTTGCTAAATGATTTCTTTTTATAGTAAAAGCCTTATAATTAACAAGCCAGACATTGATTTCTAGTCATTATCAATTTCTCTATGATTATTATTGCTTCTATAATAATCTTCACTGTATTAACATAGATTAAGAAGCTCTTTAAAATAGAGCAGCTTCATTAGCTCCTGCTATCACAGGAGGACCTGCAGAACTCTGCACTCCAGTTAACCACCACACAGAAGCTGAAAATAAATGCTGCAAGTCTCTTCCTGGGGGCTGACGTGCACAGAGAAGAAACCTCAGCACTCAACTCCAAGCACTTAACTCCCAGTCAGTAAAGCTTCTAAAATCATTAACTTGTACAGCCACGCTAACAATATTTCTTTGTTAATCTTTATTGTTCCCTCAATGAAACATCTTTTATGCTGCAGACCTGCTACATCTGGAAAACTTTATAAATCCACTGGTAAAAGCGGAATAATTTCAGCTGGGCAAATGACAGTGGGGTAAAACAGCCTTGAAAACACAGCAATGTAAAAAACCACATTTAGCAAGCCTGGGACAGGGGATGGATAGCTCCTGAATTTCACATATTGCTGTGCATTGAGTGGAATAGGGATGGGACCCAAACCACAAAATTTTCCTCCTCTGAAATGTACCTGGAATTCTTGTGACCCATGAGAACAGCTGCCAGCTGAGCCTCGCCTGATATTTTCCATGGAGGTGTGCTGAGATAGATAATGGTGATGGCTGTCCTTCGGACACTCACTGATCACTCATTTCTGCCTGCAAATCTCTGAATTCAACCAAGTTTTACCACACTTTGAATGTGTTTGTTTCTGAAATCATACTGACTGCTTTGCACTCAGATTTGGATGTCTGATTCATATGCCTGCCAAGAACTCACAAGAAGTCTTACAACAGCACAACATTTTGCAGGGGTTTTATTTCAGGTATAGTTCCCAGATTAATTAACTTGTGACATATAGAACATCTTATAAATATTTGTATTTTGGGTGAACTTTTAATTTCAGACTGCAAGTTTTCTCACTCAACTCTCCTTCATGAATTTGCAGAGAATCTTTAAAACAGAGCACAATGGAAAAGGGGTTTTAAAATATTTTGCTGTGTTTTATACAATGGATGGAATAGGCAGAAGAAGAAGCCATATGCAAGTCAAACTTACAGCCCATGAATTCAGGCATTCCAAATTCCAAATATGTCAAGTGTGATGCTACGGTTTGTCTGTCATGTGATAACAGCTGGGCAATGTAATTTTTAAATGCTGAAACCAAGCTGGGCTCTGACCTGTCCCTCTGCACTCACTCATTTTATTTAAATGTTACAATTGTGGATGAGAGAGTGCAAGAAGAAACAAATTGTAAGGGAATTATACTGATGGAGTAAAAATAAGAAGCATTAAAAAAATGTCTCATGTTTGAAACATTGCCTCTATTTTTCAGCACAGTTAAAAAAGGAAATGTATTGGAGCTGCTTTCTCTCATTATCTACAAAAATCTTTTCAGCACTCAGGAGAGTTACTCATAGCTGGATTTTAAATCAAACTTCATAGATTTACTTTGTCAACTTTGCTCAGTTTTCTCTGCCTTTCCCAGGAACTAGTAGCTGGGATTCCACCTATCCTGCCCCCAAGGTGGTCAAGTGGGAAAGGAAAACTTTTGTCTTTTCCTGTGATTTTTCCAAGTTCATTAAGATCTGTTAGCCTGACACTGTGCTTTTTGCATTATCAGCAATCTCAATCACTCCAGACAAGAACACAGAAACCTTGCTCTGTTTATGGCTCTGCTCCATTCAGAGGAGCAGAAATATGAATTGTACAGTAAGTACAAAGTGATGGAACGTCAGATCCTTGGAGACACTACTCAAGGATGTACCAAAAACATGCTCACCTTTCAGGTAAACCTGAGCTAATTATTTGGATGTGGAGGACAATTAGGGGAAAGAAAGAATAAAAAAAAAAAAAAAAAGAGAAAGGAAACCTTCTTGAATAAAGCTCAAGGGAGAAGAGGGTGGGACTGATCATTGACTTATCCAGAAATTTTGATTTGGGGGAAAACAGAAATAAAATAACGATCACCATCACAGTATCTCTCAAAGAGCATACTATCAAATGCTGATAAGGGTCAAAGAAAGCAGAACCCTCTTAGTTCCTCCCCTTGTAAATTCACTCTTTATAGTCCTTTCAGGACCTGATCTTTGTACAAGAATGCATTTCCTCACAGATGCAGACCATTCTGAGTTACCTGGGAATTTCTGATTTTTATATATATATATATATATATATATACACACAAAAAATATAATATATCATATAAAATATATTATAGATAAACCATTAGTATATTAGTATATTATGTCTATATTATTTATAAAATTAAATATAATTGCATCTATATCTGAATTATATAAATTATATAAATATATACACATATATTGTGTGGTGTAAATCTACTCAAACATCCTTTGCCACCTGCTTTTAAAAATTTCAAAGGGAGCTTTACTTCTCCTGCCATGAGATTTGGCATTTCATATTTCATGCTCTTTATTCATGAGGCTTAGCTGAAACTTGATTTAGGAAAAGCGAAACTTTCCTATGCAACAGAACAAAACTATGAAAATTAATTGATGTGACCATAACCATCAGTGAATAACTGGGGATGTACCCATGGAATCATCATGCCTTTTGAAAACTGTCTAGGTGGATTTAATGGGTACACACAGCAATGTGATCTAAGGGAATACATGCATTCATTTCCCTTCAGCACTCACCTAAGAGGGTATTGCAACTTTTATCTGATGCCACATTAAGGTATAATGTCCACTGATATGCAACAGATAAGGAATTGCCAAAACTTTGATGCCTTTCAGTCATGTGTCCATCAAATAATTCACTACACAAAGAATATACACAGAAATCCCCAACTACTTTGTAACTAGCTAATTGGTTTAGACCAAAACCCTCCAAGTTCTTTTACATCTTTAATCCAAATCTTCTTTTTTTTTTTTTTTTTAATCCTTGTTTTATTTATCTTATCTGGAGGGGGAAATTACACATATTCATCTGAAAAACTTATGGAGTGAGAAATTAAACCCCAGAACAAAGTCCAACTCTTTCATCCTGCAATGCAGAGAAGATCAAAGGGCCACACCTAGGAAAATATTAATTTTCCTCTAAACATTTTGTCCCAAGGCCATAAAAAAAATCTCTCTGCTCATGTCTGATTTATGTTCCAACAATGTTTCTGTAACCTCTACAGCTCCATGTCTGGTGAGAAGCACTCTGGAGGTACAGCAGAGAATTGTTATGTTCTAGTACAGCATAAATAGAACAGTGAATATATTGAAACCAATCTATTTTCTCAGGTATGAAGAGCACATGAATGTAATTGCTATTCTAATTTATGACAAATATCTCATAGCTACAGCAACAAGGGCCCTGAATGGTAACATAAAGAAGGACTAAGAGCTCTGCATCTCCCAACACCTTTTTGGATGGGGCTGAGCACTGCCTTCCCTAAATTCAGTGCACAGCTGGTTTAGATCCACACTGCAGTTCTCAGGACACAAGTATTTCTTTTAAATGTTTCAAAGCAATGTCACCAACTCTATTAATTCCTCAAGAAACATTTATGTTTCCTTAGAAAGTGGATGGAAGCAATTAAAACACCAAGGCATACAATGACATGGGTGCTCCTACCCCAGTCCTGGCTGGGATATTCCTGTTGCCACAGGTGGAAGCACTGCTGGGAGTAACATTGCTTGGTTTTCTCAGTCATAAAATTACCATTTCTTTATAATTTCTATCATTATTGTGTGAGAAGACTCAGATTGACAAGCCTGTGCTGGTTATCCTCAGGACACATTCAGAATTTCTCCACAACTCACTAGAGCAGTAAAACAAATTGAGATTAAAAATAAGACAAATTGAGTCTTGAGTTCAATGAAAGTTGATGGCTTCAAGTAATGATTAAAAAACTCACAAACCCAAAGAAGATTTAGATTCTGCTCTGGACCTCTTATACCACCTGACTCCAAGAGACTGAGACAGTATCCAGACCTTAATTAACCATATTTCAAGTGTGTATTTGGTATATCTGGTATTTGTCCACCTTTCTTCAGTTCTTATTTATTGTAGACATAAGTTTTAATGCAAACCCAGACAGCAGAGTGAAAGAAAACCTCTACAATGTCCAGATTTCAGACCTAGATGTACTTGGCAAATATTCATGTTCACATGTTCAAATCTAAAGCATGTGAGCTCAGGTTCAGCTGTGGTTACCAAACTGCCCCTGGTTCATCAAAGTCACTCCCCCATCCTCTCCCTCTCCCCAATCCCAATTAGAACTGCCCTTTACAAGATGAAGGTGGGAAATAATTTAGAAAATTCAGAAAATTAGGCCCAGTGCACCAAAAAATCTGTGTCTCTAGGTATTTGTTTGAGAACTATCAGAGCATGCTATGCTTAAGACTTGTGATAACAAACAATAAATTATTTTTTAAGTCATGAAAGTTGCATTAAATGAAGTTAATAAAAATATTCTATCAGTATATAAAAGATTGTTTTGAACATGAAACTTGAAGTAGGATCAAAAGTTGGGTTGATCATTAAAAATTGTAAAGGAATGAGTAATAAGAAAGGCTAATCCAAAGGACAGGGATTCCCAAAATTCTATTTATGGTTGCAAGTTAGTGGGCTTGACTTAACAGCAGATCCACAAAAGAGTAATTATGCTCAGAGATACTTTTAAGTCTTGTACTTTTAATGTGAAATTGGACACAAGCCCTGTCAACTCAGAGCCCCTCAGAGAGGAGTGGCACAGCCTCTGGTGTGATTTAAAGCCAGGAATGGAGCAGCAGCAATGTCACTGAGCTCTAGAGCAGAGCAGCTCAGAGCTCTCACAGCTCCTTGGTGGCAGAGCACTTTGCATCTTTATTCTTTGGCAGATTTATCCCAATATTTCCTTTATCTCTTTCTATTCATCCACATTGAGTGCTCAGCCCAGTGCTGGCTCATCTGAGGGGGATCCTGGAGGTGCCTCTAAGGACAGTTTGGGATAACCTCATAAAGAAATCCCTTCAGAATCCATTCAGGTGCTGTGAGAGCTGTACCCTACAATATCCCAGGCTGCAAAGACACAGATGTGTGGTCCAATAGCTCCTTGACATTATTTATACTGATGGAAGGAAATTAATTTAAACTGCATGAAGCCAAAGGGACTGAATTTTGCATGAGAAGGAGAAAGAATGGGGAGAGCCAAATCCATGCAAGGATTTTTCTTTTGCATTCCTGAGAGTACCTTGGGTGCTCCAAGTGCCTCCTGGCTATTTGCAAAGTAAATTTAATTAAATATTTGAAAAAAATAAAAAAGAAATCAACACATCACACAGGTGGTACTGTGCATCCAAGGCCTCCTTCCATCCCAGCCAGTGGTCACATGTGGGATTTGTTTGATCCCTGCTTCCAGAACCTCAGAGTTCCCTGTCTGGGCACTAATTTTGCCTAATATTTTCCTGTTCTAGACATCATTCACAAAAGGTCATCTAGCAGCTGACCCTTCTTTAAATTCTGCTACAAATGTGTGTTTAATCCAAGGACAGAGTCCTTTTTATTTGGTGGTGAGATATCAACATCTTTCCCAATGTTAAAAATCCTAGGAAATTGTATTTGGTCTGAAAAATTTGGCTGCATGCATTTATTGGAAGACACTAATGCAAACATGAATTGGCAATGATACAGCCATTCTCATAAAAGAAGTGCAAAAAACATTTTGGAAAGAGAATGGCTGTAATTTCCTAAGTTTTACAGAACTACCTAATAAAGTCCCAAAAGGAAACACATGCTGTTATCAAGATGACAAGCTCAGAAAAGAAATAAGAAATAGTTGATTCAGCTATATTTCATTTACCTTACTATCTCTGCATCTTTTATTTTTGACAGCTTCACAAGGACATAGTTAAGTATTTCCAATAATCTTCTTAGACTTGGGAATTCAATATTTGCATTTCCAGTATATCAAGTTGATTTAAGTGAGAATTTAAGAACAACAAATAGTCTCTACTTTTAGCATGAATGAAACCTTATGTGACAAGTATTAAAGAGGAGAGGACACTTAAATGAAAAAGTAACAATACATATATATATATATATATATATAAAAATATACTATATTCTATATGCATACATAGAAATATATTATATTACATTATATATATGTGTGTGTGTAATATATGTCTATTATATGATATAAATCTATATCTATATGCACATAGACACTCAGGTATCCAAAAATCTTTTGTCAAGCTGTGTAGATTTTTCTGGGCTTTTCTGCTCTTGTTCTGTGATATTAATTGTGAAGTAGATTTTAGTACCACAATAGAACTACAGTCATTATCTCACTAATTAGTCCCATTTCTGCTGTTAGCACTGAAAACACTGCATTTTCCCCCCAGCTTGCCTCCTTCAAAGACATGCCAAACGAGTTTGGGCTCAGTTTGGAGACTGTGAATTAACAGCAGTATTTTGATCAGGCTGCATTTAAAATGACTACAATCACTTAAAAAGGATGTTAATTCTGAGCCTCTGAAATAAATCTCTGAATGATGCACTTTGGCTTTCTGTCTCCACTGGGCAGCTGAAATCAGAGCCACAAGTTGAACAAAAACCAGAGTGATGTCATCTGTCCATGGAAATGTCAAGCAACAAAAAATTTGGTTTCTGTAATGTATTTTTTTCCTAGAGTAAACACAGAATCTGACAGTCTGCTTTGCTTTTCATTTCTTTTCTTCATCAACTGTAAAAAAATCCTCTCATACAATGGAATGGCATGGAGGGTCACAGAGTGCTCTGAGAACTCTGCCTGTGCCTCAGAGTAACAAGATGAGTTATGGGTGGAGTGACAATTTCACTGAACTGAATTTTCTTTGCTTTTTCAGTCTGCAGACAGACTCTCAAAGAGAACTGTGTGTCCAAGCAGTTTGAGAGAGGTGCACATGTGAAAGTCTTGGACAAGGTACACATTATTTTAACTATTAAAAGCTATTAAAGGTTGGGAAAAGATGAGAGCAAATATCTACCATGACAGAAAAAAAATCTATGGCAGCTGAACTCCCTGTTCAGACAAATATTGTGCCAGCTTCTTTTTTTTTTTTTAAGGGAAACTATGAAGGGAAATTTTTTAAGAAATATTTCTGACTTTCCTGGGTTTTGTATTTTCTTTTTAAACAGCCTGCATTTTAGCCCAGATAAGGTGTTTTGTCTTCTTCTTATAAAGTATTATTATTCTTATTAAAAAAAAAAAAGGAAAAAGGCAGAATTGATGAAACTACTGCCTCCTGGCTTTGCTAGACAATGCAGAATTTCTTCTGACATTTTTGGGATATTTGGTGGGACTTTCAGGATGTAAACACCTGTGTAAGTAAAGAACAGCAAAGAGATTTTTCTTTAATGCAGAGTGCTATCATCTGGCAGCATGCTCGAGTTCCACTGAAACCCCACTTCAGGCTTCCAGGAAGATTATTTGTGAAGAAATACCTAAACCATTCTTTAAAATTGGCTTAATCCTCCCCTGGAGTCATAAACAAAAGGAAATTCTCCCCCTGGAGTCATAAACAAAAGGAAATTCTTGCCTCTAAGAGACAAACTAATGGTGAGGGCCTGGGGGGAATAACTCCACCTGAGCTTGCTGAGAGCCAGAAATTATTTAAGTTTTTTATTGTAGGGTGATTTTTTTTGGTTGGTTTTTTTTTTTTTTTTTTTTTTTATCTCCCATCCAGTTCAAATTTGACCTACAGCTTCATTCCCCTTGCTTTCAAGAGAGTTTTATCCAAATTTTTTATATTTGAGCCAGCATTGAGTCCTGGCCTTGAATCCTAGCAGGGCCTAAGCCACGTCCCCAAGTGCCACATCTACCAAATGTCTTCTAAATCCCTTCAAGGCTGCTGCCCCAAACTCTTGTCCTGTTCCACTGCTTTTCATGTAGAAATGTTTCCTAATGTGCAATTAAACCTTTCCTGGCTCTACTTTAGGCCATTTTCTCTTATCCTGTCAGCTGCTATCTGGGACAAGAGACAGATTCCCACCTTGCTTCCCCAGCAAATAAATGGAACTACACCAATTTTGAGTCACCTCATGCTAGAATGTAACATTTCTTCCTAAAGAAATCACCAAATCACCACATTTCTCCTTTTGGAGATGCTGGGCCTCTTTAAGAACTCTGAAATATGGTGGGTTGTTTTTATTTTTTTTTCTTTTTCCTTCCTCAATTTGTTCAGAAGCTTAACAGCAGTAGCACATTTCTAATTAAATGGACAGATAGGATGCTGATAACATCTGCTTTCTGTAATAAAAACTATTGATATTGTTGACCTGACAGATTATCTGCAATAGACAGAGCACAATGGCCAAATCTGAAAAGCAAGGGAGGAAGAGCAGCTTAGCACAGGAATACATATATTATTATCTGTCCTTCTGCCTTTTGGAATTATTAAGAATGATTATAGAAATTATCAGTCATCTCTGCTTCTTGTTCTGGCATATGAAACAGAAACAGTGATTGAATGTCACCAAGAACTGACTTTGATCTTTCTTTTTCTTGATGAAATGACTTTGTAAGGTGCTTCTTATTTTTTATGGCAGCATCTCTTCCAGGAATACCCAAGATTTATAATAGCAGCTGCCATTTTTCAAAATTTTTCTCCATGTTGTATAGAGTAACACTTAAATAAAAAAATCCTAATGGTAAATGACATGTACAGAGCCTTTCAATGAAAAATCTTAGCCTGTCATAGCCCAAACATGATTTCTCCTTAAAGTTATGTTTTTTTTCTGGGGTTTGTAGTAAAAATCTGCCCCTCTGTGAATTAAAGTTGTACAATTGCCTGGTAAATACCTACTCAACAGTTTTACAACTCTGCTTAAAGTCCCAGCATTCAAAAATGTCACATACTTTCCTTAATTAAGCCATTAATTATGGCAAAACATTAAAAGTGGCAAAACCACTGGGTTATAGAAAAAAATATAGCTAAAATATCAACTTGACTTTTCACACATGGGCTTAAAAAACCCTAACAACTAAATTCGTCCATGTGGCTTTAGATTTGCAGGGGGAAATCTCTGATTTTAGGGCAACTTGTCTGATTTACACCTTGGAGGTGACTTCAGTTCAACCTGTGCCCTCCTCTCCAGGGCTGCAACACCAGGGATTTACCTTTTCAAGAGGAAGCACTGTCAGGTGCCTTTTTCACTCAGTTTTGCACATTTCTGGATGTTCCAAGGTCATGGTAGAGGCAAGAGCCATCTCTAAATTCACTTCAGCTCCTGAATTTCCAGAGGTAAACAAACAAGCAAACAAAATGCTACTGTAGGAGATTTCATCTCTTCTTTTTTGTTCCCAGTGCCAAACAGCAGCACCTTATTTTCAGAGGCTGACCTACATCATTTGCCAAGAATTGAATATTCAGGAGTAAGTTAAATACTTCAGCCTGACTGGTATCCAGGTGTGTTTTTTTATAAGAAAGGTTTAATGGAGAGTTTATCTGCATTTGCCAGTAATCACAGGTTCAAGGAGCATGGGCTTTCAGAAAGAGACAAAACAACCAAATGTCTTGGTGGCTGGCTATGTAGAACTCTTATCTTTGGATTACAGTTTGATTTTCTTTGTGCAGATTTTCTATGCAAAACTAAAAGTAGTGCAGAGGGAGAAATCAAAATACAAAATTAATAAAGCCTAGAAACTCACAGCATATACTTAAATTACTGTGCCTTAAGAAAAAAAACCAAACAACAGAGGGCAGAAATGTAATGAAAATATATTTAACTTTTGCAAGTTTTTCATTAACTCTTCCCAAAAAAAAGGTTCTTTTTTCATAATATGGACAAAACCCATTCACTTAAATCAGATAGGAGCTTCCAACAACTATTACACTTTAATTGTGTGTAGTCTCACTCCTATTGCACATGAGGTTCTCCTGCCACCCAATATCTATTAATTTTAAATTAAGCAGGACACTGATAAGATAATATGCATGGTCATGGTCTTCAGTGAGCAAGGTCTTTGTCACAGTTATTTTTAGTTGATGTGATGCCACTTCTCCTAAATATCATCCAAAAAGGAATTCTCAGGCAATTTTTGGGCTAAAAAGATGTTTACCCAGGCTCTTCCCATTTCAGAGAGCAAAACCTCCAGCAAACCACCTCAAAATTTTCTCAGCTTCCAGAATTTTGCATCACAGTTTTCTGCCTCTTCTAAGGTGAAAGTCTGCTGCTCACCCAGAGTAATCTCATGACAAACCCCTATTTTTTGTCTTTGGTGATGCAAAACTACTCATAAAAATTTTTAAAATTTTAAATAATTTTAACTATAATTTTAAAATAATTTAAAATAATAATTGTAATAATTTAAAATAATAAATTTAAAATACTTGCAAAATTTGTTAAATTTTCTTTTTTTTTAAATTCAAAACTTCCCTGTTATTTAGGTGGAATATTTATTAAATATCTATTTATTATCTTTAAAATATTTATTATCATCTAATATCTATTAAACTGCTTGATCCATACTGTTCTTAGCTTATGCTCATTTCCACAAATATGAGGCCTCACATCCAGCATCCCCTGTAATTCACACCTAAACTGGCTGCCCCATCCCTGGAAATGTTCAAGGTGAGGTTGGATGGGGCTCTGAGCAGCCTGGGATAGTGGAAAGTGTCCCTGCCTGGCATGGGGAATTTGGACTGAATAATTTTTAAGGTCCTTTTCAACCTAAACCATTCCATGATAACCAAAAAAACCCAAAACCAAACTGAAACTAAAACACAAAAATAAACCCTCCAAAAAAACCCCCAAACCCAACAAAAAACCCCACTCAAAACAATAAAAATAACCAACACACAGGTTGGTAATAATGTATACACAACATTTTTATGTATCCTTGCAGAATTAAATTCTCAGTAACTATGATTTTACAGCTGGACATACTGGTTTTGATGGGAAACACATATTGTGTAAAATAGCCTTGAAGCAGTATTGTTGTGACTTCAAAAAACAAACTCTCAAAAGGCAGGAATATATCTAAACACAAAAAATGTAATCATGATGAAGTTCATGAAAAAATATCCAAAGCAAATCTTCCTTACTTGGCCACATTCTCACTGTTTTTAATTTAGGAAATCTTCTGATAAATGATAAAAACGAACACTACCACAATCCTGGTGCAAGCACACATTTTGTTTAAAATATTTAAACCCACTTGTTTTAGCTGAGCAATTCAATAGCTGCACTGTTTCACAGTGTACAGAATTCCTCTCTTCTTGACAAAAATTAAATCTTCAAAATTTTAAAAATTTGGAATACTGGAATACAGCACTTCAGAGTCTTTGCACAGCCTAACTGTGTGAACCTGACTTTTCTTAATTCCAGGGAAAAGCACAAGTCTGTCAAGCTTCTCTGTACGACCAGGCAATTTTTTTCTGAGCACTATTCACAGCTCTTAAATCTTATTTTTCTCAATAGTTTTATTAGCAGCACCTTCATCTCTGACAACTTTCTTATTACAGCTTTTGCTTTCTACTCCAAAGGCTTTGGAATATTCCTAATAACTAAACTCATTTTATACCCTTCCATCTAAATAGCAATGACTGCCATTAAGGAGCTCGGACAAGCTTCAAAGTCTTTCTAACTATTTTTAGCCATTTAAATTTTCTAAACTTGTTTATGCAACCAGACAGTTTTCCCCATAAATATTTTTTTCCTTATTTTTTTAAGTTACAAAACAAATTGCCACCACTTATACAGCCCAATGCCTAAACGAATGTAAAGCTACCACAATAATAAAAAATACAAGGGAAATTTAGAAACACTGGATAAACCCATATTTGTTTCCTGCCCTTGAATGCATGGGCCATCAAACTTTGTTTTGGCTTTTATGTGGATTAAAAAAGGGAAGAAAATCCTATAGTCTTAGTTATCTAGAAGTGAAAATAAAGGTAAGAAATCTGAAGTGAAGCAGGAAGGCAAAGCCATTATTTCCTTCCCCCAATGTATGCTCTGCCTTGGGTAAAAAGCTGCCTCATGGGGGTTACAGTATGGATAAAGTCATGGAAGAAACTTGAAGATCATCATCTTCAAAATGTAGAAAATAAAAGGGCAGATTTAATTGAAGTATATAAATTACCTATAAAGTAGCTCCAATTTTTATAGGGGAAAAAAAACAAAGGTGGAATTTTGCTTTACATTGCTTATGGAGAGACATTCCTGAAATCTTTTGTGGGTAAAGGTGCCCTGTTTGAAATAAACACCTTTTGAATCCTTAATAATTTGATTTGTTTAGGTTTTTTTTTTTTAACTTTTCAGGCTTGAAAAACATTTGTCTAATACAAAACTGGTCCCCAGGTGTTCTACATGGATTTTTTTATGGGTTCAACTTTAAGGCCCAGGACTAAAACAGTTTTGCCATTCCCTGGTCCACATGTGACTAACAGTCAGGGAATTGGAAGCTTTTCTGCCACCCACACCATCTGCTCTTGTTTCTGCCATTACATCACCTGTAAAAACCCACAAAGGTAATTTCAACCCCAGGGCTCTCTCTGAAAGAGAAAATTCTCACCCTCTGTTCTGCCTTTTGGTGCGTGGGGAATCCCAAATGGTTTGATAAAGTCATGTTAAAGCTGCTCTTTCTGTTCTAGCCAGACCAGGAGCAAAATTGAAACCAAACTTTTCTATCTCTCACACTCATATGCACCCACTCACACAGACATGTGAGGGTTTTATAATGTATAAAAAACAAAGCTTAAAAAAAAATGCTTTATCTTTGATATCACCTTGGATATTTTTTGCCAAGGTGTGGGGTGCAGAGCGTTACCCACCATGCACAGCTTCAGCAGGAAATGTGGTTTGCCAGTTAGTGAGGAACTTAACAAGCCAACTCTTGCTTCCAGCAGAATATGAAAGAAATTCTGATGCTGCCACATCAGCAGCAGTGGTAGCCAAGAAGCCCAAATGGCCAATGCTTTGGTGTTTTAGTGTTTTGTGTGCTCTCTCACTCCTTGCTCCAGGCTCCCTTCTCACCATTTCTGCAGACTTTGTACACTTGATAGGACTTATGGGACTCCACTTAACATTTTCCTGTTTTTTCCTCTGGCAGAAGCACACTCTGCAGCAGGAATGAGATCTGGTTTGGCCCCCTTGGCGCTCCACACTCAGCTCTGCAGAGCCTGTGCCTGTGGCACTCTGAGTCACCCAGGATTGCAGTAGGAGACAAACCAGAGCTGAGTATGGATCACTGAAATGTAGCTGTGCTGCAATCCCCAAAGAAAGCAGAAGATGTCAATACCATCCATCCTAATGGCTTGTGTGCTTCTCACAGCACAGCTGCCAATCAGAGCTAGCTTAGGGGAAGGGGATTTTTAATGGGACCAAAAAGATCTCATGGAACAGGCAGTGCTCCCTAAGATCTTAGCACAGGACAGAAAGGGCAGTACTTGATGTGGTATAAGACTAGAGAAAATATTCATTGAAAGTGAAAAGGAAAAAAAAACCCACATTTATTTGTGTAAGGAGAGGGGAAAATCTATTTTCCAGCAGCCAAAAGAAAGCAGAAAGAAGAAGAAAAAGAGAAAAGAAAACCTGGAGGATAACTGAAAATTACTTCTCTATTTGGAAATCTGTTAATCACAAAGGTAATGGAATTGTAAAATATATTTCCCTAGTATTGTCATTATGATTGTTAAATAAGGAAAAGAATAGAATGAGAGCTGTTTGCTTATTTCCACAAATATAATTTTCATTAAGTACAAACCAACTCATTAAAACAACTAAACCCTCAGAAACAGTTCAACAAACAGAACCCTGCAGCATTCAGATGAGGGATGGTACCAGAAACCTGTGGGGATACACTGAAAAGAAATGGGAAACTTTGGGGACATAATGATGCTTACAAGCTACTGTTATTAAGTGGGATAGCTGCAACACTGAAATATTATGTTTGATGGATTAAAAGGGGAAAAAAGCCAGGAAACAGTGCAGTCAATCCATTTTTGTGATGCTTATCCTTTGATAGTATAAATATTTATCACATTAATATCAGTGTGTAGATACTCAGGCCCAAATAAAGCCACAGCAAACTTGGGCCTGCCCTTCCTGAAGAGTTGCAAATCTCAGCATCACTACATGATATTTTCATGTATCTGTGGCTCTGATTTTCCATGACAGTGCAAATGAGCCAAGTTGCCCTAAAATCAGTTAAGTACAGACATTTCTCTCTCCCTGCAAATCTAAAGTCACGTGGAAGAAGTTAGTTCCTAGTTTTTTAAGTCCTTGCATGAAGCATCATCAAGCCAAATTTAGGACCTGTGTGATTTGCTGCTTTAGAAGCCCTCCTCAAAGGCTAGAAATGCTCAGAGCATAAAAAAAGACAGCTAAAATATCAACTGTCTTTTTTTATGCTCTGAGCATTTCTAGCCTTTGAAGAGGGCTTCTAAAGCAGCAAATCACAGAGGTCCTAGATTTGGCCTCTGGAGACAATGACCCTGAGGATCAGTTTCTCATCTGATCTCCCCACCAGCACCATGTGAGCAGCAGGATCCAGTATGACCAGACTGGAACAATTCCGATGGCACAGCTCATCCACAGGAGCTCTGGGTCAGGCAGCCCTGGTTTGCCATCACCTCATGAGTGCTTTGAGGAGCAGGACTGTTCTCCCATTTCTGCACAGGAGAGGAGCAGCCCACTGCAGAAATAGTGTGGCAATATTCAGAGGAGGCTTTTAGCCCTTCTAGGCTGGACCCCAAGAGGCTGCTTCAGTCAGGAGTGCCCTGTTGCCATCTGCACTGTGCCATGGTTGAGGTGTGCTTGGAGGGGCTCTTGTCCCACTCTGCAGAGTGCTGCACTCCTGAGAGGAACTCTCCTGCTTCTCAGCTGTGCAGAAATTATTTACAAGCCTTAGAGCCACACATTTTTACACCAAAAGCCTGATTCCATGGCCCTTTGGGGAGTCACTCACCCAGAACCTACACTCAGTGAATGAGGGAAAAAATGCTGTTCAGGCTGATTGCAGCAGCAGCATCCCCCCTGCTGAAATCAGTGACACACCAAAACCTCCCAGTTTCACTAAGCTAAATTTGAGGATCCTCTGTGCATCATTTATCTCACAGTTGTGGAAGCAAGATCCCATTTTTTCCAGGAGGCTGAAGCTGGACATCTGTGCCACCAGCAGCACCTGGTGCACATGGCTGTATGGCCAGACTGCAAAAACCAAAAAATGTACAAAGCAAGGTATAGAGAGCTGTCTAAACCCATGTTTATGTGGGCAGGGATTGTTTGGAAATGCTCCTGGAAGCATTGCAGCTCTTGTGGATGTGAGCAGCACAGAAGTGGTGGCAGAGACACACAGTATGAAATAGAAATGAGAGCAGATCGTTCACACGGGTACAACACCAGGGAAGCAAACGTGATTTGCTCCACAGTGGATAATTTCCTTAATCTCTGAATGCTAGACAATTAGGAAAATGACCTCTTCTGGTTAGGCCTTTCTGAAAGTATGGATTTTTCCACCTTAAGAATATTACTGTTGCCAAGAGGAATATTACAGGGAGCATGGAACTCTTTCACTCAGAGAACTGACTTTGTTCCAGACTGTTACAAAAAAAATTAAAACAAATGTAAACGTTGATAAAATAGTGTCAAAAGTAGGCTGAAAAAGGAGTGGGTTCATCTTGGAGAGGACAAGGTTGTGTGCAGGCCTCATAGCAACCTTCCAGTGTCTGCAGGAGGCCTACAGGGAAGATGGAGAGAGATCCTTCACCAGGAAATGTGGCAATAGGAAAAGGACGAATGGGTGCAAACTGAAGAGGGGAAATTGAGGTTAGAACATGGAAGAAATTCTTTACTGTGAAGGTGGTAAAACACAGAACAGCTGCCCAGAGAGGCTGTGGATGCTCCATCCCTGGAAGGGTTCAAGGCCAGCTTGGACCAGCCTTGGAGCACCTGGGATGGTGCAAGGGGTCCCAGCCTGCAGCAGGGTGGTGAAAATTAAATTATCTTTACAGTCCCTTGTAACCCAAATCAGCAGGTGATTCTATGATTTATCTCAGTGACAGCATTTCCATCCCACCTCAGATTATGATTTTTGAAGAAAAGATGACTTGGAAGAAAAAAGTAACCTCAAAAGAAAAGTTTAATTTGGTGTAAGAAAGGCAAATGTTTTGGTTTAATTTAACAGAATATATCTGAATTTCCTAAACACTCTCCTATTCCCAGAAAATATTTCAGTCTCATTAGTAGATGAGACAGCATTTTCCAACTAACTGTTTTGATGAAATTTTTCTAACCCCCTCTAATTATTAACACCACAGTCTTTTATCTTTGAGGAGTTTTCTTATCCTTAATCCCATTTAACCCCAAATCTGAAGAGTAACTTCCCATTTATAATCCTATTGATGTATATAAGATTTTCAGATCATGCTTCCCACCAAGCAAGGTAAAACAGTGCTTAAATATTGTAATAAAGAGATTTTGTACTGAATGACAGTTTTCCTCTTTATGATCTCAGGACTGAAGAAAAAGCACTGAACTGATTATATTTCTTGTTTTAAATATTCATGTGACAATGTTGAAGAGAGAAATGAATATCTGAATGAAAAAATGACAAGAAAAAATGACTACAAGAAATCTCCAGACATTTATCACAGGCCTAGAGGATACAAACCAATCAACTTCTAAAATCTGCTCTTTGATCGAGATGCCCAGTTAAAGCCTACATTATTAATATATGATTCTGTTTAAAAAGTCTATTAATCAAGCAGGGATGAATGATTAAGTGGATAAAGCACTAGCCTTTGACCTAACAGGCAACTTTCACAAATCTCCTGTGAATTCAATTCATAAAAAAAGAAAAAGAATGCTTCAATAGCTGTATAAATTATCTGGAAACAATGGTTCTCATTGTTTTTCTCTGTGTCATTAAACGATTTTCATTTGCATGCAAGACCATCTCCATTATCTGATTGCCAGACTGATAGCTTGCTACAGGATGGGGGGTGATCAATAAAGCCCGTGGCTGGTTGTGTTTATCTAATAATATCAGTAAAAACAGCAAAAAAAAAAAAATCTGCTTTCAGCACTCCACCCTTGTCTTACAAGAATTCTCCAGACCTTTGGAAAATATTAATGGGAAAGGCCCTGGTTCTTAAAAAAGCTCTGTGCACAGGAATTTTTGTTTTGGGGTTTTGGTGGGATCCTGGGTGAGGAAACACAGGACAGCCTGAACACATTTGTGCTTTAAGGCCTGAGGATCCCAAAGAGCTCAAACCAAGCTCTGCCATGCACTGGCACTCTCCAGAAGTGCCACAGTCATATTTTCTGAAAAATCCCTTTGCCCAGGATTTTTCTCTGGGGAAGCTGAGAAGCCTCAGAGAGAAATGAAAACAATAATTATCTCCTTTGCTTCTCCTGTGTTTTGCTGCTTTGGAATGTGGTTGGAGATTTTTTTTTTTATCCAACAGGTGAATTGTTTTTACTTAATGCCCAATCACAGCCAGCTGTGTTGGGACTCTGAGGAGTCAGTCACAAGTTTTTCAGTAGTGTCTTGTTAAACCTCCTGTAAGATCCTTTCTCTATTCCTAGCATAGTTTTAGTATAACATTCTTTTATATAATATATAATAAAATATAATATAATACAATATAATAAATATAAAATAATAAATATAATATAATAGATATAATATAATATAATATAATATAATATAATATAATATAATATAATATAATATAATATAATAATAAATTAACCTTCTAAGAACATGGAGTCACATTCTCAATTCCTCCTTCATCCTGGGGACCCAGCAAACACCACAGAGGAGCACTGGAAAGCCAAGGATTGCAGTGAAGTGTGTATGGAGGAAGGTATTAAATTCTTAAATAACTGGCAGATTCAAGGTATTTCACACTCCACTAATGCTGATTTTAAAGGGTTTTTTAAACATCAGATTGCCCAGTGATAATCAGTGTTTCCAGTACCTTTCTGCACTGGCAGTAGAGATAAATTTACTAATTCTGGTCAAGGGCAAGGAGGGGTCTGTCTCATTTAGCATCACAAGTGGAATCCTGTTGACTTTGGGCACCCAGGAGGCTGCAGGCTGTTCTTTTTCTCCTCCTTGAGAAGAAGAAAGTAATTTTTTTAGGGCTTTGAACACTAAACTACTCAGTAACACAAGCCCTGTCTGCTGTCACTGAGCACTTGATTTGTCACCAGGCAATATTTATTGAACCATAGTATAAAATATTTCTCAAACTTTTTGTACTCCACTGCAGTGTTCTCCCCACATAAGAAAAATACTGACTTTATGCTGATATTCAGCAATTATGGGCTGATGTAGGAATTCCTGTGGAGGCTCTGTACCTGTGCTATGCTGCTGGTTGGGCTGGGTCACACAATGAGCTCCCTGTTTTGAAATGGGCAAAGTTATAAAACTGTCTATAAATATCATCACTGGAAATAAAATTTCCCAAATTCATCTCACACCTGAACTCAGTGTAGAACACCTTTGTGTTTAGCCATCACATTTGTCCTTTAATGGGGCAGTTTGTCTGGAGTACATAAAAAATCCTACTTAACACACAAAGTGAATTCCTAAATATTAGGGCTTACTATTCCTATATATTAATAGTGACAATAAGCAACACAAATAACAAAAGTTCTCATGACAAAATATTGTTTTATGTATTGATTTCAAAAATATATTACCATAACCAGGTCAGTTTTCCAGGTGACAATCAATTGAAAATAAATAATCAATTTTTTGGTTGACAAAGAGGAAAAAGAAACAATCCTATCTCATTCTCTCTCTCCCTAAGTAAATAATTTCTGATGGGAAAACAATATGAAATATTTTTTAATGTCATTAAAATAAGCAAGAGTGTCCCTTGACACACACAGGAAGAGCTGTGTTTTATGTTTGTGGTTTCTTGCAAAGCTCAAATATAGATCAGATTTTTAGAGTGAGTTTTTTTGTTGTTGAGAATTGTATGGGCAACTTTCAGCCTTTAAAAAGAGTTGAAAGGGTTTTTTGAAAGTGATACAATTTTTCTCACAGTGTTGCTCTTTACTCACTTTAGAATCAGACTGTTCTATTGTCCCAATCCACATAAAATCTTGGTTTTTTTCCTTTTTTTTTCCCATCTGTAAGGCCTGAAAGGAAAACTATTGATTTCTGATCCTATTGGTGCAATTCTGATGCATTCCAGGACCCATTCAGATATCCCAGAAACTCTAGTGGGGATGACTAGACAATGTGCAGAGTTACATTAAAAATTCAAGCATAATTGCTTCCCTGACCCTTCAAGGCATTTCACTGAAGTATTCTGAAGTGTCCCTTCTCCCAGGAATGGTGTGAGGTGGATGAAAACCAGATACAAACTCCCAAATCTCTTCCTTTTGGGTGACAAAAAGGATGAAAAAGTCCAGCTTCATGCAGAAACTGAGTGCAGACATTAGAAGAAATCAAAAATAATTCTGATGCCTACTCTTAACAGGTTGAGCCTGCCTTTGTCACACAATTAAACCACATTTTAACACAGGAAGTTTCACAAGTTACACCTGCTGACACCTTTCTTAGCACACACAGGACTGGCTTACTAGAATTAGGAAATGGCCCAGAAAATTCCAGAATATTCAAGCTTTGATATGAAGCATCTGCCAGAAGGTATCAGGCTTGTGTTGCTGAATTCTGCAATGTCATGTACAATAACCTGCCATAAAAATTCTCTGCTACTGCAAGGTGTCACTGTTGGAAGGCTCAAAGTGAAAGCTGCCATTTAATGGATTTTAATGATTCCAGAGGAAATATGAGGACAGCAGCCATCCCCAGTGGGCTGTTTACTCCTTGCAAAAACCTCAGTGAAGGGGCTGGAATGGAGAGGAGAAGCTGGCCAGAAGGGTTACAGTCCTTGCACACACACTGGAACTTCTGGAAATGTTTTGGCCCAAATCTGTGGGAAAAGAAGTGGAGTTCCCATAACCCTCACCTAACAGGGTTGGTCACAGAGAACCAAACTCACATGGAGGGAGATCACACACATTGGCCATGAAGATTGCAGATTAGCTGAGGCCAAAGCAATTTTGCTTGCATTCTTCAGGAGATGAGCTGGAATTGAAGGGCTGGATTTCAGCAGTTAACATCACTGAGCTCTCACAGGCTGGGTATTCCAAAGATGGAAAAACTGGGGAGCAGAGGAGGGGCAGTGCTTTCAGAGGAGCAGATGAAACAATATCAGATTACTGAGATCTGAATATCAGATTAGTGGGTTCAGAGCTGAATCCCAGTGCCCTGTGTGTTGTTTTGAGCACAAGCTCTCTGACCATGTACCATACAAATATACAGCCCTTTCAAAAAAGTATTTAAAGATAAAAGTCTCCAGGAGGTAATTTGGGGAGGTAATTATGTCTTGAAGAAAAGGAATGAAACTTCAGTCCATTCTCAACATGACCAGTTATTTTCCATTTTTCACAAAATTATGTCTATTGAATCAAGAGACTTTTTGCTAGTCCCCAGCTAGCTAATGAGTTTTCCCTAATTTATTGGGGAAAAAGTGGTCAATGCCTCCTCACTGCAAACAGACTATGCACCTATGCCAGATAAAATCCTTTCTTTTTGTCCATCACAAAACCTAGAAATTTTATGCTCTTATAAGCAGAAAAACTTTCTGACTGGATGTTATCTCTGTAAAAATCCAACCTGAATCCTTACTTATATATCCTGCATGCTCCAGGAAGTTTCATATCTGAATTAATTTTTGGCATTCATAGCTTAGGCCTACATTTAATCTATATCCAGAGGTATTTCTGCATTGAATTTTTTGACAATAAAACATTGTCACAACGATTAGGAACATTTTTGGGATCTGTGCCATTGAGAGGTGCACGGACAGAGCCAGGAGAGGGCTGGTAACTCCCACTGGAGAGAGCAGCCCAGTTGAAGACTGGGTTTATATTATGAACCATCCTCCAAATTTGTTATAACCAGGGAAAACAGTTTCCTTTTCCCTTGGAGAACAAAAAAGACATTTAGTAACTACTATTAAAAAGCCTTTGGTGATTTAGAAGGATGAACTAGGAGACTTTATTTTTATTTTTTTTTTGGAAAAACACCAATCTTAGGGACAGAATGCCTGGGATTCACTCATGTTATGGCTATTTACTGAGCATTTGTAAAATGATACATGCTATATATAAAATTATACATGCTATAAGTAAAACTACCAGGCCAAAGGTGGCCCTCTACCTAGGCAGAGACTGTCCATTAATGCCTTTTGGAGGGCAGATGACACATCATGATCCCAGTCCCCTTGTTGCCCCTACATATTCCTAAAAATTTATTTGCTCACTCTCTTGATTTATGGGAGACATTTCTAGTTAAATGTGTAAGTAGGTAAACATTTTGTAAAAGAGTACACTAAATATTCAGAAATTCACAAATGCCAGGAGAGGCTAAAAGACAAAATCCCATATTCTTTAACCATCAAAAGTCCTGAGTACATTTGTAAGCCTCTATGTAATCTTGAAAGGTCAACAGACTTGGATTTTTTTTTCTGCCTGAAGGGAGTAGAAGTTCCAGGGGGCAGGTTTTTCTGCTTCTGGCCCACTGCCTGCAGTTTGGAAATGCTGAAACTACAAACATGAATATCAAATTAAGAATATTATTCCTGTTAAGTAAAAGTTGAAGTTCTTTCTATCTACAAAGTGAGGAGTATTTCCTACAAACTTTAAATGGTGACAGGAAAGACTCAAGGCAAAATACTTTGGCCGTGGATCCAAACTTTAAATAACTCAAGAGAGAAAGTAATTCCAAATTAATTTTTGAGGTTAGCATTTAACAAATTTACTAAGCTGTTTTAGAGTCTTTGCACAAGAGTTATAAAATCATTTCAGCGGCAAGCATAACTCTGAGGTCACTTTTGCACACACAGAAAGAGCTCCCAACAACTTAGAATGAGACAGAAATTCTGGTGTCAGATCTAATTTAGAGTAGAGGGGTGATTAAACAGAATTGCACAGCAATGATTTGGAAATGCTAAAATTCTTATCCTGCAAATATTAAAGAAAATTTATAAAGCAGAAGCAAAAGAAGCCAGTTCAGGTTTTTGTTTAATGTACTAAATGGGAGCACTTTGAGATGTTTTTGTACCATTGAGTATTAAGCAAAAGTCTGGTTTGATCAGCTTTTATGCATTTGATGTTTCTATAGTTTTTGCTGAGCATGTTTTCTTCTCTGTCATTCAGCAAACTTTGAACTGCATTTCTTATTTTAAACCAACTTAAATGTATGCATATTTTTCTTAAATTCTTGTTTCACTTTGCCCTGTTAGCCTTGTATCTGTTCAGGACTGAATATCCCTATAGTCTCTGCAGTATTTATGTATATCTGGTTGTTTCAGATACATTGAAGCAACAAATTATTCATGTCCAAAGAAAAACCCCTTAAAACAGATATACCATAAATATTATTAAGCATTCTTTATGGTTACATGCCTAGTTTCTATCTAGTTCTGTTGAAAAGAATGAACAGAAATCATATTTAACACTTGGCCATGACATAAACCTGAAGACTATGTAGTAAAAAATCTCTGTTGTTTGCAGCAGAGTGTTTGTCCTCAGCCTGAGCTCTGCTCTGATAAGGCAGGCTTAAATAATCACTTCCCCTTGCCTGGTTTTAATTAAAGTGACAGTAAGCAAACACTGACCAGAAATGGATCAGAATCAATGGCCTTATGGCAAACTGGCTCAGAGAAACCCAGGGTCAGCCAGGGCCAGCCCAAAGAGCCAGGCCTGGGGCTGCAAGGGAACACTTTGGGTCTGCAACACCCACAAAACCAGGAGAAAAACCCCAATTCAGCATGGGAATGACCCAAACTGATAACAGGGGAAAAGACAATTGTCATTCTCCACCCTCCTGTTTCTATCTTAGAAACCTTTCAAAGAAGAACAAGTAACAAAATGTTGGATTTGCAGCTGTAGAGCCACTGGAGCAAGGTAGCAGGATTTGGGTTTTTTTCAGTATGATCTGCTAAACAGAGCAGGTATGTGTTTTTCTGCCTGGTCATTTAAAAAATACATATGTTTTTCCTGCATCTGTCTCCACAGTTGTGCCCTACCTCTGCACTTCCATATTCCTTTTCTCTAATGAGTCTTTGACAACCACCAAGTAATTACTAAGAAATAACTTAGAACCATGTCATGCATCTCTCACATTTGTTTGACTGACCCAAGCCTGGCCTCAGAAGTGCTGAGGTGATTTGATCAGGGAGAGCCAAAGCTCTGCCCTTTGGATCTCTTTCTTTGCCTCAGCCCCAGGAATTTCCTCCCCCTACACAACTACTTAAACATTTCTCCCCATCTCTTTCTCTTCCCAGACAGGAGGCAGCCTATCTGTTCCTGAGGTAGAATATCATGTTTGTCTTAAAGATAAATGAAGGTATATTTAAAGTCTAATGATTGGATTTTACTCCTTATCAAGGTACTTCTATTTTTCCTAAAAAAAAAAAAAAAAAAAAAAAAAAAAAAAAAAGTTGGATTTTAATTTTCTTTTTAATGCTTTTAATGTTAAGGAAATTACACTTCCAAGTAACTAGTTTGTAATTTGTGATCATGCATGATTCTGATAGTGAAGGAATTTCATTACAGGCACGGTAAAAAGAGGAGAATGCATGTACATTTGCATGTCCATGTGCAGGTAAATAAATAGTAAACCACATTGATAACAGAGGCCATTATAATTTGAATAAGATTATATTCTCTCTAGGAGAGATAAAGGGTAATGAAAGACAATTCAAAGCTAGTTTGTTATTACTTCATCAAATACCTCAGCCTCCAGCTGATAAAATTCCCTTGTATAGCTCCCATGAGACATTAACTGCAATGATGCTGCCAACCATTTGTAGTGATCTCTAAAAACATTAATATTACTATTTAAATGAGTTTGTGATGTAGTATAACAGAGGGTAAAGCTAGAGGTGAAACTGCTACATAAGCTTTCACAAAATGACTACCAGTGTGTTACTGGGCACGACAAAATGAATTATTTTCACGACAGACAGGTGCTCCAAAGAGACTTTAAAAGACTTGTACATAAAACAAGTTGGAAAGTGTTCAGTGGAGTAACTTTTACTGTCCTCACCACCTTCAATGGAAGACAGAACTTTTGTTTTCCTTCCTTTTCAAACAAAAAAGGAGTATCAGACTCCAAACTGCTCAGGAGTGGAACTCAAACCTACTTGTTCATTTCTTTCCCCTAGAAATCTGATTTTTTCCCCCTCAGCCTTAATTGTTTAAACAATCTTTATTTTTACAGCCCCATTGTTGAGCAGATTTGGGCCTTTGCCACACCCCTGTAGGGGATGAAAGGTGAAACACATATTGGTTATTGCCATGTGGCTTTCTGTTCCAAAACTGGAGAATTTTTGCAAGGGTCTGGTGTCACTCAAGGAGCCCAAATCTGAATCCAGCCATGGTTTTACAGTAAGAGCTTCAGAGGAAAAAGAGTTTAAACTCATTCTATTATAGATCTAAACACTTTTACTGTGATAACCCCTCCCTAGAACCAGAACCAGACACTTTTCTGCAGAATTAGACAGTTTCTAGGACTGGCGTCTTGCAAAACAACTTGTAAACCTTAAAAGTGATTAATTATATTTTCTGTAATGAGGAAATTTTCTCTTTTTGTAATGGGGAAAACCAGACAAGTAAGGCAGTTGTTTGTCCTATTTTAGACCAAAATGTTTGTATACTTAGAAAATTTCATACTTGTCTAGAGATTTATGTTAAAACCTCCTGATTGTGAGCCTGTTAACCAAGACTTTCTCAGGGGGAGTATTTCATTAACACGTGGAAAGAAGAGGCACAGAAGCAGAGTGCTGTTGTCACAGAGTGTCACTTAGGCTGAGAGGGAATTTCACAGTCCTGGGTAGAAGTTCAGTCCCTTACAGGAATGCTCTGGAAAATCAATGTAATTTTGTTAAAAGGTAAAATAGACTGGGCTGACAAGGTGCTCAATGTTTGGGTTGGTATTTTTCTTAAAATACCAAGCAAACCAAAACCCAAAAATCCCACCCCAACAGGGGTCAGAAGCTTCTTTTAAAAGCTGAGCCCATCAGTTCCATGGTTGTACAGCACAAGGACTGCTCTGTTCCAGCATAAATTCATAAATTAACCTCCTATCTACAAATACTGAGATTGGGGCTGCTGGTCAGGATTTAGCCACAAACTTGGGCTAGGAAACCGCTGGATATCTAAGTGAAAACCAGAATATCTTTACTTGACACTTTATGTAGTAGGTCAGATTTGCTCAAAAATAATAACAATTATTAAAAAACAAAACAAAACCACAAACAAACCATGAAAAAACAAAAAGGAAATGAGGAATTATTCAGGCCTTTGCTAATTTAAAAAGAAATTATTTACAAAGCTTACTGTAGAATTTAAGGATAAAGTTTTAAAGAACTTGCACTGTCTGGTTCACTAGCAAGTGACTATTTCACTGTCTGAAATAAATTGTACATAATGCACGAGTGCTAGAAAACATTGCTGGGTTTCATTCATACCCTTATGCAAGGCAATTTTTTTCTCTCTCCTTCTGCCTAGCTGTGATAGGTAAGACTTGATAATATAAAATAATTGATTGTGCTTAAATTGCCTTTCAAATAAAATTTTTTACTGTAATCAAGAGGCTTTTGCCAGAATGAGGTCAAAGAGAATGTGAATTAAATGGATGTTAACCTGATTATTAATTGGTAGTATTCACACACAATAGGTTATTTTCCCCACAAGAAGGGACAGTAGACATATTCAAGATTATTTTGTACATTTGATTTTCAGTGCCCATTTGAAAGATTCTCTTTTTGAATAACAATGGTGTATTTACTTTTTATTTTCTCAGAGAAGAGAAGATTCTTAGTTTTTAGCTATATAATATCTTTTCTATCCTGAATGAATGCAGTCACTAAAAGTACCTGGGAGTAGTGAAATGGGATTTTCTACTTCCAATCTGTTCTTTGTCCTCTGACAGTTACCAAGTGATGGAGAATATTTCAGGATATCTAGCAAGTGTTTTATGATTTTGCATTCAAAGCTGCCCCTTGCTTGAGCTTACAAAATAGGGATAAGAGTGAAGTTGCAGCTAATATCTTTCAGTAATAAATATTTTTCTTTTCACACTAGACATTTATTAAAAATACACCTTCCTCATGGTGTTTTCTGTTTGGTTTTTTGGTGCTTTTTCTTTGTTTGTTTTTCTTTACCCCATTTCCCAAGCAAAAGCAATTCTAACACGCCCCAGTAAGCCGTGGGCCAGTGCAATGCACGCTGATCTCTCCAGAACTGATATTTCAATCCCTGTCATACACACAGGCAGACTCAAGAGCTTGCCTGTCAAGATTGTTGCTGTCAGCAGCTGAATCTCACCCTTCTGTTGGAGACATCTTGCATCAGGACTCAGGGCTGCTCTCTTGCAGCAGAGAGGTGACACTTGCTCTGCTTTTGCTCTGCTCCCAGGCTGTTCCTGACTGCTCAGTGATTTTCAGTGCAATATGGTTCAATACGGGGGCCTGACCCACCCAAGGATCCTCCCTGCTGCACCAGCCAAGGGAAGTAGAAGGAAGAGCCTTGTGGAAAACGACCCAAATTGCTGTGAAACCAAACCTAATTTCAACCTACATGACTGCCCCGAGGTGGATTTATAATGCAGACAAGAAGAATCTCTTCTACAGGTAATTAATGATTTCACTAATATTCACACTCTGCAGAATTATGTCCAAAAAGAGGAATCCATATCCCCTCACAAGTCTGTCCTCACCAAGACCATCAGTAAAATATTTCCATGCACCTCAGTGAAAGCAGAACTGGGCACATAGTTAATACCAAATGCTAGGAGGGAAGAATTGACAGAATCATTCATGACAGAGCTGGCTTTGTAAAGATTAGACTAGAAACCAGAGATTAAAACATTTTCATTTCAGCCACAGGAACACAAATGGAAAATTAGCAGGTTTTCAATAGTTTCTAATGGTTTATGACTTATTAAAAACATTTTTAATGCAATTTCTTCAGATATGCAGATAATACATTATCTTTCAGGTATGCAGAAACACTCCCCTTTGGCACCAGAGATAATGTTCACAGTAAATCACTCATGACAAAAACCTCACAAAGTTGGGGTGAAGCATCCAAAGACACACTTAAGTCATCAAGAGATTTTCTCAGTTTTACTCTTCAGAAAAAAAATTCTTATGATGCATATGGAGAAATGAAATTTTCTCATTTTCCAACAGAGGACCATCTCCTAGCACCTTTGGGCAGGGCAAAAAGAAAACTGCTTTGCTGGTTTAGAGACAGGATAAAGGGGCAAGAGTGAGATCAGCCTCAAATCCTGCCCAAGCTGCAAAACTTTCAGGAGAATAAATTTGGATTTCATTATTTCCTTTCAGCAGCCTCTGCCCTGGTCAGCAAGTGGGCAGTCATGGCAATCCAGGTTTTTTACCAGGCTTTTACCAGGTTTTTTACCAAAAACCTTCCACAGTGAGATAAGGATCCATCTAAGGGAGGTCTGTGCATCCCAGTGCCAAACATGGGACCCAGTCAGTAGGTTCTGTTACAGATATTGATCTTGACTGATGCTGCAGCACCACAAGCCTGTCACAGATGGTTTTAACAGAACTATAAATGGAAACATCAAGAAATGCTTATGAGTCTTATCCCCAGCTGGTGATGGGGCTTTCACAATAAGAAACAGATCTGCAAAATCAGCACAGATCCACGTTTTCATTAAACAGTTCAGATGTTCTTCATGTTCAGCTTTTTCTTTCATATTAATCTGCAAAACTTGATTGCAGACCCAATCCCCAGACTTGATGGAGATTCAGCAGTAGCACCTCGTTCCCACCCTTGGAGTCTTCAGAGGTAATATTATGTATTTTCCACAAGGTGGAAAAAAAGAGGTTAATTCATGGTTTAATGCCCTGAATAAGAAGCATTGCATTATTCTTTTGAAGAGTTTGTTCCCTGGGGAATAATTTGGGTGAAGGTTTTCCAGTCATATCCCAGACCTTCTTAAAATCACAGCAGATATAATCAGTTTTTGAAATGCCCTTTATACCTGTCAAGCTAAATAAGATTACAGATTTGTCTGCTCACAAAAGTGTGATGTCATATAGTCCCATTTGCTGCAGTTCAAGTCATTATCTATCTTGTCTGAAAATGCAGCGTGCATGATCTGCAAGATCAATGTTGGGTTTGTTACAGGGGGAAAACCAAAGGTGACGGCTGTGAATCCTCACATGGAAAAGCAGAAGTCAGGATGTGATAAAACAGGGCTGTCCCTGGCTATGACAAAGAGAGACAGGGAATTTTCAAATCAGCAAGAGGCAGCTACTTTAAGGCAAATACCAGGAAACAGAACAGGAGAGGAGAGCACTGGAGCAGCTCAGTGTGCTTCGTTGGCAGGCTGATAAGCAAAATCAAAGCTGCGAGTGTGACAGAAAAGAGCTCACCACTTTTGCACAGATAATCACAGATACTTTTAACTCATCTTTCTCAGCATCCCTGGGGGCTCCAGGCTCCAGAGAACCATTTTTCTCTGTGCTACCTTCACACTGGTACATACACCTGCCTGCTCTACAGCATCCTCAGCAGCCAGCAGCAGAGAGGCCAGCTGCTGGTGAACTAAAAAATACACATGGATGCACAAGTGCAGGTGGGATGAGGTCCCACCAAAAAAAAAAAAAAAAAAAAAAAAAAAAAAAAAATCACCATTTTGTTTGTTTCTTAATAATTTGTGATTTTTTGTTATCCATTTTTCTGTTTAAAGCAAACAGGATTAGAAAAGGGGTAGGGTAAGAAAAGTTTAAAGACGTGCCCGTCCAATGCCTTTGGTAAATGTGCATGAAACTTGAAGCAATCCCATCAGTGTTTTCTGAGGACTAACCAAGCAGCTGGCCTGAACAGAAAGACCAGCTTTCTCAAAAGAAAGACCAGCTTAAAGAAGGAGCTTTCTTTAAGGCAAACACCAGGAAACACAACAGGAGAGGAGAACACTAGAACAGTTCAGTGCGTTTTGTTGGCAGGCTGATAAGCAAGATCAGAACTGCAAGTGTGGCAGAAAAGAGCTCACCATTTTTGCACAGATAATCACAGATGCTCTTAGCTCATCTCTCTCAATATCCCTGTGGGCATCAGGCTCCAGAAAATAATTTTTCTCTGTGTTATCTTCACACTGGTGCCCCTGCCTGCTCTACAGCATCCTCACTGGCCAGAAGCAGAGAGGGCACAGTTTGGCCCAGGGAAGGCAATTGGAAAGGCTGGATTCAGATATTAAAAGATTGAAATACTTTTAGGCCAAAGCTCTAAAAGAGTTTTTCCACACACAGCAGAAGTTAGGGGATCTGTGTGCACTTCCAGATGAGCATTTTTCCATAGGTGTGCCTGAACTGAAACTCTCAGCCTGAACTTCATGAAACTGTAATGAAACTCATAGGTTATCCTTGCTGCCAAACCTGTTCAGTGCTCAGAGTCTGTTCCATCCTCTAAAATTTAGCATTTTCAATTGTTGCCCATTATGGCCTATCATATTCCCATACAAAAAACCCTCTTTTTTGGTGTTCTTGTAGGGTATTTTTTCCCATATGTCTCAACAAAGCTGACCTAGTCTCAGGTAGATATACCTAAATGTTAACTATCAACTATTATTTTGGAGAAAGAAGTTATAAACCCAAGACAGGTACAGATTTACAGGAGAAAAAGAAAAATGGCAAACCTTGGAGACAGTAATACAGCCATATGTTCCCTGAATAAATTCCTAAACTGAAATCCCATATCTCTCTCCTCTCTCTATTCCATCAAATATGGAAAGAAGGCAGCTCTTCTTCCCATATTTGACACAAGCAAGAATTGCAATATTTTGTTGATTTAGTGGGATATATTTAAGTCTTGGGAGCAAAGACATGAAGTTTGGCTCAGAAACCCAGAGAGAACACTGGAAAGGTTCTGGTTTTCAATGCAGTGAGCACCGTGTCTGCCTTGGGGCAGAATTCTGCCTGGGTTGTTGATCAGCAGAGCTGTGAGTGAAGATGCCCTGCTTTGAACTGAGATGCATTTTATCCATTTTCCTGGAGACCAGAGTATTCCTAAAGCAACCTGGCTCATCTGTTTCTATGAATAACCCTTCATGAGTGCTCAGATACACTTGACTAGGTAGAAGGGAATCTCTTAATTCCTGGTGTTCAGTACAGACTTGGCTATTTTACAGCACATTAACCATACAAAATGTTTTATTTATTTTTGCTGTTAAAAAAAAAAAAATGACCTGCCAACTTTATTTCAACTTGACTTCAAACTGGCTTCACCCTTGCATGTGACTTTCTGACAGTATTAATCTCACAGGCTGTATGTAGTGTAATATACATATTTCTGGTTGTTTGACTCCTGAATGCAATTCCAATTTTCTTCCTATACACCTGTGATGGTTTTCACTTCAGATCAAGCATGAGCTATAAGCTTATCTTATATTAAAATCTTATATTGGGTCAAATTGTTTACCAAAATCTCTATCTTTTGTTCCACTAAATAATTAAGTCTATATTTGTACATAGTTACTTTGTATCATAGAACATTAGATTTTTTATAACTCTATTCAGTCTTAAATTACCACTGACACCTAATTTAATGAAAGCCAAAGCTCATCTACATCTCCCTGCCTGCTCCACCTTTGGAGGCAGGACTGGAGCAGGGAAGGAATGCTTTCACTGGTGAATTTCAGCATTTCTCTTTCTGCTGAAATATTCAGCAGTTAGCTTCAGGGACTGATGATCTCAGTATACCAGTCCTGTAAGTGGCACAATGTGAGGAATCTTAAAAATGTAAGGGTTAGAAAATATATCCAAACCTCCCATTTCTGACTGAAATAACATATGAAAACTTTCTGTGCAAAGATGCCCCTTATACAAACTTGATATTGAAACTTTGAACAATTTCCTGCCAGTAAAAACATGATGACAGCAGAAATGTCAAACATACAACAGGATCTTTTTTCACTGTCTCACTTGTTAGGTTAAGGGTAAATTTTTTTGAGAGTGTCCAAAGGGGAGGAGGGTGACTCCTACATTATTTCATCCCCTAATGATACAGACTGATGATTTGTTATATTTTCAGGGATATTTAAGAAGACAAAGAGGCACAACACTGGTTTTTGGTAGCATTATGAGCCCCATGGCCAAGCTTCACTGGCAGAAATGGGGCTGAAGTGTCCCTAAGAACCAAACTGATTTCCAAGTTTCATTCCTGTTGAGATTAAGACATCACTTCTCCTTAAATTTGCAATTTTCTGCCTTCTAGTGATTACCCCTCCCAACAGAGTCAGAAGCACAAACCCCACAACTGCTCCTCTCCAAATGCAATGTGATTTTCTTTAGCTACAGTTCATCCTTCACAGCTGGTCTCACACATCCCTGTGCACCTCTCCTTCCTCAGTGTGAGGTGATCAACTCAACTGCACACCAGTGGCAAACAGGACAAGCAAACAAGAAGATGGAAGAGGTAGAATGCTGTTAAGAGGGATCATGGAGAGAAAATCCTGTTTCTACATCTGTTTTTCCCTTCCTGCCACCATGCACTTTGCTATTTCCAACTTTGAAAGACACAATTCCTAGAATTTGGCCTGCAGGTTAAAAGCATATTAAATATTTAAAAAAAGAGCAAATCCTTCTCTGGAATGACTCAAAAATGCACTCAGTGTTGAGGGTGTTGTCAGGGTATTCATTAAGAATTTTGTCAGGTGCACATATTTTAGAATAGGTGTTCTACTGATGTAAACACTTCAGTCAATGAAATTTCACGTTCATGAAATAAAGCTATAATTAATGAAAGTTCAAATTCAAATGTGCAATTGCAAGAGATAGCTTAAAAAAAAAAAATCTGGCAAAATGCAAGCCACCCCTGACTGTATGATCAACAGGATTGCGTTCAGTCACTCAGTCATGCTAATTCATCCAGTTTTATTACTAGCTCTTCATTAACACTCACACTCTGTGTAATTATGCAAATATCTCTGAAAGAAAAAAAAAATGTTCTCTTCAAATCTGTTTTTTAGTTCTGGGGGAAGTGTAACAACATATGTTTTTCAGATACTGAGAGGTGGTTCCACCACTAACAACATGTTATTAACTTAAACTAAACAGCTCCCTCACAGCAGTGGGGCCCAGTCTTTTTGTCTACCTGAATATGACTTGGGCCCAATGCAGGAGTTCCCTCTCTCCCAAGGTGGGGTTGGAATCTGATAAATATCTTTTTGTCCATGATTATTCTATGAAACCTCAAGGCTTAGGAGGTACTCTGCTCTGAATCTTCATTTTGGGGATCTGTATTGGCTTTCTGCTCATAAATATCTTTACATTTACATGTCTTTCTGCAGGTGCCAGGAATGTTAAGGATGAGAAGTCAAATAATAAAAAAGAGAATCAGAGATGTCCTCTTTTGGAGAAAGAGCAAAGTCTGATGTGCCAGACTCCTCCTGCTCTGTGCACAGGTGTGGTGCTGTGTCAAGAGGAGAAAGCACTGCAGGGTTCTGAGCATGGCACAGCAGGGATCAAGAGGCACTGCATGATTTAAAGAAGAATATTGTGTCACCACACACTTGGTTTGAGGGGTAGTCAAGTCAGAGGCATTTCAGTTTTTACTTTGAAAACCTTGGATCTGCAAGGACTTCTTGTCTCTGTGTAGTGATGCTCAGCTCCTGCAGGCAACATGAAATGCAAGAGATGCAAGTGAGAGGGAGAGCACCAAGCCTTTGTGAGCCCAGGCTGGATCCATCCAGATCCTGGAGCTCAGAGTCTGCTCCAAGTCAGGGTCCATTTCATTATCAGAGAGAAACAGAAGGAGACCTTAAAATCCTTTACTTCCAACTTTTTGTTTGCTGAAACCATCATTTTGCTAAAACCCCCAGCCTTCTGCAACCCCCTAAGATCCCACATGAGATCCCAAATCATGCACCTGTGGTTCCATTTCAACACACAGCCAACCTCGGCATCCAAACATGTTCCTGGAATTATGGTAAAGCATCAATCCTTAAAATGAAATTTCTATTCTGTCACTTGCAACTGGATGTGTTCATTGCTCAGCACATTCAAAATCAAACCTCAGGAGCAGCCCAAGCAATTCTGATTTGTACAAAGGTGAAAAAAAATTCAACAACACATTTCATCTTTACACTTTTCTATACAAAAAGGCAAGAGAACTGAACATAATGTTCTGCTCACTGAAGAGCTGCAGGATCAGGTTCGACTTAATTTTTAAGAGTGGGTTGGTTGTGGAGAATTTTCTTTTTCAGCAATAAGAAAGGAGAGGATGGAAGTCTTGGCCACAGTGAAAGGGGGAAAAAACCCCTTAAATAAAAATAAATAATTCTGCATGTTGTGAGGGTGTCAGGTGGAGGGAAACAAAGACAGGATGCCTGAATGTGAGGTGCTAAGCTGGCCATATCAGTGAATCAAAGATGGGGCACTGCTTGGACCAAACCTGCATGAACCTGAGGAATCCCCTCCCAACTCTGCATCCAGCTCTGTCCATATACACACCTGAATGCCCAGCTGTCAAATATGACAAATGTGACAGAAATTTGGAGTGATTTGCTGCTTGAGTTTGACTGAAAACATTATTTAGTGAATGTATTTTTCACCTTCTAAGTCACTGAGGTCAATAACTGGTTCTACTTTGGTTGTGTTATTTCAGCTTCTTAGGACACCTTCATGCATAAAATACACCCTGACTCCTCCCCTCCCCCAGAAGGGCCAGTGCATGGCAGTAAATTCCCAAAGAAATGAACACATCACAATAAAGACAAGATTAACATGAAATTCTGTGTCTCTGGGCACGTGCACACGTACACTTCATTGCTCCATGATCTCACGCCTCACAAAAAACAAACTGTTTAATTCTGATTTTTAAAGAGCAAAATCATTTGCTATATTGAAACAGCCCATTCATCACATAAAGCATTTGATTCTGTCACCTCAAGTACTTGTTAAATCACTTCCAGCTGCTACAATCAAGGGCTAGGTACTTCCAAGGTCTGACACTTTCTGAGCTCTATTACACCTTTAAGTGTGATTCTCCAATCCAATTCTAGCCTTCATAATAATCAAGTGCCCACTCCACTTAACTTCAAGGCAACTAGGGAACCTGGAATTCTCCATATATGCCTGTGTCTGATTTTCAATCAGATCTCTTCAAGCCAAGACTGAAAGCTCCTGAATACCAGCTAAGTACTAAAATGGCATCATTTGCAGCTTGCAGCAGTGTCATCAGTAGCACTCCCATTGTAAAGCTCCTGTTTTCACCAGGTCCAAAGCAGTGTGTTTAGACTGAGGCTGAAATTAAATATACAAGGCAGAATGGAGCTGCAAGCATGCAGAGTGTTTGCCAGAAAAACAAACTCTGTCTACTCACACAATTTTGCTACCTGGGCCTTAACTAAGCTGCTGCAGGTTGCTAAATGATGATTTTTTGCTGCAAATGGGGGTGTCAAACATGGGAAACACTAGAATGCAGAGCTGGTAAGAAAGTGTGACTCTGCCTGGTTGTAGGTTGCAATACCACCCTGAAAGCTGATATTAAAAATATTGCTCAAATCTGAGTTGTCCAAAGGAATCATCATTATACTTAGGGATTTCCCCCTCTTTTTAGGAAGATCATCTATTGTTTTTCCCTTTTCTTCCTCTCAAAGCATCAGCTCCTGTCCACCTTGTGGGAGAGGCACTCAGATTTTTACTTTTTGCATTATTACACAGCAATTCCCAAGGCCCTGACACTCTTGTTATGACAGATTACCTGAATTACCACAGATTATCAGAATATTCCTGCACCCCTGAACAGCATCACCTGGGTTTGCCTGTTTGTGCAAACCTGCAGTTCAACAGCCCTCACTGTGCCTTCTTTTTTTCTGAAGAAAAGCAGGAGATTGCTGTTACAATACCTTGTAGGAAACAGTAAGAAAAGAGGGACAGCAGCAGTTTTCCACAGACACAAACTAAGAAATCCCACTTGCCACAGAACTTCAGTTTTCTCTTCTCCTGACAGAAAAGAGAAAAAAACTCCATACTAGAGTACACATGACATTTAGCCTTGCTTTATCTAGTGCCAGTTAGCACACTGCTGGCACTATTTATAATACACATAAATATAAATATTATATATAAATATATATATTTATACCTTTCATAATTAAAAAAAAGCAAAATAAAAAACCCCTAAATCTTAAAAAAACCCCTCACAAATGCAGCAGCACAAGGCAGACCTTGCACAGCTCCATTTTCTATGATTTTGTGGCTGTGTTTGGGTTCTCTCCTCCAATAAGGCACAAAGGATGTTTAGTATTTTCCTGTGGTTAATTCATTCCTCCAACACTTCCAGGTTTTAATTCTCTTGGGATTTATAAACCTCAGGTCCTCACTGTGGTCTTTTCATGAGAGAGACACTTGTGGGACTCCACTTTCTTGAAACTTGTAGGACAAAAAGTGCTCATAAAAGTTCCTCTGCAACATGGTTAAAATTAGCCAGTATATTCAATTGTTAGTAGAGTCAAACAGACAAATGAGAATTCAACAGCTCAAGTTTTTCAGGAGGTCAGCTTAAAGAGGGTCAGGATTTACCAACTTGCAGAAGCATTTGTATTTGGCACAAAGAGCTTTCTTTTTGGTTTAGTTATGCTGCTTAGAACACCTCACAAAGTTTTCTGTGGTTTTTCCCTGAAAGCATTTTTTTAAACTCCACTTTTCAAACTTAATATTTATTTCCTTGTGGTGAAATATTCCAATTTTTTCCAATGCAATTACCTCAGGAATTTAGTGGCCTAAATAATCTTGGCCAAACTTAATTAACCATCAGAATGGATTATGTGAAACAGTCTTAAGAGGACCTTTTCCTTTATTTAAAAAGGAGCATTCCTATACTCCTAATGAGCATTCCTATATTCCTAAGGCTTAAAAGAAGCATTCCTATGCTGTAATGAGTGAATGCATTCCACATGCAGAGCTGAATATACAAAGTGAGCACACACCAGCTACAATACAAGGTGTTGAAGAACACTGCCAATATAATTTTTTTAACTAAAAGTTTTCTGTGTTATGTGAGAAAAGCAGCCAAAATACTCCTGAAAGGAAGGCACTTGGAGTGAGTTGGGTGTTTTTTCCCAGCCAGTTCTCAATTAGCAGCCAGAGCAATGCTGCTGCTGGCTTGGGGAGGGGCAGGAGGACCCCGGGTGTCACTTTAATCCTTTCAGGCTGGAGTCAGAAATTCCAGATGCTGCTCTCCTCTCTGCTAATGGGCACTCAAAAGCTGCTCAGTGACAGCAAAGAGAAAGGGAAGCAGGGATATGGACACCATGAAGCACAGATGAGAGGAGCTGAGGTTTGACACAGATGCATTGACTGCTGCCCTGCAAGGAAGGGGAAAAACAAAGCAATACAGCTTTTTCTAGTCTGGCAAATGGATAAATAGAAGATGACAGAAAGTCTTTTGGATGCTTATGAATGTCAAAGACTTTTAAGTGGCTGCCTTTTCTTGTCACTTAACATTAAAGAGCCATCTAAAAATACACTTATGCTCAGTCATTTGGTTAGGGACATAAGGCTTAGCTGACTTATAACTTCACTATCGATTAGGTAAAAATGGTAAGGCTGGCTTTTCTTTTTAAACAACCCCCCTGATAGTTCATGCATTATCTTTGTATAGTTTTCCCACTATCAGTGTGTGTTACTTAAACAGATTAAGAAATAGAATTTTAAATTAGTCCCACAAGAAACCCTTTCAAACTCAAGATCTTCTGTTTGCCTTTATTATTATTATTTTTCCTTCCTCAAAAGAAGTGCCTGTCCTGTGTATCTTCAAAAATAGATTTCTCCATAAGGTTTTGCAAACCAAGCATTACAGCACTTTGCTGGTGCATGGAAACAAAAAAAAAAAAACTTAAGGAAAAACTACTCCTTTTTAACTAGAGATGTGTATTTTGCTTTCTAAGCACAAGTAGTAACTGATCAGAAAAAGAAAATCATTGTTTCCCATTCTCCTATTAGAAATTTTCATCCTTTCATTTGTGCTGAAATGGAAATTAACTCTTGGATGGCTATTAACAGGGGGAGGGAGCAGGAGTAGGAGTTCCCAATGAAAATAGGAGTGAGCAAAGGCCAGAATGTCTGTCATTGCATCAAACAGCTGGACCAGATGTCTGAAAGTTGGTTGGGGGGTTCAAGTTCTTGCTCAGGGGGTGGGAAAACCAAACAGCACCGTTTGAACCTCTAAGGAGTTAAAGCTTTCCTCCTTTTAACAGAGAACTGTGCTATTGCTAATCAGGGAAAGGAGTTATTTTCAACTCCTCTCCCTGTGCCAAGAAGGCATAATTCAGGTGCACCATTCAGATCTTTCTGTCACTGATTTCTTTATTTCTTTTCCCCCTTTACAAATTGCTCATCTGCATGACCAGATTATTTTCCTTTTTCCACTCAGGTTCATCTCTGCACTGTATCAATAGCTTTACACTAAAATTAGATCCCAATGAAGAGTTAGGTTTTTAGGTAGCTGAAGTAATTTTGAAGTCACTTCAAAAAAACCAAACATAAAAAAATCAATGAACCAACTAACCAATAACAAAAATAACCATCCACCCCAAAACACCACCACTCCTGGAAAACTCATAGTACAGAAAGTTTCAGACTAAGGATAAAGGTTCAAAATGTCTTTAAGGGAATAGAGACAAAGCACAAGTCCTGGCACAGATAAATTGTTTCAGAACAATTTCTCCAGTAATACAAAAGATTAATGCATAGCATGATGGTGGAATGAACTCCTCACAGCCACGTTACCCTTTGCAATGTGTTCCATTAAAACATGCTAGCATAAACTCATTTGTTTCAAGTTTCTGTGATTCAGAGTTAACTGAAATGTATTTTTAGGATTTTTAACCCTGTGCCACAGTTTCAGTTCAGTTACAGACAGAGAGAGGATGAGTAAGGAGCTCACCACAGACATGGCAGCTCTGGCTGTTTGCCTTGTGCATCAGAGAATTGAATGTGGGGATAAAGAGGGATGGCAAAGAGTCCTCAGTACTGCCAGCAAGTCATGTTTTTGATGAATAATGAGATAGCAAAACCAAAACTAGTTAAGATTTGTGGAAGAATCTCATAAGAGTAACATACAAATAAAATAAAATAAATTCAGTGCACATGGTGAAAACGAGCCCTCCCCTCAGCTTACAGTATGATTATATACTAGTTATTATCATTAAGGAACAGGATCTTGGAGCTATTTTAGCCAGTTCTGTAAATAACCCACATCAGAGATTATTAGTGATCAAACAAGCAGACAATGGTAAGGAGGAGTAGGAGAGGAACAGCAAGCAAACCAGAAAATATTGTCATGATATTTAATGACAATATAGTAATGATATTTAATGACAATTTAAATATTTAATGACCTTTAATATTGGGATCAGAAATATTAATAAGAGGCTAGAAGAATGCTGGGAAGGGTGACCTTTCCTGAAGGAGGAATAACCCAATATTAAGAAAATTAAAACGTGGGTTTGATTTTTTGATCACTAGGCAATGGACATTATTAATCCTTTTCTATGCTCAACATCTACTTTTGGCTCTCTAAGATCAATCCTGTGAGCAGTATAACCTGTTGAAAGGAGCCAATGGCTTTAGCAATACCCTGGGTGAACAGGAGGGATGCAGAACCACCTGTGCCACTGCAGAGATGCAGGACCATGCACAAACAGCCCCTCTGGGACATGGCTCCCTGCCTGGGACCCTGCTCCATGGAATACAGATAATTATACAGCTCTCTGCTCTGTTTTCACAGAGCCCTTTGAACTGTGCTGCTGGAAAGCCACTGATGAGCAAGGTATTAGAGATCAAAACCAGACTGGAGCTGCAAACACAGATCCATCGTCCTTGGAAGTTTTGATTGGGATCTCAACTTCAACTTTTGCTCCTTTCTACTCCTTGCACTGGCTGAGGGTATAAATATCCCCACAACAAGGTTCAGATACAAACCTGAAGGTGAACCTTCTGGATTCTGTCCTTATTTTGGCTTTCAAGTGCATCTCAGTGGCAGCCCCTTGCATACAGTACATTCTCATTGAAGTGCTCATTTTTTCCTGTAACACCAAGCACTTCAAAGCACACTCCTCTGTTCCTCCACTGCTCATTGGCTTCAACAGTGAACAGCAGCTAGGTTGGGAGTATTATATCCGACTTCTAATTCCATGGAACATCAAAGGGACATATGTATATTTTAAAGAAATACAGCAAGAGTTGTGTAGAATTTGCCTTACAAGCCCCAAACCTTAGTAATGTGTTTGTATCTTCACCTTTCTTTATATTATCCTTTTCATGCTCAGTGTAAGGATCACAGAAAATCTGTTGATAGAACAACTCCAATTATCCCAAATAAAACCAAGACACTTTAAAGGCTGGGATAATAAATGATGTCCTTGGTGTTCAGAGGCACAGGGGAGACTAACTTCTTTCAGCAAAGAAGGAATGCCAAATAATTGCACAAATAATACATGCTTGAAGTTTGTCATATGCTTGGTCTCCTTCCTTTTTACTCTGTCTGATCTGTATTCCCCCAAGTTTTCTAATTCTCTCCAAATCATTTGCATGACTACTCTGCCTCCCTGAAATAATGACACAAAAGGACTCCCCACCCCGAAAAAAACAACATCGTGCAAGCCACTCGTGATGTTTTTAAACATGCACTTGACATTTTTTGAGTTTAGGGATGCAGGAGGATGTTTGTGCTGAAGTTGTTTACCCAAAGGCACTCCAGGTGCCCCCATTACTGGGTCACCCTGTAGTAGCTGCAGCTCTCTCCATCTTTCATGCACTCATGTCCCAAATACCCCACGGGAAGGCAACAAGTGCTGTTAGCTCTGCTGTATAATTAGGCCAATGAAGACAAGAGAAGCAAAAAGCATGGTTTCCAGAAGCACTCCAGACCCTGAGTCACTTCACCCTTATTACAGGCAATATTGTGCTGTGCTCCAGGAGGAGCTGGCTGAGCCTGCAGCCTTTTCTGTGCTGCTCCCTGGAGCGCAGCACAGGGCTCCTCTGGGAGCAGCCTACATGCTGCTGCTGCAGGAGGAATCATTAGACATGTTTGCTTGTCACTGCTCCTAAACCACAGAGACCTTTCTGAGAGCAGCAGGCTGTTTTCAGGCCTGGCTTTGAGGTGTTTGCACAGTGTCACAGCTTTCCTGGTAGCTCATGATCCTTGCACCTCTCTGCCCTCCTGCTTCACATAAGCCTGGTAAGCGATGCTCTTAGTTTGTAAATGTCATTTAGGCTCCTGCAGCAGCAGTGTTCCTAAAAATTTTACCTTTGCACAGGTTTGTTTGCAATCTGAATCTCCAGTAACCCAGAGCTCTGTCCTAACTGAAGGACCATCCTCAGACAGACCATGCTCATGTCCAAGTGTTCACATGTGTAACTTTGCACATGTGTTTAATGCCACTGGATGCTCCTGCCCCTGTTTGCAGGTCAGAAATTCAGGAGGAAGTTAGAGACAAACAGAAATGGCTTGGTTGGTGCATTTTAAAGTACTGACCATTATTGAACCCCAAAATTAAAATTATAAGCTTGCAGTGAGTTTTAGGATCATAGAATGGCTTGGGTTGGAAGGGGCCTTAAGGATCATCTCACTCCAAACCCCTGCCAGGGGCAAGGACATTTTTCACTGCCCTAGATTGCTCAGAGCCCCATCCAACCTGTCCTTGAACACTGCTTGGGAAGCAACCACAGCTCCCCTGGGCATCCTCTACCTCAGCCTCCCTCATCTACTTATTTACACCCATGAAATCCGTGAAGTTGATTAAACCAGTGAGACCTGAAGCATTTTTTTTCCTTCTTTGCAATAAACAGGAAGACAGCATGATTAAAAAAAAAAAGACAAAAAAACCTCAGGAAAAGCAATATAACATAAAACATTTCCCTCCTGCTGGTATTTTATAGACAAGGCATGAAATGATTGATCATACACTGTAATGACGGATAAGGACAATTGGCTGAAAGGTCAAAACTATTAAGTAAATAGTAAAAAAAAAAAAAAAAAGACAAGACTGTATATTTCTCTCTGAGGCATAGTAAGTTTAAATGGCAGGAAACCTTCATGTCATAGCCACACTGCTTCCATTTAAGCTTAAAGAGTTTTGAACTGAAATATCAGCAATTAGTTAAGCATTTTTCACATCCTTTGACAAGGAAATTTTGAGCAGGGTTAAGACTGTTTAGATTACCTTGAATGCATATTTACATGGACATATAGTGATAAGACAAGGAGGAACACTGCTAAACAAAAAGAGGAGAGATTCAGGTTGGATATTTCAGTTAAACTCTTTACTGAGGGTGATGAGGCTCTGGCACAGGTTGCCCAGAGAAGCTGTGGATGCCCCATCCCTGGAAGGGCTCAAAGTCAGGTTGGATGGGGCTCTGAGCAGCCTGGGGCAGTGGAAGGTGTCCCTGTTCATGGCAGGGGGCTGGGCTGGGATGACCTTTAAGGTCTCTTTCAGCCCAAGCCTGTCTCTGATAACATTCATGATCACAGTATGATGGCTGTATTAATTTCTTTCCCTTAATTTTTGTGTGCATCTACATAGATGAGAACAAAAAAAAATTAAATGGAGGACTACAAATTCATATTTCAGGGCTTGTGGACCTCCCTGGATTTTAACATCATTTTTCCATGTATGGATTTAACTTGGCACAGAGGAGTCCTGGGGAGGTACTGGCTACCCTCAAACACTGTGACCCAATTCTCCTGGGTGTGATGACACAGATGAAGAGGCTCTGTAGGAATTCTCAGTAACCCCTAACACAGCAGGGCTGTGAAAGCTGTTTCTCAGCATACCAACTATCAAATTTATTCCAGTTGTCTAAAAACAAAAGCATTTTTCATTTTGTTTATACGTAGTATTTTTTGTTGGTTTTTTTTTCTTTTCTTTCTTCTCTTCCTAAAGAAACCTCTGCAAACATCCCTCTCTTACACCCACAAATCACTCAATCTACTTAGCATTTTCTGAAGAGGTGTAATTTTTAATTTTTTTCATATGTGACTTTTTTGTGCTAGTGCATTTGTCAACATTAGAGTAATTAGCTCAAGTTTCATCAACTAGCTGGTGCAATCTGTTCAGAAAGCAACTTGGAATGTTAAAAATCCTAATAAGCTTCTCCAGCTTCACAGTTAAAGCCTGAGGGATTTGATTTCAGTTGTGTCTAAAATCAGAGGAAGTCTTTTAGCACATAAATCAATAGCACTAAAAAACACAAACAAAAAAATACACTAATTAAGAATGATGCTATTAGGCAGAATTATTTTTTATGATATGTTAGTTTGCAGAACACTTAAAAAAATTAAGCAGTGTTCTACACAGGAAAAACTGAATTAAAGCACATCTAGAGATACAAACCCACAAAAGCTTCCATCCTTCAGTAACTTTGTGTTTTTGAATAACCCAATTGAAATGAAAATATTTGGCCCACAAATAAGAGGTTATCCAATATCTACCCCTAGTGAAATAGATACACAATAACAAATAGTTTCTGTACTGCTTTTGGTTTTTGCTTTTCTTGTGGCTGTTCGTGTCCCAACATGCATTCATTTGTATGTTTTAAGTGCAGATAGAATCAGTCAAGGCAGAAACAAGGAAAAACACATTTTTCAAAGCATAAAAAGCACTTATTGATAGGGGTTTGTCTCCACCAAAAGGCAGCACAAAAAATGGAACCTCTGGAAAGCATCTTTAACAGCTGCTTGATCAAAACCATCATCTTTTAAAACACCAAAGGAATCTCTCTCCCTTGGAAGCCTTTTGCTTACACAATTCAGGAGAAAAGAGGCTTGAAAAACGAAATTTCAAGTAGAGAAGTCATTCAGTGAAACCACATTAACAGCACTGGATTATACAGCAGGAAAGATGTGGGGATATAAATTAAAATACACAAATGTATGATTTGTGTGAAGGGTGACCTCCCTGAGGCAGCTGTAGGGGACAACTGATATGAGAAGAAAACAAGAACAAACCTGACTTGGTCACCTCCATTCAGAAAAGTCCTACAAACCAAGTGGGAAAACACTTGGCTGGCACTGTGCAATAAAACTGGGAATATGCACTTCCACTGTGGCTCAAGTTTCCTTCTCTCCCTGCTGCACTCCCTGGTACAGAGCTGTTGTAGCTGTGGGATTTTCTGAGACCCCCATCTAAAGGAGGAATGATGAATCCCACTCCATGTTCAGAAGGCTGATTTATTATTTTATGATACTATATGATATTAAATACTATACTAAACTATACTAAGGAACACAGAAAGGATACTTACAGAAGGCTAAAAGATACTAAAAAAACTTGTGACTCTTCCATCTGACGCAGCTTGGCCCCAACTGGCCATTGAGTCAAAACATTTCACATGAAACAATTCACATGAAACCAATGAAACAATCACCTGTTGATAAACAATCTCCAACCACATTCCAAAGCAGCAAAACACAGGAGAAGCAAATCAGATAATTATTGTTTTCCTTTTTCTCTGAGGCTTCTCAGCTTCCCAGGAGAAAAATCCTGGGCAAAGAAGATTTTTCAGAAAATATGAGGGTGACAGATAACATGTACTATTTTCACAGTGATAGGACCAGCAAGTGAAGACCAGAGAACTTTTCCTGAAAGAGTGAAAAAATTGCAAAAGTCTAAGAAAAAAGGCAGCAACCACAGATATAAAGTACAACTATTGTTATTCAGCAGCAAAAAGAAGAAAAAAATCCCCAACCTGATGATGGCATCCTTCTTATTTGATCACTCCATAGAAATATTTCAGCCCTAAAAAGAGCCTTCTCTGAGAGATCAAATTAGGCCGTAATACATTTACTAATTAGCAGTAATGCACTAGAAATTACAACTCACAGGATTTTTAGCTAGTGCCCATTATTTCTCTAGCAAACAAAATTAAACAGGCTTTTACAATCTGTTCCCTGACAATTTTCCTGGCTTTCCCTCTGTTTTGCCTCACTCCAGCAAAAATATAGGGCCATGTTTTATGGCCATGTTTTGATCTTTAGGCAATGCACCTGTGCACCCCCCTCATGAGCACTGCTGGGCTCCAGAGCTGGGAAAGCAGGCAGAAGATGCTTCATTGCTGCATCACTGGGTGGATTCAGGCATAAATTCTGCAGCACATTTTGGTCTGTGCCATGTCTGTGAGGAGCACAGATCCCATAAATCCAGCCCTCGGTGGTTATCCCATAAATCCAAACCCACAGCAGCTGCTTCCCAAGCCTGGTGCAGGGATGCCAGGGCCACGCTGCTCCTCAAGGCAATGGTGGCATCTTACAGGCAGCCAAACTGCTCTGGAGCAGCTTTTGGGCTGCTCTGGGTTGGACTGGGGACTAAACTACTCTGGAGCAGTTTTAGGGCTGCTCTGGGTCACTCTGGGAATTGCCAGGGGCTCTCAAACTCAGAGCCCTGGAGAAACAAAACCTCTGTGTCTCCCTGTGCTGCAGGGAAGGAGCTGATCCAATGTTCCCAACATTGTTCCCTTTCAGCTGTGCACAAGTGATGAAGTTTGATCACTCCTTTGGCTGCTGCCTCACCCACCAGCAGGCCCCACAAAGGGATGGGGACACAGCTGAAGTCCTGCTCTTCCCATTACAGGGGACATTGGTGTCCCTTGAGGGAGCTCTCAGGCACCTGGCTCATAAAAACCATTCCTATTTCACATTGCACTAATAGAAGATTGGGGAGGGAATTTTACTTCTCAAATCATAATAATAGCTGCTGTGGAAAAGTCGTTTTGATGGCTTTCATTGTTTTATTATTATTAGGCTTTGGTTGAATTTTTTAGCATGATACAGAGCCTACAGTTATCCACTCAAATATTGGTAATGACCTTGAGCTTTCCTGCTTCAGTAACAAAACATTGGCTTTCACCACAATATTTTTTAGGTTTTTTTGGCTGTTTTTCTAGCTAGTGCCCATTGCTCATTCCTTTAGAAAGAGTAAGCACCATTTGTGTGTCTCTCTGCTCTCTCTCCTTTCCATGCAGTTTATGGTGAATTCAACAACTTCTCCCCCCTTTTGTGGAAATCAAGTGAGTTTGACCATCAGTCCCAGGACTGACATTTGTCATCTACTCTGCTGTGACACCAAGAAAAAACATTGGGAGCAAGGATATACAAGTTTAGAAGAAACAACTCTTGTTAAGGTCTGCTTTGGTTTTGTTCTTTTTTTTTTTTTTTGCAGATCTACCTGAACAAGTATCCATAACTTGTGAAACATACACTCCTTATTAGACAGAGTATCAATAAATAAATGTCAATGAGTTTTCTAAACTATATTTGTTGCCTGAGCTTGTTTAATATGCAGCTTCCAATCTATTATTGTGTTTTTATAAAAATTATGATTTATCTATTACTACTTATTCCTTGGCTATCTGGGTTTCTTTGCATATATGGCAGTTACTCAAATAATCTTTTTCCTCCTAGTGGTAAGCACAAATGCCATTAAAACCACTTCAGTGCAGAGCTCTGCAAGGCTGAATGCACTGAACACTCTAAGCTCAATTTGAAATTCCCTTTTTTGTTTCAGCCCTTCACTGTGGAATCCTGCCTATGACAGAGCACCTTCAGAAAAGTTTTATAGGATCCACAGTAACCAGCAGCTTAAAGATGGCCACAATCTGAGAAAACTGCAATATCCAACAAAGAAAAGAAACTAAATATTAAGGTTGGTGATCAATGGGGTGGTTTCATGGTGTGGCAAGCAGGCAACATTCAGTTGGTCCCATTTCAGGTCAGGGTTTGATCAGACTTCAAGATTGCTCCAGGTTGGTTTTTTCTGTTAGCAAAATGCTGCCTTGGACATGTAGAGAGCCTCCCCAAGCAGTGGTAGTCTGATGTGGCACAAAGACCCTCTGACACATCACCTTGGTGGTGGTGCAGGACAAGCAGAAATGCCAAATGGGGTAGGGAAGGAAGGGCAGTGTGGCCAGCAAGCCCTGGCTACAGGGACAGGGGGCAGAGAGCAGCAGTCATAAGAAAAATTGATTGATTTTTGTTTTTTCCTACCAACTCCCTTCCAAAGAGGGCAGAGACTGAGGGGACTTAAAATCATTGATCAATTTAGCAGGTCTGAGGATCTTAGGAACTTAAGAGTGGCAGATACACATATTCTAGAGCAAAAAAAGTTGAACGACAGTCATAATATCCCTTTCTAATATCATATATTGTGACAACAAAAATCTATTTTAGTCCTTCAAAGTGATACAGTATGCTGTATTTCAAACCAGATTTAGTTCTTGACAAAACAAATCTTCCAACAGTTAAAGTACTACAGCTTTTGAGATACCATAAAATGTTGGGGAGTTTCTCACCTACAAGCAAAAGATTTTTACTTTTTGAATACCTCATGATCTATCAGAAGACAGCCAAAAAGACCAGATATCCATGTGCTGTTAATTTTTAATTTCCACTGTAATAAACTCATAATTCTAATAATAAAACTACTGTGCAGTAATTTAGCAGCAATCATCAATGGATTTTCAGCTGTTAGTGTAGGCAGAGCCTAAATCTGATATACAAGTGAGCAGCACAACCAGACAAAGAGCACACACATTTCTTAGCTGCTGTTTGATTAAAAAAAGTCAGAAAACCTTAATAGACCTATTCAAATTTGATTTTGCCAGCTAAGGCTGCCCTTGATATACAAATGGATCTCACTGGGGTGAAATGAACTAATCCAGAAAAGAAGAATGTGCTGTGTTATCACTGTGCTGTGTTTTCAGACTTTTCTACTGATTTTCTAGTTGAAGTGACTTGTAAAACAGAAACAGCTGGCTTTTACATGTTTGTTTTTTTGCTTGCCTGCCTGGAAACAATAACAAACAGAGTATTTCACTTGAAGTACTGTTTGCCATCCTCACTCCAGGAGCAGAACTCTCCAAATTCCCAGAATGTTGCCCCTCATTTACGTTCCTGAGCTGCATGCTGTCTGTGAGCCTCCCAGATTCCAAGTGCTGCCAGGGTCTACCTTGCTCCCAGAACAAATCAGAGCAGCCTCAGAGAGCAGCTGCTTTCCAGGCTGCTAAAAGAGGGGGAAGAAATCAATTCTTAGCTGTGCCACTGGCTCTGTGGCAGTGGAGGATGCCCCACAGATATTTTCAATCAAAAACTTGCATCCTCGTGGCAGCACAAAAATGTCTAAGGTAAAAAAAAAAAACAAATTGGGCCCTCTGGTTCGTCCCCTTTAGAGATACAGATATGAATCCAAGCCTGTTTATCAGCTCCAAATACACCAAAACTTTGAAGGAAGTTTGGATCTATAGCTGTGTTTTCTAACATGAGCCCATTCCTACTCCTGACATAGCTCGCTGTGCTGTGATTAGGAAAGGTTATGACTGTGAATCATGGCTTGAGGAAATGTGTAGTACACCTGTGTACAAGAGTAAACTGAATTCAGTTTGCTATTTATCTACTGTATTTATCTCAGTTAAGTAAACTTCGAGTTTGTCAAGATTTCCTGCTGGAAATTCTCATGATAATACGAGTATAATTGCCTTTTTATTGCCACAGACATCTGCTACAGTTTTCAAACAAAGAAAATACTGTGGGGTTTTTTTTTTCTTCCCCTCCCCAGGCTTTCTCTATAATAAGATCCTCTCTTATTTTGTGTGTGATAGATTACAAAGCCAACTGAGGGGCAGTAGAAACCAACCAAGCAACCCTTTCTCCTCCAGACCCCTTGGCCTCCACCATGAGGACAAGAACCAAAAAAAGCTGATTATCCTGATATCCACCCCATTTTTTGATGGGTGTAATCTTCTAATGAGTGACAACACCCCTCGAGATACTCAAATGTAGCATAAAATATATTCAAAACCTTGCTCAACTTCTTCAGGACTCCAGGGCTACAAAGACCATGGCACAAGAGGGCCAGATGTCACATTTTTATTGCAATGTGGTGTGTGATGAGTACAAGGAGATTAAAAATTACCTGTTGGAAAAAGCCTAGGGTTCAAAACATGCCACTGAGGTGCACTTCTGTGTAAATGAGGTAAGCCCAGGCCCAGTGCAGCCTCTATTTAACAGAAGGCCAATGGGTTATTCTTGTGAAGAGTTTCAAACTACTGGATCACAAAAAAATGCCTAGGAATTTTTGCAAAACATCACTTGGATTTTTACTCTAAGTATTTCAATGTGTAGTTAGAAATATGCTATGGAAAACTATAATTCTATCTCTCCCCCAACCCCAGCATCTTCAAGTTCACTAAAAACTTCCCTGACAAATTTGCAAAAAACACATGGAATTTTGCTCTAAATATATCAATGTGTAGTTAGAAATATGCTATGGAAAATTATAATTCTATCTCTCCCCCAACCCCAGCATCTTCAAATTCACTAAAAACTTCCCTGACAATGAGATCCAGCTGGAATCTGATATAAGGGAAGGCAAAGTAGTCAAAGAAAATTCAGACACATAAGTAAAAAAAAGTAATAATCTGTATTCTTTTCCATTTTCACATCTTACTGTTTGTTCTGTTCTTTACGTAGTGAAGTGTTAGTGATAAAAGGGACTTTTTACAGATTATTCAATTTATTTCCCTTAACATGCAGCATATTCAAAATGAAATTGTCAGACAGCAGGAGGAGAAGGACAGACTCTTCAGAGGCACTCAACTCTCAAATCCCTCAAACCCTGTGTTCTCAAGGCAAAGCTCAGGATACAGATACAGAGTATGATCACCTTTTGTTTTGATAAAGATCATGAGCAAAGTCTGTTTAGGTGAATTATATTGCTGTTAAATTCATATTATATGTATTAATTAGGTTAAAATCTATAAAAAAGTCCAAAGCTCAGCACTTAACTTTCCTAAGTCACGCTTTGCCCCCAACTTTTTATGAAAAAACTTAAAAGAAACATACTGAAAAATCTAGTGACTCAAAATGGTGTAATGCTGAGCTGAACAACCATTAAAAGTCTGGAAGCACACCACTTCTATTAAAACTGCACAGAGGAAGAAAACTTAAGTGAAGTTCTTATATATTCTGGGTTTAAATCAAATATATTCCCAATGATAAGAATCTTTCTTACAGTCAGCTACCAGGGACAGCAAGATAAGTCAGACAGCTGGCTGGTAGCATAATTATGCTCCAATATAAGAATATAACCATTCTCTTTGCTTTGTTAATAGCTCTGGCAATTTGAACCAGCTCAGAAAAAAAGCAAGAAAGGTATTTGGCTGTCTGAAAGCCATCACACAGCACTCCTGTGCAATGCTTACTTTGAATAAAGGGCTGACACCGTGTTTTAACATGACACACCAGTCACAGTTTTTCAAAGGACAGAAGTGGTTTTTAAATCAGAAGTGAATGTGTGTTTAAGCCACTTTCCAGGACATCCTTACTGCCATCCTCAGGAGTGGCATGACTGCTCCAAAGTCACTGCAGCCTCATTAGAGATGTGCCCTTTGGGCAACTCCATCAAATTAAGAACTGAAATCCAAGGGCTGGCCAAGGGGCTCTGATACAGGTGCAAAATTTCCACTCAAATTTAAAAAAAAATTAAAGAGGCTTTAAAAATAATGAATCACAACAGCTATGAGTGACATCCTGCTTTCCACCTGGATTTTTTTTCATTTGCTTGATGAGGAGAACAAATATCCCACAGCCATGAACACATCAGACAAAAGGGAACTTGGTTTTGTAGAGCCTGTGGGGATACAGAGCTAGGCAGGAGCAAAATCCATCAGCATGAGAACCCAGCCCTTGTGTGCTATCCTGTACTGCCATGGATCTCTTCCATTTGATGTGAAGAATTATTTCTACCCATCAGATTTAGGAAATTCTTTGTAAAATGGGCAAAAAAGCTGCAAAACAAAACCAACAAAAAGCCCCAAACCAACAAAAAGCCCCAAACCAACAAAAAGCCCCAAAACCAACAAAAAGCCCCAAAACCAACCCTCAAATAAACAAAACCACAAAAAAAACCCCAACCAACCAATCAACAAAACTCCCAAAACAAAAAATACCTCAAAAAACAGACAAATAAAAAACCCTCCAACCCCCCAAAAAACAAGCAATCTCCCCCAAAAAAACCCCAAAAAGCAAACAAAAAACCCCTCAAAAAACAAAAAAAAAAAAAAAAAAAAAAAAAGAAGAAAAAAATGTACATAGACCCCTCAAGTTTTCCTTTTCTTTGAGATTAGAAGAAATTATCATGACCACATTTCCCTTTGCACTTTTCCAGAAAAGAAAGTTGTAGTGGTACACCAAAAAATAAGCCTGGACACTTAAATCAGTACAAGTTTGGTTTTACATGCCAAGGAAATAAAATGTACAAATGGAAGAGCTTCCTAAGACACAGCTTCACTCCTGGACTGACCCCAGCCAGCCCCCCCTGCTCATTCCCCACCCACTCAGCTCTGCCAGGGCAACTCTCCAAAGCTGCAATCTAAATCATCTCCATGGAAAAACCAAACAAAAACCCCAAACCACAGGTCCCCTGAATGCTGCTTTTAGTTCATTAGCAAATTTATCAGAGTGTTTGATACAGTTCCTTCCTCCCTTCGCTTTCCCATCAGTGAAATCTTATTCAGAGCAAAAAGCAAAACCAAGTTCCTCTCCTGACCCTTTCCCCACAAAACATACCAATAATAATAAAATCACACAATAAAGGAAATAAAAATCACAGATTTGAGCACATACCTGGCTGCTCAGCTATCCCTTTTGCCAGAAATCATCTTAATAAATTTGTTATAAACAACCTTAAAAATAAGTTTTTTTCCTCTGCTGTCCCCCTAATCTGCCAAAATTCAACATCCCTTTCTTTATAGGGACTCAAGCTCTTTTTGGGAACGTTAATATTAGAGGACTGCATTGAGGGTGGTTGTATAATTTCTAGCACAGTGAAGTCCTGAACTAGGAGTGGAATTACTAATATCACTGAAATTCTCCTATTCCTAATAATAATAAATTGAAAATGACTGCTTGGCTTATCTCTGTAAGTAATGGGATCACATTAAGACAAGTGCACTGAAGATAAATATTGGATATGAACTCCTGACAGGAAGACATCCTGAAATGAGAGATGGGAAGAAGTTCTTTCCCTTGAGTTATATTGATTTACAACAAGGCAAGAAAAGAGCAGAAGTTGTAACACCAGAGAAGGGACTGGGATGGCCAAAAGCACAAAGGGAAAGAACACCATAACCTGGATAACTTACACTGTAATCCTGCAGCAACTGAAAATAAGTATTGGCCTAAAATCTTGTGTGATCCTGACTAGAACAGTGATATTGAAATTTGTGGCTGGAAAAAAAAAATCAGGAAAGAAGAAAAAATTAAGGCAAGTATTTGTTAATAATTTTTTAACAATCCAGACTGCCTTAATGGTTAAATTTAGACCATCATGAACAGGATCTGCCTCTGACAAATTTTAAATATTCTTTTAGGGTACATCTATAATTCCTGGTACAGAAGTTGCTTGAATTCAAGGAAAAGGGGCATAGATTACTTTATTTGTTTCCACACAGAGCCCAACAGTTGCAAGAGTATGAAGATGGAGGTTGAAGTTTTTGCTAGCATGAAGATGAAGGTTGAATTTTTGCCAGCATGAAGATGGAGGTTGAATTTTTTACCTTCCACCTTAGAGGTGGAGGGTGGAGCACTCAGGGCTGTGATGGGCAGGTCAGGACTGTGGATGCTGCCATTATCCCACAGGTAAGGAGTGCTAAAAATGACATTGTTTACTGATCAGCTGCAACTGCCAGCCCCTCTGAAGTAAGAAAAGGGGAATAACAAAAAAAGGGGAAGAGGTCTTGTGGCAGGAAGTTAACTGCATGCTCCAAATTACTTTAAGAAATCCCCTCCATCTTTTGTGGTGGTGACCTCAATCAGGACCTGCTTCTACAAACATCCAAACATTTCCTAACCCAAAGAAACACAGCAAATCTCCACACTCAGTTAGGTACAGAGCCAATGTGGATATCAAGAATTAATGTGGGTATCTCCTGGCCTCTGCCAGGGCTCTGCTGCAGGGGTGGCTTCCTCAACCAGGAGGGCACCAAGACAAATTTGTTGAAGCTGCATGGCTGCAGCAGGGTGAGGGAATCTCACTGCTGGGCTGCATTTCTGTGTTCATGACTGATGACAGCTCCCAGTGACTGTGGCCAGCCTCTCTTTCCCACCTCCTTAAAAAAGCAATTCATTGTCTTTATGTCTCACAGTGTTTTGCATGGCTATCTGCTCTCAATAAATAAAACTTCACAGGAATTTGGTGTTTTTCTAGAGCTTGAGCAGCCATCTGACACCTGGGGATGTGGGAGCTGGCTCATGCCCAGGTCAGGATTCTCACAGCAGCATCAGAGGGGATCAGAAAATCCAAAAGCAAGGTTCCAGCTCTCTCAGGCTGGGCAGAGCTAAGCCTGGCTTTCCAGGTCTATTTACATTGCATATAAGCACCTCACTGTGCACCCCTGCAGGCACAGCAATTCTCAGAACACCTCAGAGCTCTCAAACCTGGTTTTAACAAAGCCAACAGTCAAGCAAGTTCAGGCCTCCAACCCAGCAAAGTCTGGGCTTCACCTTCAGTGTAAACATGCCAGAGAGGAGCTGGAGAGCCCAGAGTCTGCCCAGGTTTGTCTGGGTGAGGCAAGCAATCCTTAAACCATGCCTGCATTGGAGAGCCCAGAGTCTGCCCAGCCTTTGGGTGGGTGAGACAAGCAATCCTCAAACCATGCCTGCATTGGAGAGCCCAGAGTCTGCCCAGGTTTGTCTGGGTGAGGCAAGCAATCCTCAAACCATGCCTGCATTGGAGAGCCCAGAGTCTGCCCAGGTTTGTCTGGGTGAGGCAAGCAATCCTCCAGCCATGTCTGCATTGGAGAGCCCAGAGTCTGCCCAGCCCTTGGGTGGGTGAGGCAAGCAATCCTCAAACCATGTCTGCATTGGAGAGCCCAGAGTCTGCCCAGCCCTTGGGTGGGTGAGGCAAGCAATCCTCAAACCATGTCTGCATTGGAGAGCCCAGAGTCTGCCCAGGTTTGTCTGGGTGAGGCAAGCAATCCTTAAACCATGTCTGCATTGGAGAGCCCAGAGTCTGCCCAGCCCTTGGGTGGGTGAGGCAAGCAATCCTCAAACCATGTCTGCATTGGAGAGCCCAGAGTCTGCCCAGGTTTGTCTGGGTGAGGCAAGCAATCCTCAAACCATGTCTGCATTGGAGAGCCCAGAGTCTGCCCAGGTTTGTCTGGGTGAGACAAGCAATCCTCCAGCCATGCCTGCATTTCATCCTTGAGCTTCTGGAGTGCTGAGCTCATTTTGGTTTCCCCTTGAGTCAGCAAGTTTCCCCCAAGGATGCTGTGCCTTCCTGCAGGGCAGTGTCTGTCCAGGTGTGAAAGGAAAGATTTTGGGGGCAATCTTTGTAGCTATCCAAATTTCATACCAAAAATCACCTGGTTCCACATCCCAAGGGCCTCTCCTGGCTTGGCCTGGGAGAACTTTCAGTGCTTGATACTTTTAATCAGAGGTTATCAGCAGAACAATTGATAACAAACTGATTGATAAACTGTTGCAATGATCTTTTGATTCCTTTTTCTCAGGGAAAAAGGAAATCAGGATCACTGAATATTAGTTTATTCCAGACTCACAAACACATTCCTGGCACTCTTTACAGTGCTGCTCTCACCAATCAGCTGGGTCACAGATAAATGGAGGGAATAAATGTGTGTCTATATTCCATTTCTGTTCCCCTGCATCACAGAATAAGATCATTGCCAATATTATCTGTAAGAGCAAACCTGAATCAAGGGTTATTCACACAGTAATCACTGTAAAACAATGCAACAAATGTGGATTTCTAACTAGAGCCTGGTCAGAACAGAATAATGCTGCTGAAAGAACACCCAGACAATGTGGCTTTGCCCATTACCTATAGATAAAAAAACCTCTTTGGCAGGGGAGATGTTTACAACTGCCCTAATCAGAAGCTTCTCACAGATTTTTATTCCACCCTGCACCTTCTGTTATAAATCAGGCTTTAAAAAGCAGATAGCAGCACTGTGATCTCATGTCAAGAGTGAGAGATGTTTGTTTAATGGGTCTTTAAATTGTTTGGTTTAGAAAATACACATAGCACTGCCAACACAGTAACTCCCCACCATATTTTTTTAGCTTGCTGTGTCTTTATGCAATTAAAAACAAAAAAGGAGATTAAAAAAAAAAAATCGGTATAAATAGCCTTAACTTATGTTTGCTTGCTTTTTTCCAATACACTCCTTTCTGGTTTCTTTGTATCCCTCTTCAACAGCTCAGGAAAAATAAAAAAAGGCTGATTGTATGAATCTGGGCTGAATGGTCACTGTCTTTCAGAGGAGCGTTAGTGCCTCTTTGAGGTGCAAATGAAAATCAAGAGGCCATGGAGCACACAAATGTGTCAAAGCTCTGACTCCAGAACACAGGTAGGAGGCTCAGGCACTCGGGGTTTGCATTTCACTTTTTTCTGGGCTTTTTTGAGAAACTCAGCAGTTTTGTTTTTAATAATTACTTGACATGTGTTGTTTAAAGCATGACAAATTATCTTGCTCAACAAGTCTATGTCTTGAACCCTTTAAAGATCTGATGAGATATAGTTTATTATGTACATGTATAATTTTTCAGAGGTCTTTTTTCCCCATCTCATTCTGTAGACTGCTGCAAATATCAAAGAGTCCAACTGGCTTTTGTTTTCCTTATCAGGTGACAATTGAAATGAAAATAGTTTTTTGGTTCTTCAACAAGCCTGCATATTTTTCCCTGTTAGGTCCACTTTGGAAGTCTCAAACATATGAAAGCTTTAAACATAATTTTTTCCTAAAGGCAGAACAACTTGTTTTCTATTTTTGTTTCCTGTGGATGCATCTATGCAAATTTGCTCCAGTAACAACAAATTATTTCAGGTCATAAAAACACTGAGCAGGGGGATAGAAAAAACAGTTGGTTCTGAGGGTCTGCTGCATCTCCTAGTTCTCCTTAAAAGATACAAAATTATAGTGCTGATTAACTTAATAAGCTGGGCTAATTACAGAACATTCCAGAAGACATTGGAGAGTCAGAAAATCCCTAAAACTAACAGCAGGTGATGCTATTTATATTTTTTTTAATAAGTTAGAAAATTATTTAGAAAATAAGTGTGGCTTGAGTGATAATAAACTAATTAATCATAAACTGAATGGAAGAAGCAAACACATCTCCTTCCCTGATCCATAATTAAGATTTCTGGTTTCAAAAGATTGAGAAGGTTGAGCTAGTAAACAAAACCTGGACTGAAAAGGTAAGAAATTACAGAGGGCATAATCTTTCTCTACTTGTAGCCCCAAAACCAGAGAAATTGGATAGAATTTGTATTTTGCACCAGGGAAGAATTATAGGGAAAGGATCTGAGCACAACAGGATTGGCAGCAGTGTTTTAAGGATACCAGAAGGAAACAAAGCTTTCAAGGAGAGGAAGGTGGTATTTATTGGAAAGAAGGCTGTGTTCATAGCTGAAAACATGGATTAAGTGAGAACAACCAGAGTGCAACAGGCTGCAAAGTAATGAAAATAAATAATAAATTATTCTTCACTCATATGAAGCCAAAAGGAAAAGCTGTTGCTCTGGAAAGGAGCAGAAACTGGAAAAAAACCCCTAAATCTGTAGGGAGTTTTCATAAGCTAAACTTTGTTTATTGATTAAAACACATTGGCACACCTGTTGTCAAAGGTGGGATAGCTAAAAAAAGAAAAAAAGAATAAAGTGGTAAACTTATATGAAGCTGAAGCAGAGAAAAACAAAGGTCCTAGACTCACTCGTGTTAAAACACCAGCTAATGTCTGCAAAAGTGTTATGTATAAAAAAAAGAAAAGGACAGGAATTCACAAATTATTTCTTGATGCTTCAGTGAAATATCTAAGGTCAGGCTGCATGATTCCCCATTAGCCACTCTGGATTTAAAGGCTGGGGAAGAAGTGAGCAGCTCTTGTCCCTCTTTTCCCTAGACCTGACTAGCACAGAAAGCTTCAGGAAAGAAATCCACAGTGGAAAATGTTGACAAGAGAATTGCAAAATAAGAACCGAGTGACACAAATAGAGAGTAAGATAAAATGCAACACAGGTTTGCTAAAGGTGGGAGTTGACAAACTTGACATCCTCCTTTGATACAATTTCCTAGACAAGGGCAACACAGCAGATCTAATCTATTTGGTATTGAGAAAAGCACTGGATTCTGTGTTACACGTGGCACTCCAGTTAAAAGGGAGGGGATGAGGGTTAGGATTGCACAGTTAGCAGATATAGAGCTGGTCCTACAACACAGATACAAGAGTCAGCAGGGCTGGCAGGTCTGGGTGCCAAGCCAGAGGGATGGCTGAAAACACTTTCTCAATGGCTGGCCCTGCAACCACCTTTACTTTCATTCAATGCCCTGACACACAGTAAAGAGGCCTGCTGAAGTTTCCCAAGAACCACATATTTCAGAAAATAATGTCAATATACTCTTGTCATTATATTGCAAAAGTTTCATATTGTTGTCTCCTTAATCCAAGAGTTTCATACCTGCTTGGTGTTTCTCGTGGGCATGTCCTCCAAGCACTGACTCTTCCTTCTTCTTGCAGTAACCAACTGACTCCAGCTGCCTTCTCAACCAACCAATCCACTGGTTTATAACACTCTTCTTATTGGCTACAGCTGAGGCTTGTTAAAGTCAGGCCTGTTACTAATCTTTAATAATTAACCCAGCTGCAACTCTTTAGGGGGTAAGATTACTTTCTATACTACCTTTATTGACTTTCTATACTACTGTTATTTACTTATATTCTAACCCCCTACAATGTACAGCAGGATCCAAACACTGCATGGCTGCATCTGCATTAGTGTTTTTTTAAAGCAGTAACTCTCCCTGCAAGCAAACATTTGAGGAGTCAGCCCAGTTCTTAGTGGGTCTTTGCTACTCAGGACCAGGCCAGGGATAAAAGGAGCTCCTCTCTGCTTTCATTGTCCAAAAAATGGAAGACAGGGACAGGAGCAGATTTGCTGGGTGGAACAGCTTGTGCTATTTGCTGATGCACACGGAGCACTGGTCTCCTCGAGCACCTCAGTCACAGAAAAGATATGTAATGTACACAGCTCCAGATCACACATCTAAGATTGTAGTCATTATATTGCAAAGGTTTCTTATTGCTTTCTCCTTAATGCAAGAGTTTTGTACCTCCTTGATGTTTCTGGTGGGCATCTCCTCCAAGCACTGACTCTTCTTCTTGCAGCAGCCAACTGACTCCAGCTGCCTTCTCAACCAACCAATCCACTGGTTTATAACACTCTTCTTATTGGCTACAGCTGTGACTTGTTAAAGTCAGACCTGCTCCTAATCTTTGCTAATTAACCCAGCTGCAACTCTTTAGGGGGTAAGATTACTTTCTATACTACCTTTATTTACTTATATTCTATCCCCCTACAATATACAGCAGGAGCCAGACACTGCATGGCTGCATCTGCATTAGTGTTTTTTTAAAGCAGTAACTCTCCCTGCAAGCAAACATTTGAGGAGTCAGCCCAGTTCTTAGTGGGTCTTTGCTACTCAGGACCAGGCCAGGGATAAAAGGAGCTCCTCTCTGCTTTCATTGTCCAAAAAATGGAAGACAGGGACAGGAGCAGATTTGCTGGGTGAAGCAGCTTGTGCTATTTGCTGATGCACACAGAGCACTGGTCTCCTCGAGGACTTCAGGCACAGAAAAGATATGTAATGTACACAGTTCCAGGTCACACATCTAAGATTAAGAAAAAAACCCTCATATTTGGAAATGCCAGAGGGGAAAAGAGGTGAAGGCTTCATCAGATGATGGTTTTGAAACAGAAATGTAATACAGTAGGTGTGCCTGTGAGGAGAGGGAACACCAGAGCAGACTAGCCCAGAGTAACCCACACCTGCACCTTGTCTTGCCTGAATTTAGCTCCTATTTTTAGGCTACCACATCCTCTGTTTCAGAGCCTCTGCAGCTCTCCAAGGAGGACAGAATCAAGGGAACCACAGTTCAGTTCCTGGCAGAACACACCCAGCAGCCCCATCCAACAAGGAGCAGTACTTGCCCTGCTGGAAGAGGAGGAGAGGGGCACTGCCACTGCTCTGGGGCACTGCTGGCTGCTCCAGCCCCCTGGGGCAGGTGCCAGAGCTGCAGGGGCTCAGCTTTCCCCCTTGACTGCCCCTGCCCCTTCACACCCAGGGGAAATCACCCAGGGCTGCTCAGGAGCACAGCACAAGCGTGGGCTGCCCCACTCCAGGGCTGCCCATCCTCCTGAAGTGCTGCTGGGGACAGCAACCATAGCTGGCAGGTGATTTTCCTTGAGAAGAGGGGTCCATGGCTGCCTCCACCACTCAGCTGGTGAAATTTCCAGTTCAGAGAGGCTGACACCTGCTGCCTTCCTCCTGAGACCCATTCTGGGCATGTGGGAGCAGCCAGCAGCCCACACTAAAGCTCAGGAATAGTCAGGCTTAAAACATACACACAGTCCTAACATGAAAAATATAACACAGGTGTAGTGGGAAAGTGAAAAATACTGCTGCGACCCTACCCAACAAAGGCCAGAGCAGACAAGGAGTGGAAGGCAGGTAAATGGGGTGCAGAATTACAAGGGGGCAGCGTGGGCAGCCTCCCCAGACTCCCTGCCCTGCCTTTGGCTCCGAGCTCACGATCCTCCTCCATTGGCAGCAGGAGCCTGTGCTCACCTGCAGCCCCTGCAGTCACTCTGCAAAGGGAGAACCATCCAGAGCCAGTCTTAGCAACTCCTCCAATTCACCTGGTAATTTATTTTTCTTTCTTTTTTAGGTATGCTTGAAAGCTAAGAAGGAATCATTTTGGTTCTTCAGTCAAAGTGAAGAATTTTTCAGGGTGGAAACCTCCCTGAAAGGCTCTCTGATTCATGGAATATTAACCTACTTAAGCTACATTATGCTCAAAAGCTATGGTGCTGGATGACATGGAAAATCCAGAGGGAGCGAGATCAATCAGAAATTAAGACTTCCAGATGCCATTTTATAAATTAATGATTTGGTTTCCCATTTGTACAAGTGCTGATGTAAACAACAATTCTCAGAAACCTCCAAGTATAGAAAAAACCAAAGGGCCCAGCAGCATATTTTAGTGTTACAGTAGTTCAATAAGTGCATTTATTGCAGTTCCTTGGGGGGTTGTGCAATATGTATCATAGACAAAAATATGTTTTATGGGCCAAATCCTGCTCTCAAACTTCATTAGAGGCTTTAAACTGGCATAATGGAAACTGAACATGCTTCCTCTGAGATCCCCAAATCTCTTTTGAAATAAGGACAAAAATAGGAACTAAAAATATTTACCATCTGGAAGGCACAGATAATCTACAAAAGAGGAAAAAAAAAAGATGCAAAGTAGCCACCTACTCATTAGAATTGATTACCTTTTCTAGATATAGAAATCCTTCCACCCAAGTTTTCTTCTTTTGTCACACTCTGCCTAAAGTTAAAATTGTGTTTTACAATGATCAAATGAGTGTTGATGTCTTTTTTTTTCCCTGAAATCTCACCTAGCAGATTTATCTTTATTAAAAAAGGCAAGAGCTGATTGTTCTAATTGTACTAGAAATAAATCATGAGGTTGTTTGGGAGCACATTCTAAGGAAAGGCACAGGCACCTCCCCATTTGAAATTTTGGTTGTCCCATTCTGTCAGCCCTATTGTGCTCAGGTGTGTACATACAGATATTTGATTGGCTCTGCTACATTACTGTGAAGGGATTGAGTTGCATAGAAAAGCCCTTAAAAATTAAATAAAAATAAATAGTTTAAAAAAATCAGAAGGATAAAGGAGTTTCCAACTTGTGTCATCACTGTAGGATCAGCCTGTTAGAGTGCCAAAAGTTCACTGATAAAAATTGTGTAATGTCCCTGTGCACTCAACATCTAAATAAAAAACAAGGACTGAAGTTTTACAAACAATCTCTTCCTCTTAAATTTTTTCCTACTTAAGTGCACCTGAGCACTTATGCTGCAAACTCCAGCTCCCAAGGAAGAGCAAGGTATCCTAAAGAAGGTTTTTTGTTTTTCTGATAAAATATCTTCATAACAATATTGTGGGAGCACTCAGCTACTCCCTATGCTTTGGGTCTAGCAAACCTTCTAGAAATCACAGTGCTCTTGGAAAGAATTATGGTTGCTTCAGTTACTTATCACAATCATTCAAATGGCTTTAAAAATACATGCTTCATTTTGCTTAATATATTTAAGACCACAGTGAAGGGGAAAAAAAAATATCCCAGTTTCCCAGGGATAAATAATTGCCAAAGCTGGAGGGTCAGTTTCTTTCCCTCCAGGCTTGCAACAAATCAAAGGCATTGCTTGAGAAATGACTATGGATAACTAGGGAAATAACTAGGAAATTACTAAGAAGCTATTTTATTATGTCTAGCAGGATCCAGTTATAAACCGATTACCAGAAGAAATAATCTGTTCCTGCACCCTAAAATTGAGCTGTCTGTTCATTATTTTGAATAAATTAGGGCAATCCCAGAGTGGAGGAACATTGTGTGGCCATTTGTACTGCAGGGGCTCAAACATGAATTCTGGTAAAAGTGACTGTGACCCAACCCTCCTGTCTTGTCCAAGGGTAGAGACAGAGTGGAATGAAAAAACTGCTTTTTTTCCTACACTGCTTGAGACAAAGCATCTGGGGAAAAGGGGCTTTTGTGGTCTCTCTGAGGAATGAGAGGAAATGAAAGACTGGTTTTGGGAAGGTTAGGAACAGCACAAACCTATTGAAGAAATATTTATATTTATTTATAAATATAAATATTTATTTATAATATAAATATATTATATAAATATATTATATAATATATAATATATTTATATAATATATTTATATTATAAATATAGTATATAAATATATTATATTATATATATAATATACTTATAATATATAAATAAAAATATAAATATTTATTTATATTTATAAATAAATATAAATATTTCTTCAGTAGGTTCATTTATATTTAGGATAACTCTTTCCATTGCAGGTTAAACTATTTCTACTTGCAGCTTCTCTGAAGACGAGAGGAAATGAAAGACTGTTTTTGGGAAGGTTAGAAACAGCACAAACCTACTGAATAAATATTTATATTTATTTATAATATTTATATTTATTTATATTTATAAATATAAATAAATATAAATATTATAAATATAAATATTTCTTCAGTAGGTTCATTTATATTTAGGATAACTCTTTCCATTGCAGGTTAAACTATTTCTGCTTGCAGCTCCTCTGATGACAAATGGTTGCTCCATTAGGCTCACTTCCACAGACACTGATATTAAATAAATAATAAGCAATTTGGAGGATAAAATGCAGTAAAACAGACACCATTCTGACCAGAAGGTCCACAGGGTTTGTTATGGGCTGCACACATTTCTACTTGGGGGCACCAGTTGGAATCGAGCGAGAATCAACAGCGTGACATTTACTCAGTGAAAAAACAAATGCAATAATCCCAGCAAGTGCATCCACACAAACACACGAGCACATCAGTGCTGGGCTGGCAAGCCCTGCAACACCTGGCAGGGAGAGGGTTTGTGCACAGACAGGGATGGAGAGAGGCAGAGCTGCTGCCAGCTCCTGGAGCTGATCAGATCTGGGGTACTTTAGAGCACAGGGTGGGAACAGGCTTGAGGGAGCAAGCTGGGGACAGACCCCAACTCCAGGAAATGGTCACCTAATGGACAGCTGCTCAATGTGTCCAGCTCCAGTGGATAATTTCAGAGATGAATATGAAAAAACCAGTAATGAGTTTCTTATTGTTGCTTTCTCAAATGTGAGAACGCAGCATCCCTGCTTCCCAAGGAGATGGGAACAACTAATCAAGAAATCCAGAGGTTTTCTCCATCTGAGAAATCCAGGATTGTCAAATCCTGTTTTGTGTCTTACTGAGTTAAGCCAGTCCTGGTTTATGGTCCAAAACCTACCCCTAAAATTGCCCCAAGTGCAGGTAACTCATTTTGTTCCAATGGAATTTTGCTGGATTAGAAGAAAATTTTGGTTTGTTCAGTAGACACACAGTCTTCCATTTATACCATCTTCTAGTTTAACACTACAAACTCTTCTCATATTATCCTTTGCATCAAAGACCTAAAAACATAATCCAAAGACAAAAAAAACCCCTTTTTTCCTGACCCACCCTTCTCTGACTGTTTATTATTTTAGTTTCATGTAAGCTTTGCTGTGATAATTCCCAAGGTCAGACCTTCAGCACTACATGAGGTTTAGCCTGGAACACCATTTTTTCTCCCTTCCCATCCAGATTCTCATGCTCACAAAACAGCCCAAGCACTTTGGCTGGAACTTTTCAGCTCCACATGAAGGCAGCAAATGAATTACAGTACACACTGTATTCAATAACAGTGAATACTTCAAAGCTTCCTAATAACTAGGGCATGAATGTAAAATGTGTTGCTCTGCACATCTAAGAGTTTTCCCCTTTCTCATCATGTTCTTTGAAAAGGTGGCTTTATTCAGATTTTTGTGACTGTTCTTGTTCTACAAAAGCACTTTTAGGATTTTATTGAGGTTTACATACACCAGTGTTCAAGACGAAAGGCTTTCATGTCAATTATTAATAACAAAATCTTTCATCTGTCTATTTAAAAAAATAAAAACATGATCCTTTTTTTCCCTCATTTTGATGTTTAATTTAGAATGAAAATCAAACTCTTTAAAAAAGTTTTCCTCACTATCACAAGGGAAACTATGATGTTTTTAAGAATTCTCTCTATGAAGATAATGCCTACTAAAAATAAAATAGAAAATAATAAAATAAAGGGCTTAATACTTTTTTAAAAAACATTGAGCATACTTAATGATTTCAACAGGAGTTAGGATCTCGTGGAATCAGAACACAAAATGCTGCTCCTATTAATGTATTTGGGGATAATCAGCTCATTGGCTTAGAAAGTGACTCAACAGGGACCTCAAGAGCTGTTAAAAAAACGGAAATATTCCTGATTTAAAGACAACTCTACTTGGTTTGACACCTCTTCCTTTAGAACACCTCAGCAAATCCACAGAGTGTCCCCATATTAGCCCAGAGCATGAGGGCTTGTCCTGTGGTGACCTGGATTTCTGCTGCCCCTGCCATGGTGCACTGGAATTGCTGTAGCACAAGCAATTAAAGTCACTGGTGCCCTGCAAGAGTCATTTCAGAGCCCTTCGCTGCCCAGGCCCTGTCCAGGAGCTGTGCCTGTCACATTTCATGGTGTTTTAAAATTAGAGCTGCAAGTGGATTCTATTTCATCCATTTTTATTTCTGCAGCACTGACTACCACAGAAAAATCCTGCTTCCCTGAGACACTCATCAGGTGCCAGTTTATACAGAATTCCCTTCAAAATTTCAGGCAGACCTACCAAATTGCATATTTAGGGTTTGAAATGAAATTATTTTATTTGAGACAGCAGTGCTTTCAATTCTTTAATTTAATTGTAAAATGTTCTTGCCCTTCTAATTATATTTACATTCCTTGCCCTTCTATTTACATTAAGACTCAATATTTCTGGCCTGATTTCATGTTTCTAACACATTTCATCACTGAATTTTGAGCTATTGGTGGATGTACCTTTGGGTGCTTCTCTACAGCCCCAACACAATGCAAGTGCTGGAACAAACTGCACAACAAAAGTCAGGTGGTTGCACACCTGGTCTTGATGTGATCTCTCCCATCAGCTCTAGGAATCACACTTACTAATGTCTCTTATTTGCAATACAAGCACAAAAGGATACCAAGGTGCATCTTGGAACTCATATTTCTAAATTATGAGTAGATTTATTTTTTTAAAGGAATCAGCAGATAAAATAACCCAAGTGTATTTTTTCTGTAACTTCTTCCTCCCTTTAGACAGTGTAGCTGCACTTCAGAGCAGCTCCACTTTGCTTTCTCTGTACAGAACTCATCATACTTAGATTGTCTTCACAAGCAGCTCCTATGACAATTAAAACTGAATTTGTTTCACAGTATTCACAAAAAAAAAAAAAAAGAAAAATGAAAAAAAAGAAACCCAAACAAACTCAAGCCTCTAAAAAGTTTGGAAGCCATTCCAAAATACTATTTTAAAAACGACAGACAAGTTCATGTTTTACATTTGACAATGTAGAGAGAGGAAAGATAAAAGCAGCACGAGTTGGTGCTTAGGTCTAATGGCAGGGATTAAAATGTTTGAGCTGCCATTACAGTTTCAGTATTGATTAATCATATAATCTAATCTCTGACACCTTGTAGCCACACCATGCCTCAGTTTTACTCTATACATTGAGGACAAAAATATTCACACCCCCATTTCTGAAGAGGTTTAAAAGTTTTGTGAAAAGAACACCAGATAAGTAAAAAAAAATCATAATCATCAATTTTGGTTATCAGAGCTGAAGGGGCTCCCTTCACACATGACTGATGGGTGCTTTGGGAGGAAAATGAAGTGTTTGGGCAGGACTCTGCCTTTTGTTACCTTTTCTGTCTTTAATTATTACTTTTCATCCTCTGATTAGGCTAGTGCTGATCTGGAAATCTTACCCACACTCTTTATTGAAATAAACCCCTCACCTTTTTATGTGCCAGCACTGAAGCCCTCTCCCTGTACATGGAGGTGAGTTAATTACCTGTTCTTGCTTCCCCCCTGCCACACAAAGGGACAGGTAATCCTGTTTTACTCCTCATGAATGACAGCAAAGGTGTGATTCATTTGCTCTAATTTAGTCACCATCTGCCCAGGCTCTGAGGCAGGTACCCTCATCCCTGTTTATTATCAGCAGAGAGAAGCAGGTATCTCCAGAGTGCAATTTATCTTATCCTGAGATGGGGGTGGCTAAAACAGCTCAGAAAAATCCCACTCTGGAGATCTTTATTGTATTTCTGGGAGCATTAAGGCAGCCTGAGGTGACTGGCTCAAACTTGGGTGCAAAACTTTGAGACATACCACTCAGGATATCCACAAGAGCTGCTAAAATGATATCAATTGTCACTGCAGACTGATACAACCTAAGTGAGACTGACATCTCACAGCACAGATAAACTCTGGCACAGACAGTCATCGTTAGCCCCTGTGAATGTGATGCCTGACATTAATCAGGAGATAATGGTGAGATTGTAGCTTTGAGAGCCATCAGATGAACTCGACCCAGGCACCATTAATCAAACACACTTTACTTTCACATCCCATACTTTGGGCCCCCCATGCACGAGGCAGTGATGCTAAAATGTGCAGCTGAGCATCTCTTTTTCTGGAACAGCAAGTTCCTTATTGCTAATAATAGTAAATGAGTTACTATTGATTCTCAAACTCTGTGGTCATCCCAGTCTAACCATTAACCTTCCTGCCAGGTAGCAAGGCTCCCTATCAAAAGGAATCAATTTTAAATTTGGGATCACACTTGAAAAATAAAATTAAAAAGTAGGATACTTAAGGTTTGTCATGATTGCCCAGATGATTGATTAGAGGTACTTTTGACAAAGTAATAAAGATGTAGGAAGATTTATTTTGCCACATAAATCCAAGCACAAGACCCAGATGTCCCAGACATGTGGACAATCATCAGTGCAATGCAATTGTCACTCAGGGGACTGTGGTGCACCTTACAGGGCACACTGCAACAGCACAGAGCAGTTTAGGACAAGAATTTCCTACACACATGGAGCTGCTGACACTCCTTCCCAAGAAACTCTGCTGTCTATGCTATTAGCAGAGAGGATAAATTAAAGAAACTGCCAACAAATCCAAAAAAAAAAAAGAAAGGAAAAAAGAGTGGTGCTTCTGTCTGTAAAAACCTACTGGTACCTCCAGAAAGCTGTCTTGAGTTTTCCTCTCCTGCAATCCTGCTGCCATCATAATCACTTCTGAATATCACAGTTGCTTCTTTTAGTGTTTTATTAAATCCAAACTCCTCAGACTTCAGGTGTTGGAGGTACCAAACATAAATGATGTTTTGCCCTGGGAAGGGACTCTACTCTCAGCAACATGGATTTTCTTTCTTTTCTTTCCTTCTTTCCTTGAGTTAATTCAATGTGACACCATCACCCTCTTCCCCAGCAAACAAACACTTACCCTGTTTTGAACTCAGGCCACTTTTTGCTCATTATTTCCTCTTTTCTTAGTTTCAAATGACTCTCAGTCTTAGCAGCTGTCCCACAAAGCCTCAAACATAATTTTTCATCCCAACATGAATATCCCAAAAGGAAATTTCCTCTCCCACAAATGCCTTTCAAGGGGTCTTGCACTCCAAAATCAAACCAATCCTTGAAAATTTGACTTTATATCTTTTCCCTTTTAAGAGAATATGTTCCCCATTAGATATAAAAAAATCTGAAATATAAAAGAATTGGAGTACTCACAAGAGTGAAGAGAGCACAGCAACCAACAGCCCCTCTGCTAAGGAGATATTCAAGTTAAAGCTGCTCACCTGATCCATATTTAAGGGTTAGCCTCAAATTGGGGTGGGGTCAGAGAAATAATCAGACTTTAAAGAAAAAAAAAAAAAAAAAAGCCTTTTTAAGAAGCTGTTACTTCTCTGCATGAAATGACACAAACTATTGAGCTCTTGCTCTTTCTTTTATATAATTTCCCAGTCAACAACATTTTGTGGTGACATGCACAACAGGGACCCTGTGTAGAAAATCTCATATCCAAACCCTCTATGTTTTCAACAAGAATCAATGTTTATCATGTTTTTTAAGTCAGCATTTTATCCAAAGGATCCTCAACATGCAGGAAACTTTACCCAAACAATACCAACAGGACATTATTATTATTATTATTATTATTATTATTATTATTATTATTATTATTATTATTATTATTTACAAGAAAAAACAATGGTTTATAGACTTATTAGAATATATATCTGACAATTAGGCTTGGAATTCCCAAATTCAAATGGGCATTTGTCTATAGAATTTTGTACAAATGTTTCACTTGCAGACCCATATCTTAATTTACTGTGTTTATCAGGTTTAGCTCCACAGACACATCCTTGTCTTGGAGTCAGGAATAATCTTCAATTTACATTTTAAACTAGTAAAATTGGACTAGAAAGATGGTACCAAGGAATAAAATTACAGATTTGCTTCTTGGGCCAATATAGATCTGGTAATAACATCAAATTCTCCTGATCTCTGGTCTAGCATAATTAACATAGGCCCAGCTTTATTTTAAATCAAATTTTTTGGAAAACAGAGGAGCATCAAGCCTAAAATGTGTGTGTCTCACCTGAATGGAAATTTGCAGTCAGATTTTTTCTTTGTATGTCCATCATATAGCACCAAAAGATTTTTCTGTGTTTATTGTATACAAATGATAATTGTGATATCTGGAGAAAGCCAATCCCTGAATCTTAGGGAACCAAACTGAACTGAGTACAGATGCACAAAGCTTACAGCCTGAATTAAAGGCAAAATCATCCTGACTAGAGGAATAAAAATGATTTAGGTCACATCACAGAAATACTCAAAAATCAACACTGCCCTGAATGCAAAATGAGACTGAAGCCAACAGCTGGCCTGAACTTTGTTCACAAATTCAAATTTCCAACAGCAGCAATGCCAGCTCTCACTGTTTTCTTTGGGACTGTTGTGATATTTGTTGTTCTTCTTAAAATCCTGGCACCTGTGGTCAAGGGATTAGGTGTTGATCTCTGCTTTCTTCTAAAATAAAAGTAACTTTTTCAAGTTTGAGGAAATGCTTCTAAATGTTGCCTGAGCATGGCAGGTTATGGAATATTTCTTCCTATGCTCCAGAGCCCCAGACCCAAAGCAGAAAGCACAGGGTGAAAATGCTGTTAGTAACTCCTGTGCAGGTGTTTGGGCTCAAGCTGTCTGCTATTAAGATTTTTGGAAAGATCTTTGGATTTTTGTTTGCTTGATGTAAAGAATAGGCAGAGCAAATTAATGTTTAACTCTTCAGGCAAAAAAAGATAGAAAAAGTGAATGAAAAAAAATTACCTCAAACCCATATTTGCCCAGGATTTGCTCCAATATCTGGGTTTTTCTTGCCAGGTGAGATGCATGTGGGATGCAGGATGGTTCTGTAGCCTGGAAGGTTGTGAAGAATCTTGGGTGTGAGGAATCTTTCCAGTGCTGTCCTTTCCATGTCCTGCTCACACAGGGCTGTACAAGTTGTGTACAGGATATGGTTCAGTTTTCAGTCTGGAAACTTCAATCCACTCCCACCTTTAGTGGGACTAAAACAGTCACTTTTCTAAACTTAAGCAGCTTAAGAGGAAGAAAATGTTGGTTATGATTTGACAGGCACTCTGATCAGGTGCTGCTCATAAACAATATGGTTTATAGGCAAGGAAAAAATATTAGTGAGCAGCCACAAGGCAAAATTTGCTGTTATTGTTAATTTTTCTAGGACTGGCTAGTAAAACACCCCTCAAATTACAGAAATCAAAGAATGGAGATGGACGTTGGGAAGAAGAACAAACAGCATCTTCATAGATTTCCTGTTTTGCATGGAGTTTTCCAGTAAAGGTCCATCTAAATCAGAATAGTGTTGTTGTTGTGATTCTAGAGTGAGGAAGAGTGAATTCTCCTATTCCTCCCCTTACCCAGTAAACACTTCCCATTCCTGGTGTTGTTTGAATCCCTCTTTAACACAAAAGGTTTAAAATATGAGAAAGAAAAATCAAGGATATAAATTCTAAATATTTGTTGGATTTTGCTGTCTGTGACTTTCACTTTCACAAAAAACACAAGACACCACTGAGATTGTGCTGGGTTTCCATCTTTGTGAGGAGTTCAGCACCAACTCCTGCATGAATGAATAATTGTGTGTTAAATGTGATCCACCCTACAAAGTTTTCCTTCTAAATATTCCTGTTCAAGGGATTATTATCAGTGCACTTCTAGCTCCCAAAGTTTAAACTTTCCCAATGTTTGGAATAAACACAGGATTTACCAATTGCCTTTAAATTTTTATTTTTCATATACATCTACATCCTGGCACATTAAAAAATATTCCAAATACTTTATTCTTTTTATAGCTGTTAATTCCAAATGAAATAAAGCAGGCAATGTACAGACCAGATTACAGAGGGGATTTTACCTGCTGCTCTGAGGCCAGACGTGCATATAACCAACCCTGGGAAAGCACATTTTTAATTTTGCTGAACCACAAGACTGGAAATTAAATGAGAGTTTCCATTCAGAGAGAGCAGGCTTCCTTTAAGGGCACGAAGGGAAGATGTATGAGGTAAGAAAAGCATATTTAGGTATTGTCTGCCTGGATTATGCCATCTCCTTTAGATTTTCAGAGGAGTAGGAAACTCTCTGGCTTGCATTCTCAGCAAGTTGGGCTTACAAATGTTACTGAAGTGTAATAGCTCCCCCTGCCAGGTTTAGATAATAAGCTGCATTTCCTACGTGTGTAGATACCCTCACACACACTCCAGAAATAAATTACCACCTATGTTACCATTTACTGTCAGTTCTTTATTCTTCAATGATTATGAGATCAAAATAATAAAAAAGTATGCACCTGATACCTAATGTGTATTAATTTTGTAAAACTGTCAAAGAAGCAGTTATTAATATTAATTTGAATTTAGTGGAGGCGAGAGAAATGTAAAATTTTTCCAAGCAGTAAGGCAGAAATAAACTAAATTACAAAATTTTAATTTTGCTTTAGTTTACTGTTAACTTTTCAGACTTCTATCAAATTACCCTATTTTTTTAATCTCAGACACTTAATTTCATGAAAGATAATTGTGGTCTAAATCTGTTGACTGCTGATGAGCTAGGACCTACCTCTTTGTGTTGCACTGTTTGGTCCATTTTTGTCTTCAATAAAACAATGAAAACAGTTCAGGGCTAAGAGCCTTAAACTTCAGAAAACAGCATCTATGACTGGTATCAAGATATCCTACAGGATGGTGCTGAAAGTCAAGCTATTAAAAAAAATATGGTGCCAGAACAGGTAGAAATCAAATCTCTCAGTCTTAAAAACACTGAACAACTCTATGGACATGTGAAAATGTCTACATAAGTGTCTGTGTCTATAGAAAAAATACAATGGTAATGATTAGGCTGAAGTCTTGAAAATCTGATTGTGAAAGTAATTAATAATAATAATAATAGTAATAATAATATGTACTTATTCAAGCAAATATATTTTTGCCATCCTCTTCTTCCTCTCCCATCTCATCCCCACCCTGGTTTATGCATTAATTCAGACCTGGCAAATTTTTTTATAATCTTGCAGTTAATTTTCAATGAGTCAGTCAGGCATCCTTCACCTTTAATGCAAATTACCAGGGTATGTGATTAATGAATTTTTTATTGCTGCCTGTTTACTACAGTCAGTTTGAAATATTGAGGAACTCTAAATTAGGTCCCATGGAAATCGTGGAATTGTTTAGGAAAGCGCAATCATTATGTAGTAAAAAACTTGTTCTTCAACTTTTCTTTTTCAGCTGCTGCTACTTGAGATCACCTATTTTCCAAGCTGGGACAAAATATTTTCCAGTGGATTTTCCAAGTCCTTAAATTTAATATCCTACTCTGGAAGGAACTGGATGGGAGGGAACGAAAGGAGAGGCGTGACGTGGTACCTGTGGGAATCAAAAAGGTTCTTGCTGAAAAAAATATTTTTCCAGGAGACACCAGCTTTGACTTTCAGAGGGAAGGCAGTGGCAGAGCCAGGTGAGGCTGGTGCTGGAGCCTCTTTTCTCTCCCTGTGAAATGTGTTAGAACAGGAAGTGTTTATGTGGAACTAAAAGTCCGCTTTGATCGCGCCGCAGTGACGGAGCTGACAACAGCAGCAAGAAGTGCAGAGTCTGTCTGTCATGATTTGAGGTGCTGGGCTTCAGGAATACACAGGAGGAGATCAAATTGAGATGAAGATAAATGTGCTTATTTCCTAATGGCTACTCCATTTCACTGGCATGAGCACGGGAATTCTCAGGCACAAAAAGCACCATGTCAGAAAAAGTCATCCAACAGACACCTATTTTTCAAGACTGTCCATTGCTAAGTGAGAAACACAAGGGTTTAGTTGAATATTTTAGTTCTTTTTTTACCCATTGTTTCACCCTTATTCCTCTCATAACTTCTAAGGAGAAAAAAAAAAGGAATGGATTTCTAGCATTTAATGCTTTGATATTAAACCATGGGACACTTCTAATGATGTGATCAACTCCAAGCTCATATAAAACTCTAATGGTATCAGGATGGATCCCAGGAAAAGCTGTAAATTGAAATTAAGGAATTTTTACAGCTTGAAGTCTTGTGTCCTTTATAAGTGAATATTTTTGTTTTCTATGCCTATTTTATGAAATTAAAGTCAAGGCTCCTGTTTAACACTGATCTACAAATAGGGACCTAATTTGCCCATTTGACCAGAAGCTTGAGAAGTGAATACTTGGTTTAACAGACACCAAATAAATACAGGAACCTGTCAAAATAATGTTTGAGAGGCAATATTGCAGATTCCCTAGATCATTAGTCACTTTTGAACATCTTACATTTCCCTTCTATGGTCTGGATTCAGGAATCTATCTAGTAGGAGGCAAATTCCATAAAAAGAAAATAAAATCATAAAATTAATCACACATCAGAGAACCTCACCTATTAGGCATTTTGTCTTTCATAAAAGCATTACAAGGACAGAAAATGAAACAATACATGTTAATTTTTGGAAGAGTATAAGTCAAGAATAGAGAAAACCATCTAGGCTTTCATGGGAGGTGGAGAAAATTCAAAATAATTTTCATATTGTAATATTCTGCTTTCATCATGAGAAGTCTTTCAGTCTCTTTTGTATGATTAAGGTACACAGGTCTTAAAATAGAGAACAGTGAAATGGTCAAGAAGTGACCAGGAAGAATAATTACACAGGTAAAGAATAAAGAACTCCTGTTCATGTCTCAGAGAGATTGGGGTATGGTTTGATTTGAGTTTGTATCTGTTACTAAGCACAGAAAATTTTGTAAATGCATAATTAGCATGTCCATTTGACAGCCTACATGATCTGCCAGTACATCTGAGGGAAAAGATCAAAGCAGAGAATTCACAGACTTGCACATGCAACTATGAAGTTATTGTATGACGTTTTTCAGTTTAACTACAAATTCCACTTGTATGTAAAAATGTCATTTACATTTTTGCAGAAGTTCTTCTAAATTAACTTTCATTATTTATTAATTTAACCTGATGATGTCTTATAATTAGAACTGCTGAGAGATTGACTACAGTGTGGCACATCCCTATAATTAGAACTGCATTGCTCACGACTGTAGAAGTTTTTAATGTGCTCACTCACACCTCTGGTTGCTTGAGGAATGCAGTGGGTGAAAAGGCCCAAAGACCCTGAAAATATGGGCATGTGTAAACACATATAAATATAATGTTACAAATCTAGGCTAAGAGTGGTTTATTTTAAATGATTTAGATGACAAATATACAATATGGAAAGTAAGTGGTAGCCTAGAATATAGATAGATTATACAGACTGTTCCTTGGAGGTCTGGTTATATAGATATAAATATATATATTTGAACTTTGATATAGGAATAGAGGCAAATGATAGTTGCATGCCATAATAATAATTACTTTTTATTTACAGTAGTCTGAATTGCCTCCATTTTATACTGGAATAACAAAGGCATAGATCTGGTCACTGACTTTGCCCAACAGTTCTTTCAGCCAAAGAGTGAGAGAACCTGAAATTACTTCATTCTCTTTAAAAAGGAAGAGAAATCATGGTATAAGGACATCACCACACTATAGGATTAACTTATTCCCTTTATTTCATATCAGCAGGATTACCTTGTGCATCTGGGTCACCAATGAGGCCTGAAAAGACAAAAGGAAGATGCTCTGTTCTCACTGACCTCCCTGGCAATTGGCAAATCCCTGAGGTGCAAGGCAGGGAGAGCAACTCCAGTTTTTTCAGGAGAGCTGAAACTGGGATGGCAAAGCAGCAAAACCTTCCACTTTCCAGATGGAGCATTGTTAATATTCTGGATTTGTGGCGCTGAGCTATTTTGAAACAAATAAAACAAAGTAATAAAAAAGGAAGTTCATTTGCCATATGGCTGTTTATTTCTCTTGTGCTACAGCTCAGAGATAAGTAATGTATGGTTTCTCAATATGGCACATCCACATGCTCCTCCCAGGTGTACAGGATCTAGCACACCTAGATTAACACAAGCCAAACTCCTTTTGATTGCATTGAACATGTGGCATCGTGGCTTAAGGGATTTTCTCCTTCAGCTGAAGTTTAAGACACGTTTGACAGCCAGCAGAGGGAAAGATACATTTAGCACTGAAAGGAAGAGTACAGGGGGAAGAAGCAGGTGGATGCAAAGGCACAAAAGATAAAGTAGTTGGTTGTTCAATGCTATCTATGTGAAATTAGTGCTTGGGAATTTGGGATGCTGGCAGCCCAAACAAGCAAAGATTTGTCTAAAGGGAGGGTGAGACATGAGCAGCAGCATCCCTGGCTCACCACCAGCAGGAGATTTGAGCAGATACAAATTTGAGCAGGCAAAAATTTCTGGTGCACATCAGAGAATGACCAGAGATGGCAAAACTTCCAATACACCCCAGACACTTCCAGGTGTGTTCAGGGAAGAAGGAGTGTTGCCTGTGTGCTACAGACAGTTCATGGCATTTGACAGTAAATATAAATAGCCTATATAAACATATTTATATGTATTTAAAATATAGAAAGCAATATCTAGCTGATGTTGACTCAGTCTCCAGAATTTTCCTTTGCAGCATAGGGCAGCCACAGTAGCTGCCCTTTCTTCCCTCTCCTCTCTTGTCTCAGCAAGTGCACCTTGATCTTTTTAAAAAAAGTAAAATTAAAAGAAACTTTCTAAGGTTCTAAACATCATATTTTACTTAATTTTCCTGAATTTGTCAAAGCAATCAAAGGAAAAGTAGGCCGGCCACAACCACAAGCACTTCAGTAGTTTAGAGCATCAGTGTCTGTGTGTGTGTTGGAGGAGAATTTTGGTGTATGTTGGAGGAGAATTTTGGTGTATGTTGGAGGAGAATTTTGGTGTATGTTGGAGGAGAATTTTGGTGTATGTTGGAGGAGAATTTTGGTGTATGTTGGAAGAGAATTTTGGTGTATGTTGGAGGAGAATTTTGGTGTATGTTGGAAGAGAATTTTGGTGTATGTTGGAGGAGAATTTTGGTGTATGTTGGAGGAGAATTTTGGTGTGTGTTGTCTGCTCTGCTGCAGGGGGATAAAGCATGGCTGAGGATGCCAGTGTCACATTGTAGGTAATATTATCCTTGCAATAGGACAGTTCAAATCTGGAATGGGTAACTTAGAGAAGCCACTCCATTCCTTTTACCTTCTTTGGTCCTGATTTGAGGTTTTCTCTCTGATTTCTAGGACATGACAGGTTTGGAGTGGAAGCACCAGACCACTGGAGTGCATGTAGACACAGAAATATTCTGGGGGATGTTACCACTCCCAGTCTAGCAGCTCAGGGATGACCATATAATGTTCATGGGTAAAAAAGAAAAAAGTGCACAGAGAAGTTGACTCTCAAAGCAATTATTTCTACACCTTCCCCTAACTGTTCAATTAGGACAGACATATAAGAAAACCAGGGAAAACAAATAGTATAATTTAAATGAATTTGCAACCAATGGCATTCCAACCAAAGACCTAAACCAAGGATGTGGCGCCCACAGAAAACCAAAAATGTCTTTTTGTTTGTTTGCTTTGCTTTGTTTTAATTGAGATGAGACCTCAGAGTTCCTGCAGGTTTTGCTGTGCAGGAAGTTCTGAGTAGGCATTGAGAGTAACTTGAGGGGGGAAAGTGTGGCAGCTCATCCATTTTAATTCTGGATAACAAGGCAAAACTTATCTGCTGATAGCTCTCTAGCTACTGTGATGATAGGAACCCCAGTACAAAGCACTTACCCATGCACTTAATTTTAAACCCAGCAGTAATCCTGATTGAATCAAGACCTCTACCTTTGTGCTTAAAGTAAAGCATGTGCTTAAGTACCTTTTTGTATAGGGGCCTTAATTACATTATGTGTGTGAGAGGATATGATAATTTTAGTTGGCTTTCCCAAGAGAGCCTTTAGTTAATAAAATAACTAGGTTTAATACTCCACAGAGTCGTATGGGAACAGAATTGTGCTCCTCCTCCTGAAGCCCAGCACAGGGTAGATGGTAATTTAATTGTTGGAAGCACAGAAAGTGCTGAAATGCTGTATATCTTAATATTGTACTGCAGGAGCTTGTTTGTTTCTATTATGCAATACCTTGGGAAACCACTGTGCAATGCTACCACCAGTTATTCCTAACTATGTTTGAATTTACTGATGTTCAGTTCCAGGCTTTGACTGTTCTATCAGAGAAGGGGGGAAAAAGTCCAATTAACAGGAATTTTATTAAAGAGAATGAATGAAAACAAAAGCAAAAATAAAACCCAGGTTCTTTCCCAACAGAACCACCTGCTCCAGTGAGGAAAATTCAGCACAATAAAGAGAAGACCAAAATAACGACCACCAGTTATTCATAATTATGTTTGAATTTACTGATGTTCAGTTCCAGATTTTACCTGTTTTACCAGATGAGAGAAGGGGGAAAAGAGTCCAATTAACAGGAATTTCTTTAAAGACAATGAAAGACAACAAAAGCAAAAATAAAACCCATGTTCTTTCCTAACAGAACTACCTGCTCCAGTGAGGAAAATTCACAGAATAAAGAGAAGACCAAAATAATGACTACCAGTTATTCATAACTATGTTTGAATTTACCAATGTTCAGTTCCAGACTTTACCTGTTTTATCAGATGAGAGAAGGGGGAAAAGAGTCCAATTAACAGGAAATTCTTTAAAGACAATGAAAGAAAACAAAAGCAAAAATAAAATTAATGTTCTTTCCCAACAGAACCACCTGCTCCAGTGAGGAAAATTCACAGAATAAAGAGAAGACCAAAATAATGACCACCAGTTATTCATAACTATGTTTGAATTTACCAATGTTCAGTTCCAGACTTTAACTGTTTTACCAGATGAGAGAAGGGGGAAAAGAGTCCAATTAACAGGAATTTCTTTAAAGACAATGAAAGAAAACAAAAACAAAAATAAAACCCATGTTCTTTCCCAACAGAACCACCTGCTCCAGTGTGGAAAATCCAGCACAATAAAGAGAAGACCAAAATAAAAGTAGGGTAGGTTTGTTTGCAAATGATTTCCTCAAAAGCCCTCATGATTCTATGATATTTTTCTGTGTGAAAAGCAGTGTTTAAGCTGAAGTGCCTGGCTGTGAGAGGCAGTGGTGAGCAGAGGAAGGACTGGTGAACTCACTGTAGATCCTCAGACATCATCCTGAGGTGCTCATTCCAACCTTTGACTCTCCACCACACGTCACCAAAATGTTCCTGCACCACCAGCTGCTCCCAAAAGTGCCTAAAGGCAACACCTCAAGGCAGCAATTGGGGCTGGGCAGCTGCAGGCAGGTGGAAGCCAAGAGCCAGGATTTTACACTGCACAACTTACTCTGACACCTACAGGGCCTGGGAGAGATTTTTGTCCTACTTGTTGGGTTTATCTCGGGTGGTTTTATGTACATAACATGAGACTTTGTAGAATATTGCATTGGGCAGTAGAGACAAGAACTTCTTAAATGCAGTTTCCCAGAGTGGTGACTCTTGTGAAAGAGCTGAAGCAAGGCTGAGCCATATCACATCAGGATCTGACAATTTTTGGTCACTGTATTTATTTGCAGCAGCAAAGCTGATTTCCCTTAAATGGCAAAGAGCAATAATTTCTACTAGTTCATCAATACATACTGTGATTTTATGTCATGGACAGGTTCTATGTTATATTAGTTTGACAGCATCACAGTGTGCTTTTGCTGTATTTAAAAAAACCAGTCCTCAGCTGGGAAAAGAAAAAAAATATTTTAAATTACCGTAAGAAAGACGGTAATTAAAATATTATGAAATTAAAATAAAATGAAACAAAATAAAAACAAATAAGTAAGTTTCATTAAAATAAAATGAAATAAAATAAAACAAATAAGTAAGAAGGAAATATCATATAATTTTTTACAGAGTTTTTTTAAAATGGAAATATTGTCTTTTATCTCAAAATTGAGAGAGAGTGAGATTTTAGCCCACACTTGTAATTTATTATATGTAGTAATTTAGAATTAGGTTTTACAAAGCTGAAGATTAAAAAAAATTATCCATTAGAAGTGTTAACTATAAGTGGCTTCCAAGAAATTTCTCCTCAGTTCTCTTTGGGATTGACTAGCAAAAGGGATTTATGGAGCTAAGTCCAACTTCATGCACCCAACTTGCACAGTTTAACTCCTCATGGTCTGTGGTCAGATGCCACCTTTTGGCCATGTCTGTGCTTCTGTAGGATCAGACATTCCACACCTTTCCTGATGCTTGGAATGCAGCAATCCTTCTGCACCCCCCTCTCACTGAGGGAGGAATGGATGAACAGCAGGGATGGATCTGTGGGGTTTTTCACAGAAAACCCAGCAGCTGTGCCAGCCTGCAGGTGTGCAGTGTAAGGGAAGGTCTGCAGTGCCTTCCTGGGCTGCAGAGTCATAGAGAAATTGCTATTTTAATAGCTACATGCTCAGGAGTGTCCTCCCCAAACGTGGGCACACAAGGCTGGCTGCTTTCCCAATCCCCTGTTAATGGCTGTACAAGCCCTCACACAGGATTTTGGGGGAGAGCTTGGATAAAACCAGCCTGGGTGTTAGGAAATTGCAGTTAAAAAAGTGATTTTCAATAATGTTACTATTTACAGGCTTAACCTTGCTTCCATCTGAGTCAGCAGCAGACATCCAATGATTTCAATACTGGAGGCTAAAGCACTCAATACCTTTCAAACTATAAGGTCAGAACACAAATTCTTGATGTAGAGACCCCCAGCCAGCAAGGGAAAGAGGGGAAGAAATGAAGCTCTGCAACAGAGATGTTCATAAATTTGAGACCTCAGCTCATCAGCATCAAATTTCAATTTGAATATGTATAAATTTCTAAGTAATAGAGGAACTAAGCTGGCAAAGTACATATATATTAGTCTAAACTCAGATTAGTTTCAGATACATGTAACAAACAGCATCCAACTTCAATCACTTGCATAGTTAAAAGTATTTGAATGGCTTAAACTTAGCCATATGCTTAAATCTCTAATGAACAGAGACCAGACTGCCTTTTTTAAAAAAAGTCTTACATTTAACATTTGCCTAAATACCGATTTAGGCTCAGGGACTTAAATCTATGGAATAATTTTAATTTAGAAAGACAGAGGTAAAAAGGGGGAGGAAATTCTTTCCCTCTTCTGATGCAAAATCAGACAGAATGGGACTCTGATATTCCATATAACATCCCACAGCATCCTCCCCCTTCTGTTTTCACTGTAAATAAAAGTTCACTTACTGCCATTCACTTCACAGGAGACAACTAATTTGAAAACTGCTATTACATCTCCCCTCAGTTTTCTGATGTTCAGACTAAACAAGTCCAGTCCTCTCAAATTTGCTTGTAAGACATTTTTCTCTATGTCTTTGATCATATTTGTCATCTTCCTGTGGACTGCTCCTGCTTTCTTCACATCTCTGTAACATGAACAGGAGATCAGAGTTGAGGGCTTTACCGGAAAATTGAAAATATTACTTGCTGGGATTTATATGTGACACTTCTTTTTATACATGAGTGGTTAAAATTATTCCTTTTTGTACAGATTATTTTCCCTTATAACCCCAAAATAATTTCTGGCAAATCTACTGTGTCCTCCCTCATCTTATATTTGTGCAGAAGTCATAAGCTTGGTCAGAGAGAATAAAATCAAGCATAGCTGCTTGGCCTGTTCATTATCTAACCACCTCTTATTTTTCCAGACTGTGATTCTAATTTGCTAAAACTGGTTTTAATTCTAATGTTAAGGGTGCCTGAGAGTTGTCTCAATTGGATGTAATCCACAAAATTTAATAAACATGCTCAATTCCACCCTTCATTACTAAAAATGGGGAATAATACCAAACCCAGGAGAGGTCAAAGTCTGACTCCTTTTCTGCATTGCCCCAGTGTAACAGAAACCCATTTAGAACTGCTTTGTTTTATTTTTTTTTTATCTCTTTTTAATTCACTTTTCTAACTGGATGTGCATACAACACTTGCCCATTTTGCATTTTCTTGCTTTATTTATGGTAACATCTTTCAAATCATGTCAGAATCAGATGGAGACTCACAACCCCTTCATTCCATGAGTGCTGTTACCCTGCCATTGAAGGAAAAGTGATTGGTTTGACAGCTTAGTCTGATGTATCTGTCAGCTGTTACTTATCACTTTTACATCCTTTGCTTACAGGTGAGTTGAGCATTGCTCCTTATCTATTTGGCCTAGAATTTCTTTATCTGCAATTCTGCCCTGTTTAAAAATCAGATACTACATTCCCCCATTTCCTCTATTCTAGATTTCCAATCATTCTCTCATTTTCCTATTCACCTGTTCTAGATTATTTCAGCACATCCAGAAATAATAGAAAAAGTTCATCTTTTTCAAACTAATCTCTAATTTATTCTTTGCCTATATGAATCTCAATTCTTTGTGGTGGAAAACTGACTTTTTTTTCTTTTAAGTGAAGAATGGAGGAAAAAAACCCTTGAGAATTCAACACCTTCTTTATAATTTTTAATGTAATCCAGTAGCTAATAAGGAAACTAACGTGAGATTCTCATGGGCAGAATCAAAATTAGCAGAATTTATCCAAAACATATCCCAACAACGTAACCAAAGATGTGGGGTTTAGTTTAATATTTTTCCTATACTGTATGGGCACACACTTATATAAATATATTTCTATTAAATTGCGTACTGAGCAATTGAAATACCAGATTAGCAGGAAAATGAAATAGTTTGCAAGTTATTTTAAAAACATATTTCAACATCTGTAAAATTATTAAAATCTTGGTAAAAAGCTCCCTTGTACTTTTTTCATTGAACAGAAAATACAATAATTATAGTTCTGTGCCATGTTGTTCTCAACCTATTATAATAAATATTTGACATGCATTTCTTTTTTCACTTTCTCCTCCATTGATTCCTATGCAAAAGTAAATTTAACTTAATGCAGAAACATCAGATGGGCAAGGTTCCCCTTTGTATTTGGTGGGAGCAATTTATACACACTTCATAGATAGTTCCTCTACATTCATATGACTATTGCAATTTTTTAGTATATTTTATGAACAAAGGAAGGAGGCATGTAAAAGTGTTGGGGTAAATCTGCTGACATGGAAGGATTTTTCAGCTTGACAAGCAGAGAGGAAGAGAGATTAAGGAATAAAATGGAAAAGATCCATAACAGCCATAATCTGGAAAGCCATAATAGCCAAAATAATCTGGAAAATTTTAAAATTGCCAAAGGTAAAAAACCAAATAACCATCACTGTAACTTTGCATTATCACCCCAAGTTTCCTGGCCCACTTAAGACTGCACCCTGGAAATGAGGAGTTCATAAATGTTAAATTAGACAGACTCTGCTCTGTGATGCCAGCCATGGCTGTGACCTAAAGCAAGAATACAGAATGCCTTTCAGTCAGAGAGTCTGTCACTCTCATTCCCTTTGATGCTCTCCCTTCACTTTCAGGAAGAGAGCACAGGGAGTTAAGGTTGGTGGCCTGCTCCCCTGTTGTCCCTTATTTTCCAGGCATTGAAACCCAGATGAAACCTCGAGCCATGCACACAAAATCCCCTTCGCTTTCATCAGTAACTTTCTCCTTCATGAAAGTTTCCATCAGAGGGCCGGTGAGCCTTATTATACAGTCACCCAGCTCTGGTTTCCACACAGCCATGGCAAAGCAAGCGTTGTAGAAACTCCCAGAAAAGGTTCCTTCATCTGAGCACACACATCTTTCTTCCTCCAGCTTTGAGAAGCGCACGAAATCTCTGCGGGTGCTCGGGCTCCTGCAGATCACAGGGCTCTGTGGCCCCTCGTAACCTCCCCGGTTGTCTTTTCTCTGGCAGCAGCATTCCTACACACCCAGGGAAGGCTGAGTCAGCAGCCCAGGCCTGCCATCCCTCTGCTGGAAACTTGTCCATAAACATTAGCTGTAGGCCTGTGCTCTAGCAAACTTCTCTCCCGTTCAAAATTCCACGTTTTTATCACATGTCTGGGGTTTTGGAGGATGGAGCAAAGCTTGTGGCCTCTCCTCTGACTAAAAATTGGAAACTGGACTTGGATTTGGTCAGAAATGCCTGAAACATTCACACCCTTCTGTTCCTCACTGGGTATAACAAAGCTGGGCCGTACTTAACATATCAAGGACATATCAAGGTTGATTTCTTCTTAAATCAGCATAAGATTGCAGATTTGTTTTATTTTTCCTTTGCATCTTGATTAGACTGCTAGGCTGTCTGTCTTTTTTTGTTTTTTGGGACTGATGCTCAACATTGCAAAATGTCTGGAGCTCAGCCTATGCTAATGTCCCTACTGCTGCTTCTGCTTCAAGGAAGCAACTGGAGACGAATGACTGGGCTTAACTTACTAATTAAGGAAGAGCTGGAGGGAATACATCATGGGCAGTAGGGAAAAAAAAAAAAAGAAGAAAAGGAATTTTTTTCTGGTTTATGCTTCAAATGATTCATGACTTGCAATACATCATATGCAGTCCTGGTTCAACAAGAGTCTTAGGCAAGTGTATTGCTTTAACTTGTAACCTTTTCTGAAAACCATTGGAAAATTGAGTAGGGTTTCATTTCAAAAATGAAAGACTAAGTGAGGACAGAAGTTAGACCAGAGAGGAACTGTGTTTGTTTTACTGTTTTCAATACTTGCTAAGGATACTTTTTTCACATTAGTCTTTTGTAACTGATCCCCTTTATTGGGACTAAAGATTGATGTGTCTATCACCTCAGAAACATGTCTTGTTTCACTATGACTATAACAAGCTTGTGAGATCTAATAAAGTTTGTAGGGATGCAGAACTCACAATCAAAACTGAAGTACCCTACCCTTAGCTTTGGTCAACTCCACATCCACCTGAATAAATATCATGATCTAAGGGTCTATCGTACATAAGTAACATCTATACAGCATTTTTCATAAAACAACACCCCTAAAACTGAAATAGATTTATGTTTTCCTTCTCTTCTGTTGTCATAATTTTTACCAAACTGATGCTTTCCTGAAGAAGTCTTCCATTCAGCACCCCACCATCCTACTTCCTCCCTGAAAAAGGTATCAAGAAATATTTATGACATGCAAAAAGGCTTCCATTTCTAAGGATATGAAATGTGTTCAAGTTCTCAGAAGAAATAGAGCATTACACTTGGGTTTACATTTAGATATGATTTCTGAAAACTAATAAAAAAATTAGAAATGTTGGTGCACAGGAAAATGACAAGTGAGAAAAAAATGCATATAAAAATATCCACAGGATAGCGTGGGGAACTAAATGGGGGAAAATTTCTTTTGCTTTGGAGAGAGCATTATGTAGGCAAGGCAATTTTATTAGCACGGTTGGATAAAATATAAAGGGTTTTCCTAATCTCAGAGACTTCAAAAGAGAATTTTTTTGAGACAATATTAATATCAAAGCCAGTTGTCACTATTATTAAAATGTTCTTTGCTCTTCATTAGTCACAAATGATCCCCTTGACTCACAAAAAGGTACTCGGTAAATTAAAAGCTTTTATGTAACACTCCAACAAAAGTTGAATGACTCCAGAGTTAAAAGGCAACTCTTGTGTCTGTCAATATTCAAAGTGGTACCCAATTTTTTCCTTTTTAAAAGTAGCAATTTCCTTGGGGTATTTATTCATTTATAGATCTATTAAGAGACCGATGAGGAACGGACGATTAATGAAAAGCTTTGTCACTCCGACTTCTCACAAGCAATCATTAAAGGCCTGATTTTGCATGGTGGGCAGCCTGCTAGGGCCGTGTAAAATCCCTCAGGAGGATAAACGGGCCTATCCACCTCCAGGATTTATGTCTGTGTGAGGGCAGAGTGGTAATTCCTGGCGCTGGGTGCTCTTCCTAACGCACTCAGCCTAAGCTCCTCAAAAGAGTTTGTTTGCCGATCGCGTTAGCCAGAGCACAGCTCGTCCCTCTGGTGGGCTGCATTGTGCCACTCTTAATCGCCCTTTAATTGCAGTCTCACACTGCTGGACTTCATGGGGGCTCCTCACCCACTCCATGGTGAAACACTGGAGGATGGGATTATGGGATTTCCTTGATGTAGGCACAGAAATGCCACACATGGTGTGGGGAAGGCGCCGGGATTTGCCCACCGCTGGATTTATGCTCAGAGAATCCCCATCCCTCCACTGAGCCTCCTCTGGGGCTGAGGTGTGGGGACTAAGGATCCATGGTTGATTTTCACCTTCAGATAACCCTGCTGGTGGTACCATTTATCTATTGTGTCTTTGCCTTGTGGGAAGGTTGGTGCTGGAATGGTGCAGGCAGCACTGAGAACCAGATTTCCAGGATTTTATGCCTGCCCTGATACTGATTTGCCTTGTGCCTTCAGTTTCATCACTTTTTCCCTTTGTGCTTCAATTTTTTTCTATTTATAAAATGGGAAAAGAAACGGTGAGCTTAGGCTGAATTAATACCTTTAGACTGCAAAAGAAAGGTAATATAGTAGTACAAAGTATTAATTATTATATTATCTCTCTCTTTTTAATGGATTTATATTTAATTCAGTTACAGAGAGATGCTTTGTTCGCATAATAACATTTTCTACTGCCTTTGAGGCTCATAGGAGCAAGCTTGTGGGAAGGAAACTGGTAAGTGTTTGAATTTAGAAATGCTGCTGGTTTCAGTGTATTTAAAATGCTGTTGAAGTCGGGACGATTTAAATGTGTGAGATTTCAAATGTCTCATTGACACACATCGCAAATTCCTTCATTGCCTGAGGGAGCTACAGCAAAAGGGAAAGTTGGAGTCTTTTAGTTTCACAGTTAAGGCAGCTTTTTTTTAAAGCGAGTTAATGATGGAGCATTTGCCTGTGCAGTTGTAACAGAGCAATCTGTCACTGTGAGAAGACTCCTGGGGTGACTACCAAGACATGTTAACTAGCAATGGCTCCTCCATTCTACATGACCCATTGCTCACCCTGGTGTTGCAATATATTCCAGCCAGGTTCCTGAGTGAGAAATGGGAATGGATTCGTGTTTTGAGCAGAGGCACAGGCCCCACTCAGCTTGTAAAAGCTGAGGGTGAGGGGACTCTGCTGGGGGAAGCAAGCGGAGGGTCTGACCGACCCTCAGTTCTTTTTCTATTCCTGCACTCGGCATTGAGGGGTGCATCTGTTGTTTTGTCACAGAGCTGGCTCCTCTCGTGGTCCCCTCCCTGCACACCCCACCCTGGGACATGCTGAAAGCACACACTCATTGATCTTTACTCCATCTGATGACAGATACAAATCTGCTGCCACTGCACCTTATGCTAATGCTCAAATGAAAACGAATAGTATGCACTGAGGCACACCAGGTTGCACTTTACCTGCCTTATGTATTTATTTGGGAATGTGATGCTGAAATCAGCCTTCTGGGCCCATCTCCAGGTCTCAGCTCCAGAACAGCATGAGATTTTTCAGGTGTGTGAATTCCCCTACATTAGGACTTGTTTCCTTGGCAGAGGAACCAAGTTCTCTGGGCTGGAAATAGCAACCAAGTGGTCTGACAAAATTCTTGCCCTGGGCATAGGGCAAACAGGACCATATCTTATGCCTGTGATTTGTTTCAAGGTCACATTTTGTGTTACATGAGACTGGTACAGTCTTTCAGTGATGCTGGACAGAGCCCAATTGACTTGGACTCTCCCCTTCATGCCATCCATGATGATGGAATATCAAATTGGATGCCCTGGAGATTTGTAGCAGAAAAAAAAGTGACAGTGAAACCAGGCTGCCTACCTTTCCACCTTCATTCTGTGTGTGGTGCAATTCTCAGTGGAATATGGCTGGAAGAAACACGTCTCAAAAATACACAGTGATATTCCATGTGAAAGTTTCTGTAGCAGTCAATGACCAAATCCTCCATTTTGCTCTCCAAAGCTGTAATTTCAGCTGATGCCTATGTCCAAATAAAAAATCAAGAATATGAGTAAACCAAATCCAGTATATCTCATATACTCCCCCAGCTCCCAGAAGATAACATATTCCTTATATCTAATACATTTTTTTTCTGGTTTTGGAACTGAAACTCTGGAATTGCAGCTGCTGATTGTGAATAATGTTTGAAATGAGAAATCCAATGCCTGGCAACTCTTTCAGTGAAGAAATTCTTCCTGATGTCCAACTGAACCTTTCCTGGCACAGCCTGAGGCCATTTCTAATCCTGTTGGAAATGTCCCTGCAAACTAAAACTCAGTCTCAGGAGATTCTGTGTGGGATCAAATCTACTTTGTTTCTGTCAAGATCTTCTTCAGGACTGGAAAATTATTTTCTTTTCATGTCACACTGTTCTACACCCCAAGAAATTATTTGTTCCGTTATTTGTACAGAAATTTACAAAATCTCGTTTTATCTGGAATTTTGCCCCACATCCTCTACAGATACCAACCTCAGCAAATTATGGGTTTTTTCCACCCTACTCTTAAGAATCAGCTCTAAACTTATTTGTCCATGTAATACCAAATTCCCCAGTCCTTCCCCATGAGATGATGATGTTTCCTCATCCTGCCCTCAGATAAGCCCCTCTTTGTGTGTTTTACCACAGAATCTCCATCCACTCTGAGTTCCTTTGAGTTCCACTACCTGAGTTCCTTTGTGGCTGAACAGGAGACAGCACGTGCCATGGCTGATCTGGTACACTGGGCACCCTGACTGATTGATTTGCCAGCCAGCTGAGATGAAAGAGCAGCAATGACTGCTGTGTTCCCTGCTTTTCCCTCAAGGGAATGATTTGAAATCGTTCTCTTCTACCACCATTTGTGGAAAATACCAACTGCCAGAAGACCTGAAGGAACTGAGACCCCTATCCAGTCTAAGATTTGAATGAGGTTGCCTCATAGGTGTGATTGACAGGCAGATAAAGTTATTTTTATTTTTAACTAGCTTCCTAAGAAAAAAATATCAAGTTGTAGTATGTTTCGGTCAAACTGACTCTGAAGAGAAGATCAGGAACCTTTATCATTTTTCCTCAATTTTTTTATACCATCCTTAATCTGACATATCTAATTACACTCTGTGTTCTGATACAGAGCTGGTAAAGGGTATTTCTTTCTGTAAGACTGGATATTAACACAGGCCCTGAACACTGCTGGGACTTCCAGATGTCACTGTAGTAAAAGTAAGTAAAGGTAACCTAATGAAAAATTTCTTTGAGCTGTAGCACATTCCCACACCTGCAGGGAATAAAGATACTAAAGGCACATTACAAAACTACCCAGAATGCAGAATCATAGAATCTCCTGAGTTGGAAGGGACTCATAAAGATCATCAAAGCCCAACTCCTGGGTTTGTACAGAACACCCCAAAATTTACACAATAATCTTACACTCTTTCATGGTTGTGCCAACTCTTGCTGGATTCTTGTAACCAAGAATCTGGTCACAAATCTGGCCATGACCATTTCCCTGGGGAGCCTGTTCCAGTACCCGAGCACCCTCTGGCTGAAGAATCTTTTCCTGATATGCAGCCTAAATGTCCCCTGACTCAGCTTTGTGCTGTTTGCTCAAGTTGTGTCACTGGTCATGAGTGAAGGGTTCAGTGCCTGCCCTTCCTCTTCCTCTCATGAGGAAGCTGTAGGCAGCAATGAGCTCTGCCATCAGTCTCTTCTAGAAGAAAGGAAGAATCTGGAATGGAAAGAAAAGCAACACTGCAGGAAAACCTGTGCTGTCTGGATGCTCAGTTTTCCCAGAGCGAGTTCTCTGATCACTCTGGACCTGCACATTACCTGGGTGTTAGGCTTTGCTTAACTAGCAAAATCATCCCTGCTCTTGCAGGAGCAGAGCCACTTAGTGCCTGTTCACAGACCACTTTGGTTCAGGCTATCTTGTGTTCTAATGAACATATCACAGCAATAGCTCAGAGCTCCCCATATTTCCAAAAAGCATATGTTAAACAATGTAAGCAAAGAGAAGCCCTAACAGGCTTCGCTTGTCCTCACAGTCCATCTGTTTCCCACTCCCCACTGAGCACATCTCCTCTCCTGGTTCCCTTTCAGGTGCACTCTTACCTTATGTAACGTGCTTTTTATTGGAGATTCATGCTGTGACCCTGTCAGAATTGCTACAGCAGGGGTGACCTCGGTAATGACTGTCCACAGCCTGCCAAGCTAAGTTGGTCAGTGTTAGCTGATTAAACTTTTAACAACATCCCCTGTGCGATAAAGGGCAAAATGACAACTTTGCCCATCGTCAAGGTGTCTGTATAATAAACTAATTAGTAAACCACACAGTCTGTGGAGCTTTTAATGAGTGCTATCGTCTGGCCTCTGTAATAAAAACCCAGTCTGCCCCCTTTTGGGATTCAATTAAGGCACAGACTGTCATATGCTTGGCCTGGCTGATCAATGAATCCATTCCGACCTTTGTCGGAGCTGTTTGCAAGGTCACTGGCAGGAGTGAGGGAAGCCAGCCTGGTGCTGGGGAGACAAACCCACCAGCCTCAGCTGCTAATGTCCTCCAGCTCCTTTGACATCAGCAGAAGTTTCTCTCCCACAAAGGTTAGCTGAAAGAGAATGTGGCAATATGCATATATATAAAATTATAATATATGGATGCCGGTTCCTCTGAACAGAAAGGTTTCCCTCTTATTTAAAAAGTTCATTAATTCCTTAATGGACACCTGTGGGGTTTTTAAGCACCAAAATGTGCTGTCAAATGTTTGCTCTCTAAGCTGCATTTATTGCTATGATCCAGATACACAAACAAAGCAAACACAATAGAGTAGCCCTAGATTATACAAAACAGCCCCCTTTTCAGGTCCTTGCATACAAATAATACTTATCACTATACAATTCCAGAAGGGGTTTATAGTGCTGAAATAATTTTTATGGTGCTCCATTGCAATTTTCCAGACAGGAAAATTTCTTGGGAAAAACAAGTCAGACAAGCAATGCCCCAATGAGATATTCAGGGGCTGTAGTGAAGGCATCTTTAAAAGTGAAGATTTCAGGTTTTATTCCTTTCACCTCTGACTTCCACCCTCAGGAGGATAAACTGGAATCAGGGGACTAACAGGGTGAAGACAAGGCCTTTAGTGTCATTATCATCTGTCCTGAGCAGTGCCTAGGTACCTGAGCTCCAGGCTCTGTCCACAGCCACACTGCCACCAAAAATGCACTTGGTTTTTATTACTGCTGGAACCTCCAGAGCTCCCAAACACCACTCCCTACAGCCCACAGCAAAGCACTGCATTGGGTGATGTGGCAGGGCCACCAAAGACTGTCCCCTACTGTGAAATTTGCAATCAGAAGAGCAAAAAAACTGGATGGAGTTTATGACTTCACTCTGCACAGGTGAGAGCACCAACCTCCAAATAGTGAGCTTTCTCTTCTGGCCTCTTCCTTTTTTCATTGAATTCATTTTCATTGAATAGTCTTTCCTCTGCCACCTCATGGTATTTTATAGCCTGGGGGATAAGGAGGGGTCTGAAAGGTGATTTTTAAGTGCTGTGATGCAAAGGAAGGGAAAGAGGAGTCTGGTCACAATTGTCCTGCTGATTCAGAAGCTGAGCAGTCTCTGTAGGCAAAACCCACCTCAATCTATATCAAGAGGTCAAGTTCTGTTGTCCTTAAATACCAAAACTAGCCCTCACATCTTTAAAACAGGTTTTAAGTTGTGTCTATATGGTCTTACCAACCTCAAGACTCTCTAGACATCTATATAGGAGTAGCAGTAGGTCATATGCATTAGAGAAAGAATATTTTCTTCATATTTCAAAGAAAAACTTTTAAAAGGTCCACAAAGATGTAAAACAAATTTAAGATTAAATAGGTTTTACACTAAAGAATAGCTTAAAACATTCCATGTGCTATTCTTTCTTTCATTCTGCACCAAGAAAGTAAAACTTTGAGAAAATAAACGATATCAAATATTTAGTAACTATATAAAATAATTAGCTTCATTGTATCTTTTCTGAGTTTCCCAGCTGTCCCTTTCTATCAGCTGCTCATTTACAGCCCTAAACTTAGAAATAACAAACATCATACACTTGAATGCTGTCAACCTAAATCATACCAAATAAGCAAAGGTGTTTTGAAAACTTACTGGCCCAGACCCCAAATGCAAACCTCATGGCTTTACTAAGGATGTTCCTGTGTGCAATCTACTTAGCTCTTTCCTATGGTTAAATTTACTTTTCCTTGGGTTTGCTGATGGCTGGAACAGGACTGAGATTTATGTGCAAGGAGGCATCATGAAGTTGAGTGACTTGTGCCTCACCTAAAAGCCACACACAGACTTTGAGCACTTTGACTTTTTGGCTGATGGAATTACCACGAATACTCACTTGCAGTGTGGCTGCACCCACTGCTAGAGGTAGGAAGAAGGTGCTGTGAATTCAGGTTTTCACTGTTTTCAATCATTATTCACTGTGGGCCTTTCCTCCCCAGCCCCATGAAAATCAGCTCTTCTTCCCAGCTGTATTAAGTGGCAGATGACTGAAAAATATAAAATTTCCAGCTACAGTTTTCACTCACGTTGCAGAACAATGGAAAAATACTTTAGGAAAACTCTCTGAAGATGCATGCTAAAGATCAAGACTGTAAAAATAAATATCCCATAATCTAAATCTCTCTTTCTTTATGCTTTGCAGGGGCATTTTGTATCAGCCTTTAAACAGCTGTGGCTGTGCAAGGTGTGGTTTGTCCCCAAGGGTCCTCTCTGCACAGAGCACAGCTGGGACAGGCAAAGAAGATCCAGTCTGATCATGAGCATGGGAGGTGTGATGTAGGTAGCAGGCATGGAAGAGCATCCTGACTTAAGGGAAGGAAAAATATCTTACCTAAATATGGAGTAGATGAAGTCTTGAAGCTGCTCCAACTTTTGAGAAGGGCTGGAGAGGCCTGGCTGGCACCAAGGTACAGGAAATCAAGGGAACCCTGATGAAAGGGGAGAAATGACAAGGAGGACTCTATGGATATCAGAAGGCTTACATTATATTATATTATATTATATTATATTATATTATATTATATTATATTATATTATATTATATTATATTATATTATATTATATTATATTATATTATATTATATTTTTATTATATTATATTATAATTATATTATATTATATTATTTATTATATTATATTATAATTATATTATTTATATTATATTATATTGTATTATATTATATTATATTACTACACTATATTACACTGAATCTGCACAAGCACTTTTCTGCACAGAACCTTGTGACTGTCAGCTGACAGTCTCCACACACACACTCAGATTTAATTGGTTAATGAATTAAAACACACCAGAATCTAATTACTAATTTTTTTCAGGTAAAGAGTCTTCTACAATGTATTCTACTTGTGCACAACAAGAGGTGCAGTAAATGAGATAAGAATCGTTTTTTCTTTCTCTGAGGTTCAGAGAATGTGAATCCCAGACAATCCTTGGGAAGTTGTGCCTTGCTTTTCCCTGTGGAGGGAAATGCAGCCACGCCAAGGTGGCTCAGGTGCCTGTCCCTGGTGTGCCCTGCAGGCCCTGGGGACAAGCAGCCTCTGGCTGTCCCTGCAGTGGCTGGAACCACATCTGCTGATGCACAATGTCCACATCTTCCTTTTCCAGTGCTCTGTTCCTGGACAGACATGCACCCCAAAGAGCTAACACTTGCTAATAGCCTCTTTAGGTAGAAACTGATCCAAACATTCCTGTGAATATTCATAACCATTACTAATTTCACCTGAGTTTGTTAATTTGGCATCTGAGTGCCTCTCCAGTTCAGAAGTAGCCATGAGAATTGCCCATGAGCTTTATATGTCAGAAGGTTGGTGAATTGATAAATTATGAGTGTGTCAACACAGATTTTGCTGCATTTTCTTTCTTTTAAATGAATTCTGGGTAGTATTTGGTGTGAAAGGCTCATTGGGAAACTGTAGCTAGGTAAAAGGCAAAAAAAATTAAAAAACCAAGAAGGAAAGTGTAAAAGAATTAAAACTTTAACAAACTCTTCACTCCAGTATTTTTAAAAAAAGCTCTGAAAGAAGGCTGCTCCCATGGATTTACTGATAAAATCAGGAAGCTGAACTTCTTCTTAAGTCAGCTACTGCTTCTTTACAAGAAAGCTTCAGATTTTGTACTTGGGCTTCAGTATGAAGGGAATGCTTATAAGAGATTAATTTCTTAATCAAGGTTTTATATACAATTCTGATTTAGCATTCTTGAAATTTCACCAATCACAGTTAAATTATATTCATCAGCCTGCTTTTTAGCTCCTTCAAAATAACTCTAAGTACAAGAAGCTGTGAATTTCTAAATCTTCAGGAATAAAGGACTGCTGCAAAAAGATCTGAGCTCTGATTTTCAGTGGTTTTATCAACTGGAGTACTAGCAGTTGCCTTTCTGTTGTAAAGGGAAATGCCTTATAAAAATTGACCGTTTTAACTTCATACCACCTCAACAGATCCTATCACTGTCATCCTTTTAAAATGGAGATACCAGGACTAGATTTTTCAGGGGTTTGACAACATTTTTTTCTACCCCCGTGCTAAGGCATTGGAGGCTTGGTTTTAAAAAGCACAGAACATCAGCTCCAGCACAAATCTGCAGTTCAAGAAGCTGCTCAGTGACCATGGAAAAATCATGACCTGCAGATGCCCTTCAAGCAGGGCCTTAGTGCCTTGCCCAAAGCCAGCTAGTGAGATATAATTACTGCTGAAACAAGAGTTTGTGACACTGGGAGATTTTTTTTAAATGCTATTATGTGTTTGCATTGTGATAAAATTGAAAAACGCTACAAAGAGTAGGTCACCTCCCAAAGACATTGTCTTACTGTTAACCTGGTTTTTCATTATATTTTTCCTTCTGCATTTAGAGCATTATGGCACTTGTGGAAGTGTGAGACCCACAGATCACAGTTTGCCCAGAAATCTGGGTTTTGCAGGAGGATTTCAATCCCTTTTGACCCTTTACATCTTCCAAGTTGATCCAGCAGGGTGCTGTGATCTAAGACAGCATTTTGGGCCACATTAACTTACAGGCAGCTTAAAATTGCATTTAAAATTAAATACCTTGCACACAAATATGCTTTTAAGGGCTTACTCCAGAATTCAAGTCCTGGTATCTAAATTTTGTTAAAGCATTATTTACATCTAGAAGGGTACATACATCTATGTACCCTTTGAGGAAAGGGAAGAGGGGAATTGCAGAATATCCACATCATGGAAAACAGGTGCAGGTGTGTTTCTAAGACAGTCACAAAGATTTTTTTTGTTGTTGTGAGCAGAAGGGAAAGAACATTTTCTTCAGCATGCCTTAGCAGTCCCCCTTGCATGGCAGGGCAGAAGGTGCAGATCCCAGCTGCATCCCAGGAAAGCACAGAGTGTGCTGCATTCCCTGAAACTCATTCCTGGAGGTTTTCCCAAATCAGGGCCCCGAGGAGGATTTTTACTTTTCCTTTTCCTACCTCTGAAACGACCCACAGACTCTTCCAGGATTCTCACCCACCTCATGTTTAACCACTCTCACTTTCTTCTGAGCTTGCTTCAGAGAGCCTTTATCTTATTTGTCAATGTTTGATATTAAAATAAAGAAAGGTATTAATCTCTGCAGTGACCTTTCTGCTTTATTTCTCCTGGAAGGGGATGCTGCATCTTTTGTAAGTAACTTCAAGGCAAGATATTATGCCCCATTCAAACATATGGCTTTTATCCAGTTAATCATTGTGCATTACCTACTTTCATCAATGTTCAGAAACTTAATTCCAGGATTACTCATTCCCCAAAAAACCCAAATAAGAAAATCAGAAGAATAGACCCAAACAATAGAACTTTTATACCAGGATAATTAGAAAAGGAACCTATTACCCAGGATTATAATTACTGACTAACATATTAAATGACCTTTAACATTTACCTTAAGCCCCAGATTTCTAGAAAACCAGAAAGGTTATGAATGCCATATTAGTAATCTTTAATCTTTATTACTGCTGTGGACAGAATTTTAATGATTTTTAAATAGGCAGCGGTCACTAACATATCCCTATTAAAATAAAAAAAATCTCATAAAAAATTAAATGGATTAAGACTTCAAATGTACCATCATCAAAAGTATTATCTAATTATGGAGTTCAGTGAACAGGCCAAGTGAAATGGTTGGTAATATTAGTTACTTACCACATGGGAATGCCCGGGATTTATGCACAAATAGATTCTGCTTCTGTTGCAACATAGTAATTAAGAATTTGTCAGGGAAATTTGACCCTCTAGGGTAGATATTACTTTGTAAAATAAGAATGGCAGAGCACTAGTCTCCTTGCTGCACATAATTTAACTTGATTATTTATACATCAAAGGGAGTCTGCAGTGACTGCAGTATAATATTTAAGTAGAGGGATATTAGAGAAAGAAGCATCTAGTGAAATCTTTTTCCCAAATCTCCGTGAGAAAATAGAGGAAATTTTCATAAAGCATTTCATTTTGCATATAAATTGGTGTCTAGATTGTGCCTGTGAATTTACTGCTGTCAAATTTAATTTTTCTTTAATTCTTCAGGCCCAGATGTGAAAAGCTCTGTGTGCAGGCTGCAATTTTCAATGCTTACAGGTAGCACCCGGATCGATAATGTGTCTTTATGAGAAATTACCCTTAATGTTATTGAGTATGCATTTTGCTTTATAGGATAATAAGGTAATATGAAATGCCAATTCATTCATTAGGAGAAAGCTAAGTGCTTAAATGAAATGGGTGACAGGCCTGAAAAAAGATGTAGTTGTGGGCAGGAAGTCAAGAATGGATTTTTAATGACCTAATACCAAAAGGTTTTTACCACTTATTTGCATTTGCTTCCTATAAACAATGTTAACTTTAAAATAAAAGGGCTTGAATATTTAAATTGCAGCAAGTGATTCCACTTCAAGAAGCTATTTGGAAATGCTGGCTTTCTGGGAAACTCTCTGCCTGGCCTTTCTGAAGACCACAATGTGAACTCATCTGGTACAAAAATTAAAACAAGGCTCATTTAAATTGACAGGCATAAAGTGAGCATATTGTGAGCATGGCCAAAAATGTCAGAGGTTAGTATGGGAAAAACAAACAAAGAAAAAAGTGCTTTAGGTCCTTGTTTGAAGTACTGTGTTCTCCCAGCTCAGTACAGTAAAAACAGCAGGTATTGGAAAGAAGGCAAAAAGAGTTTGTCAAGGGGAAAAAGCCCAAACTAAACCCAGATCCCATTGTTATTGTTCAAGAACAGCTTCCTTAGAGTACAATATTAAAAAACAAACAAACAAACAAAAAACTGGTGCTCTTTGAAAGTCTGCTCATAAAGAAATTAATTGATTTCTAGATACATTCAGTGTCTGAAATCACGACCACAAAGAAGGAAGTTAACAGACTTTCTGAAAAACCTCATTAAGTCATTTTCCTCCAAGCCCTCTCTCACTTTTTCGAGTTTCAGAGTTTTCAGTGGGTGGTTTGGCCTCCTTTTCACTGGACTGGCTCCCCACAGGTGATCCCTGGGGCACAAGCTGTGCCAGGGGATGCTGCCACCCTGATCCTGCCTGGGTGAGGTTTATCCCTCTCCAAGGGAACAGGACCAGAGCCTTCAGGAGTTGAATTTCATGGCTGGAAGCAGAGCTGGCTTTTCCTGGAGCAGTTCTCTGTGTCAGAGTCATGCTCCAGCTCCATTACCTTATTATCCTATAAAGCAAAATGCCACCATGGAAAGCCTCCATCAGCCAAAGCCTCCTTCAAACTTCTGGTGCAGAAATGCCAAGTTTTGCCTTACTGATAAAATTCATTAGGATGTAACACAAGACATGAAAAGGAAGCAATTCACCCAGGGAAAAGCACATCCAGGTGCTCCAGTTTTCCTCACTCTCACTGCAAAGTGTTATTCCAATTACAGCTAAGGACAGGAGTAGCTTAATGCTGAAGTTTCCAAAGCTGGTCTATTTTCTACAGAGATACAGGGCCCTGATATCCACTACAAATGATGACATTCTCTTCAATTAGATCAGAATTCAGAATTCCTTAACACTGATTTTCCTGAAGTTTTCATCTGGTCTTTTATGAACTTGACATTTTTGCTCTTCAGCAGTAAATAAGACACTTTATTTACTATCAACACCTTAATACAGCAGTTTGAAAGCAGACAGCTTAATCTTTTTTTTTTCTTTTGAATAGCTAACATTGTAAAAACAAAGGACAGATACCAGAAAAAGCTTTAAAGTTTTATTTTTATTTCTACTTTAACTTGGCAATGACTGCTTTGCCTAAACTTTTTTTTTTTACACTTTTATGTAGGGCTCTTTTTATTTTTTTTTCCCTTGACCTTCAACATCTCAAACTACAAAGAGAGGACTTTCTCTAATGCTGTTTGAATATACTGTATTTTTCTTTTAAGGAGCCTTCCACTGATTTTTATCCTTCAGGGATCAATGGTTCCCTCAGTTCCATAATCTGACAAGCCATAGTGAAAGCAAAAGGCCCCCACTTCTGGAGCTGTAAATGCTCACGTGAGATGGCAAAGGATGTATTTTCACACTGAACTCACAACAGCCTAAGGAGAGCTTTAAAGTATCTTAGCCTAAGTCTCTCTCTTTGGGAGGACTGAGATATGGGAGGAACTTTAGTGTTATTGTTAATCTGTTTTACAAAAGCACCTAACAGCCTCTGCTGAGTTCAGGGCCCCATTAAAAGCAAGGATGGATAAAGCTGGTTCAAATGTGTGTTCATTTCAGCATAACCCATGAATGCCTTTGCTTTCTGGTGATGTCTGACTCTTTTCCACAAAACTCTTGTGAAGTTTGGAAAGGGGCAGAAACAAGGAGAAGGGAAATGCTGATTCACTGCTAAATTAAGCACTGCTCATTTTGCTGCGACAGTGACTTGGAAGAAACGAAATTTATTGCTGTGATGCAGCATATTATGTTAATTTCTAAGAGACTTTTTGATGAAAATAATCTACATATCATCCCATATTTCCCAGAATGACTCCTTCCTCAATGTCTCCCTGTGGTTTTTTGCTTAGACCACCAACACTCCCTTCTGCTCAGCCACATACCATACAGAGAGTTCACATTTAAGTTTCCTTCAGTACTTCAGCACAGTTTGCTTTGTCTCACTGGCATCCAAACACCTTGACATGCTGCCAAACATTCCTACAGGCTGAGGAACCAGGCAGGGGCTGAGCCTGGAGCAGCATCCCACACAGGGAGTGTGTAAAAGGAGGATGGATCAGTGAGCTGAGATGTGGTGGAGGAGAAGCTGCCCTCCAACCCTGATCCTCCTACAAAAGAGGCTCAGGAACCTGGCTGGTGAGTCTCAGGGTGCTGAATTCTGAGGGAGAGCAGCTGTCAGCTCCCATAATTCACTTTATGCTGCCAGGAGTGCAAGTCAGGGATGTGGAGATGGGCCCCTGCCACATCTTGCTCTGCCACTATTTTACTGCCTCTAGAATGTGCTGACTTCAAAACTCAGAGTGGCATCAGAGGGACATTGATAATTTAGCAGTCCTGTGATATATGCCAGTGCTCACACTGGGATGGTACAACTGAGGCAGAGCTGTCACCATTTCTGATTTGTTAGAATTGGTGCTGGAGTAGAGCAAGTACTACCTAGGGTTTAATGTAAAACAGTTAATGGGATTCACAGGGAAGATAATGGAGTATATTCACAATGAGTCATATATTTATGTCCATATTATGTAGAATATAACAACATATTGCAACCAGATTGTGATAGGCTTCATTTACATATGTCTTTCTAACTCCTGTCTTCAGTTCTCAAACTGCATGGGAACTCCAGGCACTCAAATTTCTACTTCTAGCATCAAAGTACATACAAGCCCTTGGCTGGGAGTGGATATCAAGCAATCCTGGCAAAAATTAAAACCCATATGACCAGCAGACCCTCTGTACTTTCCTACTTTAAGAAAGAATTTCACAACCTCCCCATCTGTCTCCTGTGGAGTACAGCATTGCTCTCTACTCCTTTGACATTTCTTGCTCTGTCATCCCTGTTTCAAGAGCATCATCCTCTGCTCCAGCCAGGGCCCTGACATTCCAGCTCTCTCCAGGCTCTTGTGGAGGCCTCCTGCCTTCTCCTTCCCACTGGAATTTTGAACCAAACCATCCCTGAGCTGTGGTTTATATGTCACATCCAAAGAGCACTGCTCTGAACAACACAGTTACCTTCTAGCAATCAGGCAGCCCTGCTGAAATAAAGGAAGCTGAGAGAATGGAGATTTACTCCAAGGAGTTTTGGATCAGGCTTTTGACATTCTTCATCTTCTATACATTGTCTATAGCTCAAACATATTTACAGCCAATTACCAACAGCAAGGATTGTAGAGGTTATTGATGATCTATAGGGTAATCACTGAGATAAGACATTCCTCTCATCACACACATCTGGGCAGCACTGCCACGCTGCCACTCTTCAAGTGGCTGTGCAGGTGATTTCTCTAAATAATCTATAAGTGCTATGGGATCTTTCTGAATAAATGGATTTCTAGAGCACAAGCATTCCTCTTGTTGTTGCTTATCTGTTTGAGTACTGTCACACAGAAATAGGGATTCTGTGTGTTTATTTGGTTTTGAAACAATATATCATCAGAACAGCTATAGATCTCAATCCTGTCGTGGGAAGCAAAGCACTGTCTGTTAAAATATATCAGCCAAATGTATGCAGGCAAATGCAGCCAACAGCACCCCACCACAGAAAACAAAGTTCTCTACTCCTTTAGGAATGCAGGAGTGTGTGTTTGGGGTTTTTTGGTTTTTCTTGGGTTTTTTTTCTTTTGTTTTTGGTGGGGTTTTTAATTTTTTTTTTTTTTTTTTTGTCATTGGTGGTGATTTTTGGGTCTTTTTGTCTGTTTTGTTGTTGTTAAGGGTTTTGGTTTTTTTGGTATTTTTTTTGTTGCTACTGTTTTCATTAAAAAAGCACCCAATCTCCTCTACAATGTGTCAGGAGAGCTCCTCTCTCTGATTTCCACAAGCAGTTACTCAGTCTCTTCCTATATTCACCTGTTTGGACATTGGGTGCAGTTTCACACATTCCTTCCCTAAAATGAGGCCCCCATTAAACAAATTTTCCCTGAAGTATTATTATCTCCTATGTGTAGTTAACAGAGAACAGTGCAGCTAGTTTGAGTTTAATTATCCATAATTTGTTGAGCACTGATGGCATCCATCATTCTTCTGGCAGGAGCAAACTTCATTCCCACACCAAAAAGCTTATCAGCAAAATCAAGAAAATTTATAACTGATACTAAAAATATGACTGCACTACATACCTCCCCAATAATATCTGTGGTGAATTTTCACTGATATTGGGCCTCATTTCCTAATTTAGGCCAAACATGCCTCATAGGCTAGAGAAATTCAAATTTAGATCCTGACTTTAGTTTATGAGAGCATTTAAAATATGTGGAGTTTCAGTGGTGGGGAAGAAGTCTGTCAAGACAACAAAATGTTCAGTGTAAGCTGAAAATTTTGAGATGGCAGCACTTATAATTTTCTTTGTTTTTAAAACCAGAGGTAAGGATTATACAAATATATAATCTTATTATTTACTGCATTTGTGTGTCTGTATCTAGACAGCCACTTAACATTTTATATTCATGTAGAATGGTTTGTAATAAGAACTGAGTTTTCAAGGTTTTTTTCACCTTTAACATGTTTTTTACAAAAACATATATAGCTTTTTAGTAGTTAGAAGCTTTACATCACTTCTATAAATGCCTCTGATACAAAACTACTACAAAGTTACATAGTCTTTTTTTTTTTTTTGGGGCATATTGCACAATTTTAGTTTAGTGATTTTTTAATGATCAATGAATGAATCTGTTTGCATGAGGCCACAAAGACAAAGATTGCCAGCACCTAACTTACAACAGAGGAAAAGAGTATATATTGAACTAAGAGTTAATCTAAAAACCCAGGAAAGTCTCCTTCATTTCAGGCAGGAAATAAACAGAAAGTTCTTTTCAAATTTGTACCCTCTGAAGGACACAGAAATCTCTTTCACAAAATCACAGCTCACTTTTGGTGTCTAAATATTTTCATTTTTAGTCTTGCACTTGACTTAAAAATCTGAGGTTTCATCCTTTCAAACAAGCACCTCATGGAATGAAGCAATGGAAATTAACAGACAGAAAAGAGGTGAAGGAAAGACAATTTCTCCACTGAGACAAAAAGTTCATCTTGGCTCAACTTTTTTTCTAAAACAGCTTCTCATCTGCATGAAGAAACATAATTTATTAACAACAGTAAACAGGACTCATTGCCTTACTAATTGGTGAACCAGCAAGTCTGTAAGGCATCCGAGTCCTCTCCCAATCTCCATCTTAACAAAATCTTAGTTAGATTAATAATAATGCCTGGGGATTCTGAGCTAAGCTTCATTCAGCCTTACAAGATTTAAATTCAACGTGCAATTCAGAGGGAAATAAGTTTGCAAGATGTCACACAGTTTTCAGTTCGTGTTTCAAGAACCAAGGAGAGAAAGGTAGAAGGTGAAAAATGCATCATATAGTCTCTCTCTCTCTTCTGCACAACAAAAATGTGAGAATTTGAGGCAGATGTTAGAAGTCTCAACCAATTTTGTGAGCAGGACTTGTGGGGTCTGACTCTTCAGCAACCAAGAAAGCACACGGATCATTTTTAGTGTCATTTTCTCAGTTACTTTGGCTAGAAGGAATGGTTTCTTGATGCTGAGAGGTTTTCTCTGTGTTACTCTGGAGCATCAACTTTTGAAACTGGACAGGGCTCAGAAACATCAATAAAAGATGAAACAGATCTTTTTCCTTACCTCCTTAATTCTACCCCCTCCAAAGCATCGTTCAGGTTTTAGGTGAAGGGCTGAGTCGTGTCACCTCCATCAACATTTTGTAGATTTGTTTTCATGCTTCTGCAAACTGTTTCTCTCTCTCTCTGTTTCATCAAACCTGAAAACAATCACAGAGTCAGGAGAGTTAAAAATATGCTGCTCCTCGAAAGAACTGTGTGGCTGGAAAGTAATTATACTGAGAAAGCTGCTCTGGGTGGACAAAGCCTGCCAGATTGCTTGAGAGTGTGACAAAATGTTAAATTGATCTGAGCTGTCTAGAGACAGTTTAAAATTTCTTCTTGGGACATTCTGTTTCAAGTCCTTATTACTGTAACTTGTCAGTGACAGTGTGACAAGATCATGAGTTACTCCATTTCAATGTGTATTTATTTTCTGTTAATGTTATAACTTAGGAAATTCAAAAGGATGGAAAGGGTACTTGGTTCTATCCCTAAATGTCAACCATGTAAGTGCTTTGACTTTTATTTTCTATTTGCTTTGGTCAGTGTAAATTTCTATGGGTTTTGCTGGTTGGGGGAAGGGGATTTGGAGATGTGCAGTTCTTGGTTATTAATATTTGACTTTGTTAGTGCTATCTGTTTACCGTATGGCTTCTGGAAAGAGATGGGAAATATTAGCTGGTGAGTCCTTAAAATGCACATTGTGTGGGCACACTCCTTGTGCCTGCACATTCTTTGCATTGCTGCTGCATTTAGCCTGGGATTGTCCATTTGCTATTGTTTCTTGATACTACTTTGCTTTTAGTTCATTGTTTTACTCTTTTTTACTTTTAATACATGCGGATGATCGAGTTTGAGTGAATTCCATATGCTTTGTACAGGCTGGTTTTTCTCCTTATTTCTGGAATAAAGAAGATGAAGGCTGTTTTTAGCTGCTGTTTACATTCACAAAGCTGGATCCTGCACATAAATGAGTTTTTATACAAATGCCTGGGATTTTATACAAATCCCATTCCTCTTTCGCTCAGAACGAGTTACAAGGCAGCTGTCTCCAAAAGCAGAAAAGGCTGTTGTAAAGAAACCAATAATAGGCCAGGCTTAAGATCCTTAGCTGGGCTCTTTTATTTTGGGACTTTTACCAAAGGTTGAGAGGGACCTAAAGAAAATATAAAATATCCACTAATATTGAGGACCTAGTACTCACACTTGGCAGGGTATGAAATTTGTTTCTATAGGAAATCACCTTATTTTGCAGAAAATTGAAGCTGTGTGAAGGCTTTTTAAAATTCCCTTTTCTTTTCCCCAAACTGTAGATGAAAACTTTTGGGGGTTGGAGGTGATGGCTTATTGTACTGTGAAAAATTGGTTTATGCTCAGATGCCTTTTGCGGTCACAACACGATTCCTCACCTCTTCTTGCATGAAAAGGCAAGAGTCAGAGGGCACTTCTCTTTTTTTAAAAATTTTTCCTGAGATCATTTCTTCTTTCCAAAGCCGGATCCAGGTCCCCAACTGATGGAGCAGGAGTGTCACAGCCCGGCTGCTGTCCTGCAGCGTGTTTCCAAACAAGTAATTTCCCTTGTTTTCCTTATTTTTCTCTCTAAAACGCGATTAAAAAGGAAAAGGACGTCGATGCCAGCGAGATTAGCTGAAATTCCTTGAAATGCTGCTGTGGCTTTCACAGTTCGGTCGCTGCTGAGGAGGTTGTGCAGTTGTGCTGGGAAGCCACTGGGTGTCAGCAGGAATGTGAGAGCAAGGCAGGGACCCCTCTCCATAAAATCCAGCGTTTGCAGCGCATCCCCAAGAATTCCGGAGAGGAAAAGCCTGGCAGGACTTCTGCACCCTGGGACACGAGGAAATGGCAAGTGACACCTTCATAAATCAGCTCAGCATGAAGAGCAACTCTCCCAGTGCTTCTCTTCATCCTCCAATAGTTAATTGTTCAGAGAAAGTTTTACAGCCAGTTTATAAAGCCAGGCTGAGCTCAGCCCAGTGCCTCAGCCAGCCAGCAGGGCTGCTCAGGATCAGAGCAAAATCATCATTGGCAAGATGCAAAATCCTTTCAGCACATCTGCTTTTCAGACATTGATACTGAGTTAGTTTATACTTATCATAAAACCAAAGTTTTGCACAGCTTTCTCTGATTGTTTTATGTGCATTTCAACAGCACCCACAGATCATGCTCTGCTCTACTTAAAAGCTGCTCTAAAATAAAGTGCTAAATTACCACTACACAGTAAGTTAATTTGGACTTCAACCCCCCTAAAAATCGAGGACTTTGTGATCCCAAAGAAAAGCAAAATAATTAAGGTCTAAAAGTGCCCTTGCCTCTCTGCTGTTACTGGTACAATGGTCTGGCTGGTTGTGAGAGACAAAACCTGAGACACTCCAAACAGTAAAGTCAGAATAAACTCAGCAGGTTTTGAAACATGAGCAGTAATAAATTTTGTAGACACATTGTATGGGTCCCAGTGTATGCCTTCCTTAATTCAGTAATGGAAACAGCAGGATGAAACAAAGAAGAAGCAGCCACAGGCACTTTTGTTTCTTTAGAAGGAGAATATGTGTACATCAGGAAAGTTAGAAATATTTAGAGAATTCTAGGCTCAACACCACTAAGTAACACTGAGGGTCAGAATCCTGTGAATTGCAAAGGGTCTTGAAGCTGTGCAATCTTCAGGGGGAGTAGAGCACCCCTCTTATGCACAATTAGCCATTTACCTCAGGGATGTTCTCCACGTATTTCCCTGCAAATAACACAGGGATGCTCCCAGAGTGGATGGCTGCTGAAAAAAAGGCTTTTCCCCTTGAGAAGAGGGGCTTTCAAACCAGTGGCAACAAAATATTGGCTCATGTGGTACTCTGTGGAGTGGCCTGATTTAAATAAATATACTTTATTCTTAATGAAGGGAATGCACCAATTTACTCTCTCTTTTCCCTCTCCTCCCTTTTCACTGCTCTTTTAAGGTGCAGAAGGTTGCTTTAATTCCACTCAGAATTACTTCTTTGAAAACGTTGGTAATTCTGACAAAAGCATCCCACTTTACTCTAAAGGCACCCAGTGAGCAACACTATGAAGGTTACAGGAGAGCACCAACTATAACTCTGCTGTTTTCATTTGCACACAAATTGTCAGCCAGAATCAAACATTTTTCAACAATGAGTTATACAAAACCTACTTTTTTGGACTGAGTTTTAATTTTATTTTTATCCACAAGGATTTCTAAAGAAGTAACTGTTTTGTTTTAGGGTTTTTTTTTCAAGGTAGAAATCTAAATTCAGAGTAATTTCTCCAAATGGCAGGTATTTTGAAATTGTTTTATAAGTTCTTAATAATATAGAGTTTGAGGACTAGCAGTCAGAGATTTAGGTTCCATTGTTCCAGGTGGTCTACAAAGCAAGACCACAATTGCAAAAGCAGATTTATGACAAGAGAAAAAACAGACATACATGGAGACAGCAGGTGGAAAGTGAGGAAAAAGTATAAAAGAGGTGGGAATTTTTTTTTTTAATCATTATCTTTTTGTATCTATATTTTTTTTTTAACTCTTTATCACCTGTGCTGAAGCTGTCAAATGCTGAAGTAGCCAGTGGTGATTTGAGAGGTACTGGAGGAGACTGAGGTTTTACTTGGGCTTAACAGACATGTCTGTGAAGCTGCTTCTACTTCTTTCAGCCTGCAGAGGAGAAACTATGAGCTGAATTAGCTCCACTCCTACCTGTGAGCTTCACTTGCACATCCTCAGCAGTGAGAAACAAACATTAACAGCAGCTGGTATGAAAGAGCAGGGGACATAGAACAATCTGATTTATAACTCACCCACTCCCTCCCTCTCCAATGTGGTGCTACACCTCTAAGAACCTGTCCCAAAAGCTCTCCTGTCCCCTATAAAGTAACAGGACATGGGATGTGCCTGGCTCCTGAGCCACCTGACACCATTTGTGGTGGTTTTTAGGGGATCAGGGGGTGATTTTAGGGGATTTAGGGGTTTTAGGTGGATTTTTTAGGGGACCTGGTACTGGGCAAAGTGGCAGAGTGAGGCTCCTGCCAAAGCTGGAAACCAAGAGCTTGTGCCTGGGGCATCAGACATAAAGTGAGGTAGGAGGCTGGCCATAAGGGTGTGTATTTACTAAATGCTGTGCAATGAAATGGCATTTTGCTACTGCTATCTTTCCCCAACAAAAGTTAGTTACCCATAAAAGAACTAAACCTAATTGTAGTGTTATGCAAATGAGTTTCCAAATATTTATTGGCCTTTAAGCTGTGACAAATAGTCAGCAAAGTTAAATGTTGTGTTGTCTTCTTTTAGCTGGATTTCTATTAAAAATATCAGTGAAATACTAATTTAAGTGGGTTTAAAAGCTTGCAGCATTTTGACATTGTGCATTTTATTTTCTTTGCTCTCTGACTGTGAAAGATTAGGCACACCTCCATTAAGCAGATAAAAGTTTGCTCAGAGAGATCTTATTGTGGTTCTTTTTTCTCTTTGTTCTTCCTGGGGGCAACATTCTCAGCTGACATAAACTGGCAGAACTCTCTGCTTACAGAACAGAGCTGTGCTGATCTGCAGAGATTCAAAACCAGGCCCAGAAACCATCAGATTTGATGATTTACTGATAGCTACCAATCACCTGGATCTGTTGGATCTTTCTCAGCAGGGTATCTGTGTATGCACATTTATTTTCTCCTTCTTTGAGGTCACCAGATTATTTCAACTATTGCTGCTATCCAACTCACCTAATTAATATCCAACTGACCTATTAAACTGAATTCCTTTATGATATTTGTAAAGTTTGTCCCACTAGCTCACAGTGCAGCCAAAGATTTTCCTTTTTGTGTGGCATGCTGACTTCAGTGTCAGTCCAAACAGACCAGGAAGGCTTGACTTACAGAATAAACTTTTTAAAATGTTTGATGGGCTATGGAGCTCAGCTGTTGCAAGTGACTGTCTCAAATGTCTCAATGTGTGCACATAAAATCCAGGATCTTATTTACAGTAAATGAACGTGCTCATTGGCTTGACCATGACAACATTTGGGACCTGTCCAGTCATTAAGATGGACATATTACATTATATTAATTATATTATATTATATTATATTATATTATATTATATTATATTATATTATATTATATTATATTATATTATATTATATTATATTATTATGTTATGCTATATTATATTGTAGATTGCTCTGAAGGACTTCTTTATCTTCAGCTCTGAGATGAGCCCCAGCAGGAGCTTCATTGTCAGGATCACATGATTGGCTGATCAAGTTTTTTAAAGGGTACCACGCAGATTTCATTTTGTGGAAGATGATTCCCTGTGGCTTTGAGTGGGATCCATTTAAGCAGTAAATGTAACAGTTGCTGACACCTAGATCTGATATAGCCACTGGGATTCCTTTTATATTCACTGGAGTGATTTGAGGATGCAAAGCTTGCAAAAGTCCAGAATAGGTAAAATGAGTTATGTGCTAAATTTGCCTATTCTTCTTTATTGAATAGAACAGGCACTGATGGTGCCCAGCTGAGGTGTAAAAATTTGTGTTGTGGCCACCTAAGCCTACATGAGGTGAATCTCACAGTCACTGTCTCAAATAAACTCATCAAAATAACGTGGCAGGAGTGTCCTTAACACCGAGCGCGAGCAGACGTGCAGCTCTGCACAGCATCTGTGTTTGCTCAACTTCTCATTTCAATTTAAGCACTCCAGCACATGCATCATCAGCTGTACAAAATAAAAGATTGGCCCTTCAAAGAACTGCATTTCGTGGAAACATGCTAAGATTCTTGAAAAACAGAAATCTTGACTGATGAAACGGAAAAATTCATTACATTTAGGTTACTATTCTTAAGTGTCTTATGAAAGGAAGAGGTCTCTTTTTTTTTTTTTTTTTTTTTTTTTTAAGATATTAGAGGGACTGGAAGGAAACACATCCACTGTGTCCTCCACATGATGTGACTACAAACAGTGTGGGCTTACCTACTGTATTTGCAGGGAATGCCCCAACGAAAGCAGGAATGATGGAGCTGACTCCATGTTCTCAGAAGGCTAATTTATTACTTTATGATACTATATTATATTAAAGAATTCTATACTAAACTATACTAAAGAATACAGAAAAGGTACTTACTGAGTGCTGAAAAAATAATGGAAACTCCTGACTCTTTCCAGAGCCTTGACACAGCTTGGCTGTAATTGGCCATTGAGTGAAAACAACTCACAGCAGAATCCAATGGAACAATCACCTGTGGGTGAACAATCTCCAAACACATTCCACATGAGCACAACACAGGAGAAACAAATGAGATGAAAATAGTTTTCCTTTTTCTCTGAGGCTTTTCAGCTTCCCAGGAGAAAAATCCTGGGTGAAGGAAATTTTTTCAGAGAATGTGAATGCCACACTTACCTTTCCAATCTCATTTTAAAAACCCAGGAGAGAGGTCCCGTGGAGCTATGAACAGGCTCATGAGTGAAGCACCAAATTGCAAGGGAAATCTCTGGGTGGCATGGAGCCCATCTCTGCCATGGCTACTTCTACACATATGAACTGGAAGCTGCTACAAAAATCAGAAAGGCCACAGTCCCACCAGCTGTAGTGCAAGGAATAATTGAATTTCCAATCTTTTGACTGGGACATAACTCTCCAACAGCACTCTGGGTGGGCAAACAGCAGCATGTGGAAAGTGTGTCACAAACACCTGTACAGCAGGGTAAAAAGGCATGTTATCTGACTCTGAAGTGAATTCCCAGCTATGAAGATGTGAAGGGAGAGGGGAGGAGAAGGTCACTATGTAGTAAAAGACAAACATATCTGATGCATGCAATCAAGCAGGGCCCGTAAATTAATTTTCAGCTCTAAAAATTGACTATCTCCTGGGGAAATTCTATTATCGAAAAACAAGATATATTCCAATTAGGAGAGAGGTCATATAGAGGGCAGGATAGAAAAGAGAAAACGAAGAAGAGAAAAAAAAAATCCCAACTTTACATATTAGAGCTGTAAAGGTATGACCATCACTAAATGGGACAAAGGGGAGGAGGCCATTAGGAGCCTTAATTTGCAATGCCCTTGATTTCTGTCATTTTAAGTTAAAGCCTGCATATTTTAACACAGTGGTGCCTTACAGGATTCTGGCACATTGTGTGTGCTGCTGCCTGCTGTGGATCTGGACCTGGGATCAGTGCTCTGTCTCTCAGCACGACGTGAAGCACCAAGGGGGACATTTTCAAAGCAGCGCGTGGGGATCTCTCTGTGTGCTTCCCACTGAAGGCACTGCAAGATATGGAGCTGAAGCCCTGTGAGAGGATTTGAATACTTCCCATATCACTGCTCAGAATTGCCAAAAAAACATTTCTATTACTAGAATTTTTCCACTGAGTGCTGTTGGACTTCAAACTTTTTACTCTGTAAGTTTTGGGCTTTGAAGTAGACAAATATTTTTCCCATCTGTTTTCTCTAGGTCAGCTGATCAGCTCATTATGAAATCTGCTAATTGTTAGTGAAGAGAATAGGTATCCATAAAACAATTCACTATTTTGCTGAGCAGAACCTATACAAACAATGCACATTTTGGTACCATGTTTCCTGTCAAGTTTGTCTTGCAAGATTTTATAGTATTTGGGTATAGAATAGCATAGTATAGTATATAGAATAATATATATATAGGGTCATAGAATAGTACTAAAAATTCTGTGCTAATCTGAGACTTCCTAAACTTCTGGAGAGAGGAATTATTATTTATCATGCAGTCCCTACTTCCACCCCAGAATGCATATTTTTAGTTTTTCAGGACTGATTTTTTTTCCCCATAGAAAATCAGATAATCTGAAATAAATAAATTTTATATTTCAGCAAAAATAAATTAAAATTCAGTCTATCAGCTAAGTGAGAATCTGTCATCAGCTCTGAGTAATGGTAAAAATATTGAGCAGGTAAGGGCAAAGCAGGAGGCTGAGGTTTTGCACAGGCAGGAAAAAAAAATTTTATGTATCTCACTGATGCAAAATTAAAGATGTTAATAGGTTCAGATAAAGAGAACTACAGGATCTGGTAGTACAGCTGGTACATGGAGTGGACATTAATGTAAACCTTAATTTTTACACAGAAAATGGTAATATTATCATCTGTATTGGATACAAGCAACATGGTGAGTGAGCTGAGAAACTTCCTTCCCTTTAGAATGGAACACAAGAGCAGCGTGGCTTTTAGAGAGATGTGGGAAGCCTTTCTTACCAGCACAGGGCTGGATACAAGGCCAGGACTGTGGCTTTTTCTGTTTTAATCTGGTTTAATTTCCTGCTTTCCCTGCTGAACCCAGCTTAATAACAAGAGCAAAAGCACAAGAGAATGTTGGTGAGAATTTTGGGAGGAATCAGCAGTGTGGAACAAGATTAGAACCACATCTAGAACAAAAATTAAAATGAGTGAGCAAGAGGAAGTACAAGGGTTTTAGAAGCCAAAAAAACCCAAGTTGCTCTGTAAGCTCTGCACCAAACATGGCAAAGAGAAGGAAGACTGTGAACCACAAATGTGAGGCAGCAAAGGCCAGGGAAATGCAGGCACGGAAGCTGGAAAGGTGATTAATGACACCTTGCAAGCCTGCAACACCTGGTGAGACCCGAAATGCTGTGCATAATTCAGGTCATCCTGCTACAAGAAATATGAATGCAAATTGGGACTGATAGAACAAAGTACCAGTGGGCTGCTCAGGAGAAGGGAGACCCTGCCTCAGAAGGGAAAATTAAAATGCTCTGAGGAGCTGTGTGTCTGTGCTCCAAGCTGCTCTGAGCACAGCAGCCACAGCTCAGGACAGTGCTGGCAGCAAGCTGGCATCTCCTAAGGCCATGAGGCTGAGCCTATTCTAGTAGCTGGACACTTTTCAATTAACCTGACATGTGAGAACAGAACTCCCCAAAATCTTGAACTCAGCTTGTCTGACACTGTGGGTAAAGGATTTGAATATATTCATAGATATAGGAAAAGGATGAAGGTCAAAGAGCTAGAGGAGCTGAAGTTCTTAAGGTTTAGAGTATTCTGGTGAGAGGTAAAACCCAAAAATGTTACTAACTGCCCCTGGAAAAACTTGAGCTGAAAAATTGCAATAATCCTTCTAAACACTGCTAGGAGAGATTGAAACAGGTTCCAGTAAAAGTGGTGGAGTGCAACTAACTTGACAAGCTTAGGAAATAGAGCATCTAATCCCAAATAACTTTGTGGTGCATCTGAAAAAGATTCTATAAACACATTCCTGGAGAACAAGGTAGTCATTCTTATGTAGGTGTGAAAAACTACAAATATTATTCTCCAATTTGAATAAATTTTACTTTATAAAACATTATATTTTGTTAAAATCGATCAATCAAACAAGCAACCCAAGAAAAGTGGAAACTCTTTTTAGTTTTAGATGAAAGTGACCGATGGGCAGTTTTCAGCAAGTCAGCCCTTGAACAGTGGAAGGTATTCCACCAGAGAGTGTTGACAAACTCTGGTTCCCTGGCAGTAGATGCAATGCTAATTCCTGCAGTTTATTTTGAAACAAACACGCTGAAGGCAGTAATGGGGAAAAGCAGCAGTGTGCAGCAGATGCTGTGTCCACCCTTGCAGTCTCTGCAGCACAGAAAAATCATGTAAGGAGGGTCAATTCTTACATGTTGCAATTGCAAAACAGCGTGTTGGCCTCATTCAGGGAAGGAAGGAAGGATCCCTGATCGGAGCCTGGGATGAGGGTCAGATTCAGCAGAAGGCAGACACCTCAGCCACTCTTCTCGGTCTCTGGCTGGCAGGACCTGTCCCATTACTCATTTTCTGAGCACTCCTGCTAGATTGGCTCCATTCTTCTGCTAAATGGGCTCACTGATTAGAGCATTCATATGGGAAATGTGGGTTCAATTCTTTTCTCTGGCTGAGCATAAACAAGCCCGCATCTTCCAGGGGAAAACTCCAACCATTATGCGAACAGGTATTCGGGAATTACGATCTTGCTCAGCCCTTCTTGTTGAAGCTTTGCATGGAATAATAAACATACATTAGAGCAAGGAGGAAAACGAGCCCTGAGTAAGGATTTGTAGCCAAAGGGGAGCAGACTTGCCCCAGCCTTGCTGTAGCTACACACATGTGCAGGTCTGTAGTCACACTGTGAGTATTTCCTGGAGCAGGAGCAGCCCTTGGGTTCCTCCACTTCCCAGCAGGTCCCACTGCCAGCAGAGAACAGAGCTGTGCCAGTCCTTGTGTTTTCCACCCTTCCACATCCCCTTTTTCTGTTACCTTTAGTTCTTGTGACAGAGTGGGATGGATGGGGCAGTGAGAGATTCACCCAGCAGCACGCCTGGCTGGGAGGCTCATGGAGAGACACAGGTTAGCACTGGTTTGTTTTTACAAAGAAAGAGGGAAAACTCTGATCTTTCACTGCCCAGTCCTCTGGGCATTTATCAATGTGATGGAAGGAAGAAAAGAAAGGAGAAAGGAAAGGAGAAAGAAAAGGGAAGGGGAGAGGGAAGGGGAGGGAAGGAAAAAGGAAAGGAAAAAGGGGAAAGGAAAGGAAAGGAAAGGAAAGGAAAGGAAAGGAAAGGAAAGGAAAGGAAAGGAAAGGAAAGGAAAGGAAAGGAAAGGAAAGGAAAGGAAAGGAAAGGAAAGGAAAGGAAAGGAAAGGGGAAAGGAGGGGGAAAAGAGACAGAAAGTGGAAAGAAGAGAGAGAAGAGAAGCGAAGAGAAGAAACAGAAAAAGAAAAAGAAAAAGAAAAAGAAAAAGAAAAAGAAAAAGAAAAAGAAAAAGAAAAAGAAAAAGAAAAAGAAAAAGAGGCAGAAGTGCCTTTTCCCTCCCCAGGCATTATGGGGTGGGATGGACATGGGTATCAAACTCTACGAGGTTCAGGGCTGGTCAAGGCATGGCAGAGGATCAGGGTTTGACATTTCTGTATCCACTGCTGTTTGAAGAGGCTGCTGTGGATGATTCAGCTCTCTTTACACTTTTTATATGCTTTTCTGGACCTGTTTTAGGACCCAATTGCCCTCATTTTAAGCAGCCTGCCATCCAGCTGGGGTTGTACATTCCTGCAGCAGGTGTTGGAGGATGAAGGTGCTGGAAACAAACAGCACCTGTGATCTGTTGTGAATTTAGCTCTTAATGAGGGCTGTAGATCTAGTCCTAGGCACATATCCCATTTTCAAAATGTTCTAAGAGATTGAATAATAAGTCAGTAGTTATCAGTTAATTACTGAATTGTGAAAAATGCCAGAGCAGATGAAGAAATACTCACACAAAACCAATGTATTCATCTCAACAGCTACATTTGCCTGATAATGCAGTTCAAAATTATTTATTTACGCTCATATTTGCACTGCAGAGCAATAAAAAATGTTGTGGAGTGTTTTTTTATAAAGAATCAATCTCGTTACATTTTGCAAAAAGTCAAGAAGTTGCAATAATGTGAGGCCTTCCAAAATACTGTAGCTGCTATTAAATATTTGCTGAGAAATGGTAAAGAAACCATTGTTTTTTATGTCAGTTTTATGGGATATGTGGATAGGTAAAATGAAACTTAGTGAGCTTTTACTGAATTGCTTACTGATTCCAGGCATATAATTCACAGGATCCGAGGATGGATTTGCATATGTTTGTCTTATTACATAAACTGAACAGAGATTTCTTGTAGATATCAAACAAAACCTGCTTGAAATATATTCCTATGGCTGCCAAAAGGGAGTTTGTAATGTGCTGCTAGATACAACTTGTCAGCAGTAAAAAAAATTCAAGAAAACCCCAACAAATATGCAGAGAAGACATTTGAAGGTGCACTCTTCTCTCAGTTACAATTACATTTTACTGTTTGGTGGACTTGCTGATGGAGATTTTCCTAGCAGCTGGATCAGGGAGACCTGCCCTGAGCATCCTCTCTGACTTGCAGTGTGCCCAAACACTTGATCAAATCAGGGCAGATGGCCTGAGATGTGAACTTGTCAGCAGGAGGAAAATGCAGCAGGACAGTGAATCTGTGCTGTGGCAGTGCTGCTGCAGCCAGGATGTCTGACAGTGGGCACAGGATCTTTTCCCACCTCAGCTTTGTCAGGCATAGCTGTGAGCCTCCCCTCCATGACATGTTATGTTCTGGCACAGAGACAATAACAGGCAAGGCTTCAAAGAGGTGTCCTGATTTCATTCACTGAATTTAAAGAAGCAAGGAGAGAAATCCCTCAGACTGGAAAGAGGAAAAATGAGCAGGAGTGAACTGTGATGGTAGGGTTTTCTGATGCAGTGAGGTAAGAGGCTGGAGTTACCCACAAATCACACCACTTTGAGAAACGTGGGATTTGTCATCCCTGATCACACAAGTGCTCTGAATTCTGCCTCCAGCTGGGACCAATACCTGGTGCTGGGATAAAAAAGCCCCACAATACATTTAGCTCAGCTGAGTACAGGGAAACAATTGAACCTGGCTGTTACAGCCCAGAATTCCCTTATTTATCTGCACTGCCAGAGTTACATTGGCTGAGTGCAATATGACATTTTTTCATTTCCAACCCTTCCTGCTGAAGTCAGTGGGAATGTTGAGTGCACATGAACTGCAATGATCATAAAATTAGTCAGACTTATTAAAAATCCACTCACAACATTTAAAACTCCATGACCATCTGTTGAAATGCATTCCACACGCCAGCTAGGGAAAACTGAATTTAAAAAAAAGGCCCCAAATTAAAATAAAAACCAAAAATCCAGTCCTTAGCAATTCCAGTCAGAGAACTGAAATTTTGAGCTTAGCCACAGCTACAGGAGGTATGGATGGCAAGTGGGATGAAAGAGTAGAGAGCAGGAGACACAAGAAATCTGATGCCAAAGTATCACTTCAAAGAACATTTCTTTCAGCAACTGGCAGCATAAATATCTTCTGAACCATCCTTCACCCCACCATTACCACACACTGCCCCTCCTAAATGCTGATGCAACTGTTTGGTTTTAGTTTTGGGTTATTTATGGGCTGAAGAATCCTCTGATCCAGTTCAGAAGCAGCCCCAGAAACAAGGAGCAGAAGGGGAGGCAAGAGGGAGAGACCAAATGGCCTGAGAGGCTTTTGTGACCTTGACTTCTCTGAGTCATGAAAGAATTCAGACCCTCCATCCCTTAGAAATGGTCAAAATGTAGTTGAGAGCACCCATTTATTTTTGGTTTTTGAGCAAACAACTGTGTGGACAAACAGGAGCCTCTGCTGTGCTCCCACAGCAGATTACACAGAGCTGAGCTCTGCTCCCCCTGTGGTGGAGGCTCAGCTGCAGTTTGGGGTTCCAGAGGCTGCTGCACCTCTTTCCCCAATGCAGCTGCCCATCAGCTTTTCTATTGGTAGTTCACATCACTATATTATTTGTTTATATTACTGTATTAGGGTTTGATTTTTTTTTTCTGTTTGTTACGTGCAATTATTTGATTAAATCACTTTTGTAAATATTTTTTTTTTAAATAAAATATAGACCAAAAAGAGCTTACCTATGTGGCTGTGAGAGGCCAGCTCTATGGATGTGTTACCAGGTGTGTTAGCATCTGGGATATTTTTGTTTCCTGAGGAGATTCCTGCAAAAAAAAAAAAGTGTGCTTATCACCTGAAGACTTCTAAGCCAATAAACCAATACAAGGAATCACACACAGCAGCAAGGTGAATTATCTTCATAAATAAGAGTAATTTTTTTGTTCTCCTTACCATATCCTCTAAGCTCCACAGACACAGGGTACAGGAATTTCCTTTTGAGCATTCTACAAGTGTAGTTACACATTAAAACAGGGTAGATGGAATCTGAGATACTTGTATGCCCCAAAGGTCTGCTCCTTGAGGGATATCAAAATCTCTAATGAAAATATTTATCCTTGTAACACCTCCAGAAGCCAGGAAGGCACAGCTATGGCTGTGCACAGATGGGAAACTGAGCTAGGTGAGGTTAGCTCCAAGGAAAACATTTATTTTCTGGGGTAGAGATGAAGTTCGTGAGTTCACAAATCCTCTGTAGATTCCAGTTTGGTGTGTGGGAAACTCCAGGAAGCTTTGACATGTCTTTATTAGCTGGGCTCATTTTTACTCAGACTGCTGAATTTTTGTTATTGACTGAAACAAAGCTGTCTCCTCTTTGCTGAGCTGAATGTGTCAGCCCAAGGGAGCATCCCCTCCCAAGGAAATCCACCAAGGAAATCCACCAAGGAAATCCACCAAGGATCACTGAGCAGAAGCCCCAAGGAGCCCCTATCAAGAATCCCTGACCCATGAGGGAAATATTGAGTGTAGAAGACATGACCTGATCATCTGTGGCTAAAAATTCTGGTCAGGAATTTTGGGAGTGTTGTCACCATCACTTTTTTTTAGTGTCTCAGTGACAGGGTAACAGTCTGGAAGGTGTGAAAGCTGGAGTTGTCTTCACCAGCTCAAGAAAATTCAAGCCCACATCACCCACACCCCATTACACAATGTAATGTAAATATCTCATTTACATGATCTCGTTTATCTCATTTCCACTGAGGGACTGCAAATCTCTTACCTTGTGTTGTCAAATCAAGGATTCCTCAGCCTGTTAAACAACACTGGAAAACAAAACAACCCCAAAACTCTGTAAAAGTTAAATTGTCAATCTGTTAACAAAAAAACCCAACTAAAGATCTATGATACCTCTTTGTGCCAGATACTTTTACTGTGAAATAAGTTTCATGCTAGCATAAACTAGTGTGGAGAATAAACTTGCATGCACGTAGGATGGTGAGAAACTAACACCCATTTTTCAGAGTGATTTGTTTGTAATTGTCTGTGCTTTTTTGATAGCCTTAAATATTTATGTAAACTCACCATATTTGTAGAAGATTCTGTTCTAGGAACAAAACTGTTGCACCTAGGCTGAAAGGATTAAATTTCATATTATGAATAATCAAAGTTCTAGATGCTCTTGCCAGGAATAGAGAGTTAAAGCACAGGACAGATATCTGCTGTGGAGTGGAGAACCTTGTGGCATAATTAATATTTGCTGGCACTTCAAAAGGAGGTGAAAAATTTTTTGTAAGATTCTCATTGCAGCAACTTAAAATAAGACTAATTCCACTTTAAAATGAATGAAATTTTCCCAATTATTTTTTTTCCCCTGTGGGAAAATTATGTTTTCAACAAGATGAAGCTTTCAGCATTATTTTTTCCTTAGTATCAAAAATGCAGTTTTTCTTACCAGGTAAACAGAATGATCTTAATCATCACAGACCTTCAAGGTGTCCAAGTCGTGTTTTCTGTCAGTCCAAAGACTCGTGGTCACTCTCTTTTCCCATCACATGTAATAATATGGAATTCTTATTGTGATATATTACCTAAGAAGGGAACTTAGACATTAGCAAATATTTTCTGAAAAAAAAAATTGGATTCTTGATTAGAAGTGTTGGAAAGGAATTCTACTGAGAGGGACTGTAGTGGTATTTCTACATTAAAATATTCTGACTTTATTCTGTTTTATTTTCATTAGTTAAAAGCAAAGCAAACCAACCCTTTTGGGTGAGTGTAAAACATCTGTATATTTTATTTTCAAGAACTAAAAGCTAAGGTAACCAACAAAGCCTTTTTGGCAAGAGTTAACATTCTGAATGTATTTATTTTTGCTGAAATTTTCCATGAAGTTCAAATTTGACCAACTCTTTGTATACTTGAAACCCAATAGAAAAATCAGTGTTTTAGCTCCTTCTAGATATATAAATATTAATAAATTCTATTCAAAGTTCCTCTGGCTGAAAAAGATGATAAGAAACAGGTGAGTGAATATACTAAAGCAATGGAAAGAGATATTTCATCTGAAATAAAATTCAAGCATTGTGTGGGATTGTTATGTAACAAGACAGAAAGGACTGAGGCTTTTTTTTGCAGCTGAAGAAAATGAGCTTTGCAGATTTTCCAAGGTCAAATTAGCTGTTGGATGAAAGGTTCTTTATTGAAGTGGGAAGAAGCAGATTAACACAACACTGATGTTTTGGCAAAAGAGGGACTTTGATGCCACCATTGTGAGGAAATGCTGTGAAGTCATCTAAGTCCTTACTTAACCTGAAATCACCTTGGCTGCAGCCAAAATAACTCAAGGAAGCCTCAAAAATTACACTTGTAAAGTAAAATATGGGGGAACTTCTCAAGGACAGGCCTGTGGAACTTCAGCTTTAAAAATGCTGAAAATAAGGAGCAGCTCCCAGGAGGGAAATGGCAAAGAACACGCATCCAAGAACTCTTCCACAACTCTAATTTAAATATTTTGGTTTTGTGGGTTGACTAAGAGAGATGCCCTGCACTTCCTGGAGCCCTCAAGAAGCTCTTTCTGTGTTCTCATGCAATTATTGACAGTCTAGGAGGGCATGGGGAGAACTTTTATCAAAATGCAGCAGGGATGCAGCCCAGGACTCTTTAAGGAGTCAGTAAGGCTACAGAAGCAATTAAAGAGGGTTTTTAGACAGATTGCAGTCTGGTGGCACTACTGTTGCTTCCTCAGCTACAAGCTGGCTTGATCTGATTAACAAAGGACTGGAACAGCACAAAACCAACACTGAAATATGTCTCGGAAAGCATGGAGCTTTATGAGATTTCTTTGGTTTTCTGGGGGCAATAAAAACTTTTTAAAAAAGGGAAGAAAAAAGTTTTATAGATTTAAGCGAAGCACAAAGTCATAATTTATTTATTCTTATAGGATATAGGGATATGAGATCAACAGCCTGGACTCTGCTCCATGGTTAGCAATATCACCAGAATGTTTTCCATTAAAATAAAGTTTGTCTACATAAAATGCTGCAAGAAATCATGGCATCAATGGAGTATCCCATATCAGGAGTCTTGAAGTACCAACATCATGGGAAGAAGCTCAATGGGGCACACAGAACTTTTCTACTAACAGGGAATATTTTGTGCAATGGTAAGAGAAGTTTTTTTATTTGTAAGACTAGCAATAAAATTAAAAAAAAATACTTTATTTGTAGGGTGAATTTTTTTTTGCAGGGAATAACTAAAAAATATGAAAGCTGGTGTTGTTTTAATGGAATCCAATTTTAAGGCAGAACACTTAATCTAAGTTGTATGCATTATGAAAGGAATCAAATAAAAATACATGTTACTCCCAGGTATGAAAACAAGAAAAATTACAAGACAATTTGCATATGCATCTTTGTCATCTGCAGAGTCAAGTCTGAGCCTGCTCCCAGCACAAGAAACTGAAGTTCTGTCATTAAATTCAATGAATGTGGATGTAACCCCTTTAGATCTTACAGTCAACATGTATATTTTAATAGATATAAATTCACACCATCCACTGGTTAGAAATCTCCTTTTCTCTGTATAGATTTACTGTCTGATGCTGATCAACTTTATATAGATGAAAACCAATGACCTAGAAGCAGAAGAGCTTCACCAGTTTAATATTTCCTCAGGCTACTTGCAATAACTACTAAAGTAGAAAACAAATAGATAACAAGAAAGACAAGATCAAGAAACTGATTAAATAGGGCAATATGTTTGTGTTTAAGCAGGCTCAGCAGCCTCCCAGGAATAACTAAGCAGATTCTCCCTTTGGGAAAAATGGACAACACCACAGAAAATTCATGGCAAGAGCCACAGGAGAGGAGGAGATTTGAAATGTCAAACAGAAGAGCATAAACAAAGTTTTAAAGGGCCATAGAAACATCAAGATGTTAAGGTGTTAACAGCATTATTAATAATCCTCATGTTAAAATTTAATTGTTAAGATAATCATCAAAACAAAGTTCCTGCAATGTACAGAAAGTGGCTTTACAGCAGGTCTTCAGGTGCATGAATGGAACAATTCTAGTCAGGAGAAATATTAGCTAAAAAAAAACAAAACCTTCACAAGGCTTTACTGGAAGGCCTTAAATTTGCAGCAGAGCCACTGCCTTATCTACATATTTGCCTCTAAAAAAATACTGCATTTTTCCACAGAGAGAAGGTGTTTGCCTCTGATCTGCACAGAGCAGAATGAGAGAACTCATCCAAGTCAGAGCAAACGAGGTGCACAGATACTCACAGAGCAAACCCAGATGTGCTGCTGGCCATGCACTCCCAAAGAAAAAAAAATAAAATAAAAGGAAAGAAAGGTCAGTGGAATAAAACATTAATATCCTAATCAGTTTCCCAATCTTCAAATGAAATTCAGAAAAGAGAATTTCTTGCACAAAGAGATCACAGCAGTTAAAACAATAAAATAAGTAAACAAGCCCTGACATAATGGAGGATTTTCTGCTGCTCTTTCATTGCAACCCTGGTCAGTCAAATATAGATGGAAGTCAGATAGATAAACACACAGAAAGAAACGGAAAAATTCACCTGGAATTGGTCTCAAAAATGAAAAAGCAATTCTGAAGAAGATGTGATCTTAGCATAAAGTTTAAGAAGATTTTCAGGGGGGTGTTAACTTGAATTTTTGATAAAATTTTTGTTTATCTTCTTTTTTTCATATAATTAAAACTTTATTTTCAGTAAAATCCTCCACAGCTATTTCAATAAAAAATGTTGACAAAAAATTTCATGGCAGATTCCACAACAAGAATTTTGGAAAAGATGGGAATTCTGTATGCAAATATATTCAGCTCTGAAAAAGGTTCAGGCTGATTGTTTTGCAATAAGCACATGTAGTTTTTACTGCTTTTATTTCATTGGAAGAACTTCAGACTATTTCAAAATTTGGATCTATATTTGCATTTTTGAAATTCAAGACAGCTGTCAGTTTTCATATAAAAAGCCCACCCTCCTCTACTGAGAACAAAACAGTTTTTTAGAGTGAAATAATAAAAACATGAGAAATGTTTGCTTAGGCACACCATACTTTTTCCTTGTATCTGCCACGATTTTATAAATTTATATTTACCCAATATTGATGATTTTGTGCTTGCTGGGTTTGGTTTCAACCTTAAGAAAATGGAAACAGCCAAAAATTCTGGTGAAGTCAATGAAAATTTTGCTTCCATGACCTGAAGCTTCAAATTTTTACAGTGTTACTGACTGAAAAAAATAAACCCAAACCAGTTTTTTTGAAAATAAAAAGAAAACTTAACTTTTGATCCTTAAATTCTGTAGTACGTAGGAAAATGCAAATCAATTAAAAATTGCATAAAGTTTAAAATTTCAATTAATGAAATTAAAAAGGAATAGCACACTGCATTGGCATACAATTGGATATTTAAAAAGTAATTGTGTTAACATGCATGCAAGCCTTTGTTAGAGTTGTTACTAGAGAAGAGAATCCTTTGCAATGGTGATGATTTTCTATTTAATCTGTCACATTGCATAACCATATCCAGACTGCAAAATTATTAAAATCTACCCCAACTCAAGTTTGCTACTGCTTTACCCCCATCATGCAAATAAAAATATTAATGCAAAGCAATACATGAATAAAATCCCCTTTTATCCCATACAGCTTTATTAATTACCAACCAACTTTCTAGAAAGCTCCTGCAAGGTACATTGTGAGGAAAACCTGAGATGAGCTCTCATTCCTTTTTTAAAAAATGGGATTCTTTATTTTTTTTAAAAGGCCATACACAGCAATGACGAGGTGGACAAGAGACTTGCTCATCCTCTAATGCAGACAAATCTCAACTTTATTGATTAACAGGAACATTTTTATAATCACAATAATAAGGTTCATGCATATTGCAAAATTATAGCTCACTATTGGTCAGCTATAAAAAGTCAATCCCACCTTTTCTCAAGATGTTTGTGGCTTCTTTTTTACCTCCTGTTATCACATAATTTACCAAACAACTTCTTGCTCAAAGAAACCATGGCCTTGAATTAGCCAGCTGTTCCTTTCTCAGATACTTTCTCACGTTACTTTTCCCATGGACTGTGTCTCAGTAAAAAACTATCCACACAGCAATTCTGTGTTTCTTGCAAGGATTTTGCTTTTTTTGATTGTGGTAAAAAAAAATTTTAAATTTTCCAAACCCTCACCATGTTGTGGGAGTGAGAGGAATCTCCCTGAGCATCTCTCACCTCTGCTGGGATGTGACAGGTCTGCACAGACAGTCCTCTGGTATTGTATTTGCAGGGTGCCTCATGGCAGGAAGGAATAATGAACCTCACTCCATGTTCTCAGAAGGCTTATTTATTACTTTATGATAATATATTATATTAAAGAATACTAAACTTTACTAAAGAGTACAGAAAGGACACTTATAGAAGGTTATAAAGATAATAATGAAAACTTGTGACTCTCCCCAGAGCCCTAAAACAGCTTGGCTGAAAACAACTCACAGCAGAATCCAATCAAACAATCACCTGTGGGTAAACAATCTCCAAACACATTCCACATGAGCACAACACAGGAGAAGCAAATGAGATAAGAATTGTTTTCCTTTTTCTCTGAGGCTTCTCAGCTTCCCAGCAGAAAAATCCTGGGAGAAGGGATTTTTCAGAACATGTCAATGTGACACTCTGGTGCCCAGGCCCACCCCAAGGAGAATTCCTGGTGCCTTCCCCTCTTTCTCCCTTCCAAGCCTTGCCCCTGTCACCTGGTTCTGCCTGGCCATTGTGTGATTGGGGTGACAGAGAAAGGGCAAATCCCTCTCCAAAGCTCACCACAGCAGGGACACCCCCTCTGCCCTTCCAGCATCTCCCAGCACCGTGGGCTCTGGGCTGGGGAAACAACTCCTGGTGATGCTCTCAGGGCACTGGGGGCTCCCAGTGAAGATCAAAGAGTCTGAACAGTGCAGATAATCTGCCAAAGGGAAAATGCTGGGGTGGTGGGGAGAGACAGACAAGAGGTAGATGAGCCATCCCAACTGATTTGCAAGAATTCAAGACCTTCCTCTACATAATATGACATAAATGTGGTATTTAAGTTACCCTCATAAAATGAGGTAACTCTGATCTGGTGAGATTTAAGCACATATGTAGTTTGACACACATGAGTAGTCCTTGAGGACACAAGCCTGTTAACATTCAACAAATGAAGCTCTTGCAGAGCAATTCACCCACAATATATTCAAGCCAAATTGAGAAATCTGAAAAAGAAAACAGCTGAGATATGAATATTTAAAACTTTGCTGCAGCAGTGGACATGTGTAATAACTTTTCAAAGAGATTTTCAGAGGATTTTTTTTTAATACTGTACACACAGCACTTGTCCTAAATACATATTTACATTATGGACTGGAAAAGCTCTTTTAGAAACTGTTCTGGTCTTCTGGGTAAATAATATCCCTTTTAAAAAATTATGAATACATATTTAACTGATAAACTAGAATGGCTCTATTAGGCACATCATAAACAATTTTTTTAACTGTCTAGTGAATATGTTTACTGCAGCACAGAAATGAATACAGATTATTTAAGCCCTGTAATTTATTTTTCAACTGTGGCTCTTTTGCAATTTTAAGCCCCCTCCTCAAACAAAAATAAAAAATATTCTCCTTCCTCCCTTCCTCTCAGAACTGTCCAATATGAAGGTTTGTAGAGATAACTGTGAAGGAAAACAAGTATTTTTCTGTCAAGAGAATCATTGAAGCACTGTGTTCCAAACCATACATCAATCACTGTTGGCTCATGATTTTCAAAAACTTGCCCAAGCTGTTCTGTCCATGATATGGGTGCTCTGCAGAGTCAGAAACAGGGATTGGAATAATTTTTCTCTCTGCCCCCAAATAGAAAACAGAAAATCCTAACTGATCCCAAAGAATCTAGTTAAGAGTTGAATTCATTTGTAGGGAGGTCTAAAACTTACTGCCATACATGTTGGTTAATCCATGAATATTCAACAGAGTAGAGACAGTTTTGCCTTTTCCTACTAAGAAAATATCTAAATACACAGATTTATAAAAATGGTGACTGTTCATAGGAAAAAAAAATCCTTGAATTGACTTTTCAGCCTGATTTATTTACTCAGTTTTGCTCAATGTCTGCATTATCTGTGAAGCGTACAAACCCTGGCAAGTTGGCCCAAATATCCACCTTAACTGTGAGCATCTTTGGGCACCATTCTTCCATGATTATTAATTACTTTTGTTGTAATTTTTGATGTTTTATAAATTGTGTGAAGATTGATTTTAAACCTTCACTTTGCTTACTTAAAATTATATGGAGTTTTACAGAAATCACTGCTCTTACTAATGTGAAATAGAAATAGAAGGTGCTGAGCAGGACCAACAATTTCTCATCTATAGAACAGATTTCTTAAAGGTATTGGAGGCAGACATTCATTTGCTCAAGATTTTTATCAGCACCACATTTTTAACAACTTCATTTAGGCACCTAAAAAAGAAAAAAAGGCTTCCTTAAGCAGAAGATTCCATAATGATATTTTACAGTCATGGTTTCAAAAGCTCTCAACGTTCAAAGTGCTTTTGGAAATCTGGCCCCAGCTGTGAGCAGTGACCTCTCCTGAAAATCTGTGGGGATCTGGCATGAAGGCATATGGAACTTTGCATTTAGTTGCAGGAATCTTAATTACCAAAAACATATTGACAAATTAGAGGGAGTTCAGAGAAGAGAAACAAAAATGTTCAGGGGACCAGAGGAATTTACATATGAGGGAAGATAAAAAGAGCTATCAATGTATGGCTCAGCTATGGTATAATTAAGAGAGGATATATGTTAAGACTCCACAAGTGTTCCTAATCTTGTGTGGAAAATGGGGAGGAACAAATTAAATGGAATATGAGGTTATAACTGCAGCTGCAAGTAAAGGAGGAAAAAGAAAATCATCTGGGTCTTCAGAAGAGCATCCTGGCAGTGAGGTCAGGCTCTGAAATGGGGTCTGAAGGGACCAAGTTCCATTGCCAGGGTTGTATGAAATTTTACCTGTGGGATGCAGCCAGAGAAGCCTGTTCAGATTCCACTTTCAATCTAAATGGTAGCTTGGAGTGGTTAAGATGAGTGGAAGTGTTCTTTGGAATTGCTGAAACAAACCCATTTGGGAAAAAAAAAAAAAAAAGAATAACTTTTTCAAAGAAAATATAGTCATTGAACAATCACATTTTTTTCAAACAAGATTATTTAAAGAGTTATAATGTATAGTTGTTGTGGCTCTGATCTCTGAGGAAATAAACACCAGTCCTTGACCATAAGGAGTATTTCAGAACAATGTGATTAACAAGAACAGCTAATTATGACTCATGAATTGGTTGTCACGTGTGCTAATCACATATTCTCTGAACAGAGAGAGACATAGTTTTCCCAGGATTTTCCTGGGAAGCTGTGAGAAGCTGTGGGAAACTTAGAGAGAAGAATTCAAACAATCATTACCTCCCTTTCTGTAACCATTGTTTATAGGTATAGCTCTCTGGGGTGTGCTATTCATAGTTCACCAATGATGTGAGAGAAAATTCCTAAAGGCCAATCACGTCTTAGGTCCACCATTGTTTCCATAAGAACTGTAGATTTCTAATAATAAAGTGATTTTCATGCCTTCTGATGATGGAGTCTGTACCCCCTTTACCTGTCCCTGATGCCCCCTTGGTGACAGCCACAAGGTTTGGGTACCTGTGTGCAGACATACCCTTGTAGAGGCAGAAATTGCTCAATTAATCAATACAGTCAATTAGATTAATAGATATATTAGTCAATATATCTCGGTTTATAATGTAGACAGTCACTATTACATTTGATTGAGGGCTGGGTGGATTCAGGCAGGCAGGTGAAACAAAATAATCTGTGCTGGTTCTCTTGCCCCACTCCATCTTACACCTCACAGATTTTGTGCTTCCTGAGCAGCCACACAGCAGGCACTGGAGGAATTGCACCTCTGGATGCTCAGACAGCCACAGCATCTTTCACCAAAAAATTGTAACCATCCCTCTGAAAAATCTTGTGGGGTTTGTACCCTTGAGACCCCAAAGACATCCTCAAGCCACAAAAATGAGGGAAGACCTCTCTGTGTTTCCTCCACTGTACAAAGAGAAGGGCTAAATCTACATGTCTAGAAAAGGAAAAGAAGAATCTATTTTCTACTTCTAACTCTTGAAAAAAGAAGGTTTCCAGGGCTGGGCTCCAAAAGGGAGATCTGACTCCAAATCAGCCTCTCAGGGGCTAATCCTGCTACGAGCAGAGGGTGCCTGTGGGCATTGCTGGGGTTCAGCAGGGAGGCTGGAGCTGTGTGCACAGCACTCAGAGCAGCGTGGTGGCACCAGATTTACTGGGATTCACTGAAAACTCCTCCACAACCACGTCAGATTAATGTCTGCATTATGCCTGCTCCACGTGGGAAAGAGGAACAGTCCAACTAATTCAAATTCAGGGTAATTCTCCTCTTTAAAAATTGGCTTTGGGCTGGAGGATTCCATGTTCAGCCTTTTTGAAAGGCTGCTTTTGCCTTCTCTGCATCTAGCTCCAAAAAGGGGCTGAGCTGGGCAGAACTATGACACAAGAAACTAGATAGGTCATACAAAATAGACTGATCAGAAAAAATCTGAGGCAATTTTGACAATGAGTTTTTATTCAGCTCTTCCTCTCCTACCCTGGCTAATTTTATAATCAATATGGACAAATTTTCCTCACCAAAATGTAGTCCAAGCCCACAGAACCAACTGCTGCAAGAGGTCATGGAGCCAGATAGTGCAGTTAGATTTAAAAAAGCACTGAATACATTTTATGGCCAAACAACATCTGTACAGCCATCCAAGCTGAGGTAATGGTGATGAAATTTCATGCTTGAGTGTGTAAAATGATTGCTACATCACTCAGAAAGGATCTTTTTTTTCTCCTCAGGTAGAGGATTACACAATTGAGAAGATGCATTATAAGGAGCTTTCTGAGCTTGGGTTTTTTTAACCTTTTTCCAAAGAGTGAAAGATCAGCTCATGGACCTCACAGAATAATAACTGAGCCTTCTACTTCTTCTCTTCTTAAACATAATGAGGCTCCTCAATGAGAGGTTTCATTTCAGGACCTCCAAGTTTCTTTCATTTTTTCCCCACTAACCGATCTCGTGTGCAGGTGAAATAACTCAAGCAAATTTTAGCAGCTGCCAAGGTTATGAATTCACCCTCCTGACCTCAACAGGTGAGAGATTTGAGTCTGCACATGAGCACTGAGAGGCCTGAGCCTGATTTTCGATGCAACAGCTGGCTGCATTTCTCATGCAACTTGCACTTACTGTACATCTGGCTTCGTTTAATTATAAAGCAAAACAAACAAAAAAAATTTGATCTTCCTTCAGTAGTCAGCAACTTAACGATAATTTTGACCGTTTTTTTCCTCTTTTCATCAGCTCAATTCTGTTTCCAGGACTTAATCATGGAATGAATTAAGCAGGGACAGAATCCATATCTAGCGGAGGATTTTTGTGATAACTTGCAGCAAATTTAATTCACTGGGAGGACGTAGGGGAGGAAACTGTGGGGTGGAACGACTGCTGAAACACTTAAAACCTCATTACCACATATCCCCACTTCACCCTGAGAGCTCCCAGCCTGTCCATTATTGTCCTGTCTCTACTTTCTGTGGGACTTTGAAAAGAAAAGGTTCAAAGAGCAAGACTTTCATGCTCCCCTTTCCATGTCAAACACTTTCAACTCCTGATTTCAAAGTGCCACTAGCTCGCTGTTCAAAGGCCTGTGGACACATAGGGGGTGAGATAGGAGGAAAAGGTTGCACTACAAAGCCTCCTGCATTCAGAGCAATACCCAGCTCAGAGATACAAATGATAATATAAACCCAAGCAGGTACCAATAAGACTGCCAGTCTGTGAAGGGAGGGTTGGAAAAATGCTAAATGGCCTCTTTCTGCCCCCTCTCCCACACTGGCATCGTGCCATTATTGGTTTGGATAAAAGCATAATTTATATTTTGAAGTGCAGCAATGACCAGGGGACTGCAGAACCAGGAGAGAAGCCCAAACCCCAAATAAGTTAGCTAAGAATACCTAAAGAAGTTCCTACCAACATCTGAAAATCCTGCCTTGCTCTCTTTGAGTATTCATCCACCTCCCCTCCTCTATCTGTATCCTTTTCATCTGCCTGCCCACAAGATTTGGAACACCATTAATTGGTCCTCAGGGAGGCTGACAGGCCTGTGCTTTTATGACTTGATTCTTTGTATTGTACACATGTGGGCATCTCTCAGGAGATAAACAAAGGGAAAACGTGCTGAGAAGGGGGGCAGAATTTGTATAAGACTAAACACAGAACAAACTGCCTTCCCAATTTGCTGCTAATATCCTAAATTGCATGAATAAATCCACCCCCTCCTCCCCATCTTCCCTCTTCCCCACACCTGCTTCTCTTAATCTGCTTTTCCTGATCGCTACAGGCTCATCTTCTGAGGACTTTCACCTCCCATTTGAAATCAGTCTAACTCTTCTTTGGCCCCCCCCTGCCCCATTCTCCCTCCCCCTTGCCAACAAAAGAGTGAGGGGCTCTTAAGGGAAGATAAAAAGAATAGTTGATCATAAGAACTAACCTGGAGCCAACACCTTGGTCTTTTCGTCCCTTCAGCAGTTTCTAAACCCTCAGCACCTGCAGCTAATTCTTATGGCTTCCAGCCTTGGTCTTGGATTTGCTGAGAGTGAGAGACTTTCTGGAACAGCTTTCATCTCAGGAAAAATAAACTTAAAAACTCAGGCAGTCTCCAACACACCAGCACCAGCTGTAGAGCCCATGTGTGCTTGTGCACGAGCATGCCTGGGGAGAAAGCAGCCTGTGCTGCACAAAGGCACCAATAATCCTTAAAAATGGGTGCTAGCAGCCTTGGCTGCTGACCAACAGCATGCCAGAACTCCTGCAGGGATTTGGTGTTTACCAACACAGCAGGTGGGTGATGGGTTCTTCCCTGAGCTGGACACCTGGAAAGGAGTTCTGGATCCAGTCCTCCTGGACTTACAGAAGTTTAGATAGGAAGACAAGGGTTTATCCTGCTTTCAAACCTGAAAGTTACTGTGGATTTGTGAACCAGATTCACAGCTGGAAGGCAGGTGCTGGAGTGCTTTTATATCCACCCCAGCACATCCTAAAAATCTGGTCATTAGTGCCTGTGCCTAGGAGCCAAAACAGAGCAGGACTTGGGAATCAAAATCCAACATTTTCATTCTATCTTCTTCCTCCCCTTCCTCCCTTAGCCTGCCTGTATTCCAGTGGTTAAGTCAGTCCACCAGACAGAGATGTATATCTGAAATTCTCAGCAGAGGAGGAGAAATGGATCTGCATATTCCATGCCTGGAATTAATGCTCTGACTCCTAAAAATCTGTGTAAAATGTGGCCCCTCTTTATCCACCATATCCTTCCAAGACAGAAGCTGCTCTGAAGGAAAAGGCCCAGGTAACCAGAGCACTGCCAAGGAAAGCAGCTGTGAGAAAAGGGGAATTTATCACAACCTTGTCCTGAACTGTTAAATTCATTACAATAAGCAGCTCCTAGCTCAATATCCCAATTTTTTGTGAATTCAAGGTATTAATTCCTTTCATGCTCAGACAATGTATATGGTGAATGTATTTTGGAGGTTAAACCCTTAATTTGAAGTTGATGGAGGCAGAATCTGTTGTAATGGTATAAGTCAGATTTTTGATGCTAAGGCCTCAGAGCCTGTAGGACTATTTGAAGGTTTTAGCTACCTGCTATACCTGTGACTCAGTCTACACATCTGAAGAAAAACCCCATTTGCAGCTTGATTTCTTTTTTTTTTTTAGTCCACATGGAATGTTCTCATTCTGAACCTTTGAATATAAACTCAACATTGGTGTATTGTTTGCATTTTTCCAAGGAGAATCATACATACATGGCACAAGCTAACTTTTAAAAAAAATAATATTTTTTTTCCCCAGTGGCTAACCTGTGAAGGGAAATTTCTTCAGGGAAACTAAAGGAAAGGCCACAGTGAACAACTTTACATATGTCACTTCTTGTTCTTCCAAACTTTTACTGAGGCATGGCAATTTCTACCTGGTTTTCATCCCATACCCAACAGCAGGAATTTCAGTGTGGGTTGTAAAACCTGCTTAAGAGCCTGTGTAATTTACCTCATGTTGATTACTCTGTGTGGAACAGCTAATGGTACATGAGCTAATTAATCTATAGCTGTCTCCCCTGTCTGGGCTAAATAGTTGCAATGGCTATATCTCTGAAAATCTTGAGATACCATTCTTTTAATTGTTACCAGTGGCTTTGTGCACCTGGCAGAAATAGGCATTTAAATTACAGACTGGGTCTGATTTGAGCCCATGGTCTAAAGGCATCTATAATGGGGAAAATGTCCCTGGAGAGAAATCCATTCCTGCAAGACAAACACTGCTCTCAGCTTGGGAAGAGACAGCAGCCAGGCAGGGCAGATTTTGGTAAAGGTGAAGGGGAACTAAAAAATCATCAGGCTGCAAGCTTTTGGTCCTGTGCTGTTCCCACAATGCTGCCCTGAAAATTAAAGGGCAGTGTGAAAGGCCCCAAGTGCTAATACAGCCATAGAAAACACTGTCACTATTAATTTCCTCTAGCTCCCCTGAAAATGAGCTAAGCAAGGTTTCCATAAAACAAAAGACACAATTTCAATCTGCAGTTTGATGACTGCAGTTCCAGGCAGAGCAAAAGTGGCAACTTTTAGGTTTGTGTGCTCGCTGTGCTGCTCAGCTGTGTCTGTGGGCACCAGAGAGCCACAGAAATGCACCTTAAACATGACAAAGAGATCATTTAAATAGAGTTGTTTGTCACTGGCTTATAGCCTACCTGGCATCCAGTCCTAAAACCAGTGTCTGGAGCCTGACTTTCAGAGGTTTTGTACCACTTTACATGAATAAAGGACTTTTCCTTTTAATGCTTAGGAATACATCGTTGCACTAAAATAGTCACTTTTCAACCCCAGCTGAAAATGCCCCTTTGGGGATTCTCAGCACATGGATAGTTACATTGAAAATCAATTCTTCTGACATTCAGAGCTTTCTTTTGGAGAGGTTTATTTGCTCTACTAACCATTTTAAGCCTCTGTGGCACCTTCTTACTCACCATAACTGCTGTGCTTAGTACCTGGCTCATAAGCATTATTTGATTTCAGCACCCTGTGCACTGTGCAGCTTTATAAATTAATATAAAAATTGCTCCAGCAGTCTCCTTGTTTGTGCTGGTGTTAAACCTCTCTGGTAGAAATGTGAGTGGTGATGGGGACTGTGGGCACTGGGGATTTGGGGAGCCCCATCCCCATCTCCCCTGGAGTTCTCCCCAAGCCACCAGGTACTCACCAAAGGCTCTTTCCTCAATGCTGCTGATGGAAGAGGTCCATGGCTCAGCTCACAGGCCCAGTTCTGCTCCAGGGTGGAGGAATTCTTACCTGAGGAGAAAATAAAGAAGCTGACTGCTAATATTGAGGAAGCTGAGTAAGAGCAGTTGTGCAGTGTCACACACACAAGACAAATTACAGGCCACGAGTTTGCTTGAAAAGTGCAATTTTGTACTAATAAGCCATGGAAAATATAATTAATTACTTCTATTGTATGGCTTATAGCAATGGCATCTTTTGGCTGCAAGTTTCTGCATTGCTACAATTTTGTTAGGGGCCAAAGAAGTCTGTTATTTCAGTTTCAAGTTAAACATTTTCTACTAAACTTATTTTTCTATTGACTTTCTTTATTGGTGGTGGTTTTCTCCTAAGGAGAACCTCATTTGAAAAGCAAAGATGTTTGTTTGGAGGGTTTTTAAAACATGCTTACTCTTGAAAATTCTCTTGGAATAAATGATATTTCAACCTACTTCTCTGCAGAAGAGACTGTTGTTCCATGGAACTACACCCCCATTTCAAACTCTAAAGTTCACTTCTGTAGATCTTCAAGGCTTCTTGCCTGTTACAGTAAAAATATGGTGATTTTTTTCTGGAGTTTGTGTTAAATTGCTGCAATGTCCTGAAATGGGTCAGTTTGAGATGCTAAGAAATAATCCCTCATACAGCAGCTATCTTGAGACATGCTGGACAGATTGGTTTTTGTTTTGTTTTTTTTTTTTTCATTTAGATGGAGTATCAGCAGCAAGACAAAAATTCAAGCACCTGTTTTGGAACAAATCTTTTATATGACTACTATTATAAATCTGATTTCTTTCTTGCCAAAACATTCTAATATTTACAAAGATCAGTGCCCATAAAACAATCAACTGATTTTTCTAGTTCATTTTTAAATGTATTTCTGTGATTTTTTTTTTCCCATTGCCATCATACCCTACTTTTTGGCTGGAGTCACTTTAAGATGGGGAAGTTACATCAGCAATTCCACCTACTCTGAAATCACCTCATTCTGCCCTGATTTATACCCCATGAAATCCTACTGCCCCCAGGGGGGTTCTGCAGAGTGTAAGGCTGGCCAGAGTTTGATCCAGAATGTTAAATACTGGAGCATCAAAGTTATAGGTTTATTGCAATTATTATTGGTCCCCATTGGTTATTTACTTATGCTTTATCTCAGCTACAGTTAAAATTCTATGCTACAAGGTGTGTGGGGAGGAATAAAAGCACAAACAGCAAGTGAGTGCATTGATTTGGAATGGGCTTGGACCTGTTTTTATGCCCCAGGACACTGCAGAAATGGAGGGATTTTCAAGGCTCCCCACCAAGTGACCTGAGAGTTGGGATTCTGTTAAAAACCTCTGCTGAAAAGTGAGGCAGCTCTTGCATTCCTACCCCAGGAGCTCAACCTTCTCCATCTCAGGGGCAGGATGGGTTTTGGGACCCCCTTCTGCCTCCCTGCCATGCCTCCCTCACTGATGAACCCCCTTTGAGCATCTTCACCAAAGCAACACCAATCTGACTCCTTCTGCAGCCCTGGGAATGTTTTCCTGGAGATCTGGGGGCAAATCTCAGTCACTTCTCAGTTAATTGTGTCTGGAGAAAAGCTCCATGCTAAATTACTAAACTTGGGACTCAAGATTTTCCAGATCTAATCACCAGACATCTTCCAGATTTAATCTGGTAATATATCATCCATCCATCCATCCATCCATCCATCTATCTATCTATCTATCTATCCATCTATCTCTCTCTCTCTCTCTATTTATCTCTCTATCTATCTAATCTATATCTATCATCTATCTCAATATAATCTATATCTATATCTATCTATATCATCTCTATCTATATCTATCTATCTCTGTATCAGGCCTTCCACTACAGATTCCTCCAATCATGCTCCAGAAGTTAAAACAGAATTGGGAAACCAAAATCAAACTTAATTGTGAACCATTTCCGCACTCAGATTTTATTTTTTGTTCCAGTTTATGTGCTCAATATCAAAATATCCCTACAACTACTACAGGAATTCTCCTTCAAATAACTCAAAGATGCTAATGGACACCTACATCACTGCTGAGGTCAGGTGCCTAGGTGAACATTTAAAACCAAAAATTTACATGTCAAAGGGATATTTTGTAAAGATAGGCTAAAATAAAACCCATCAGGCAACAGTATGAATACCACTGCCCCTGAAGTCCAGAGGATTTTACATTTTTAGCTTCACAGAGATTTCTTCAGCAGTGTTTGGGCTGACTGAGATGGTCCAACCCTGGTATGAGCACCACAGACACAGAGTGTATTTGAGAGGGATCAAAACAATAGAATAACAGAGATCCCCCTTTCCACTAAACTGCCTCAGAGCCAATTGCCATTACAGGAAATCTATTGATATGCAACATAATTTAAAATTTAAACCACACTGACAGAGGTACCAGAACAATAGACAGCAAAATGAATGACTGTTTTAAATTTTGATTTTTTTCCTTCCTCACACTATGCAAAAGCAGTGTGGTGTCATCTATAGGTAACCATACATTCTACATCAAGTGATTACTCAATTCTTCCCCCTCTAGAATTTCTGGTTGGACATCGAGGCCTTCAACAGAATCAAAAATCTCTATCCCATGTATTTTCTTTCATATAAAGTCTTCCTTTTTTTAATCCAATAGCTGGAGCTAAGAAATACTCCAAATTTAATCTAATTTTTCTTTTGCTATGAAAAGTCACAAGTAGTTGAAAAAAGAAATGCATTCAGCAATCAGCTCTATAGCAGTGAATTTTAGGTGAAAGAAATTTCTAATTGAAATTAGAAATGAGAAGTGAGAATTTCCCTGATACGTTATTTTATGCATATCTTCTCCATTTGGCCCACACTATCTCAAATTTATACTTACCAAAAAAATGAACTTTCAAATTTAGCAGTCAGATTTGCTTGTCACAATAAATAGCAAACAGAATGACATGGAAAATGTTTGTCCCAACAGTTGTTACCAACCAGCTTCTGAAGACTTTTACTGGTGAAAAAACATTTTTCCTTTCTTATTTTTGTTGCACTCACTGATCAGGATCTAGTCTGCCTCACAACAGTCAGCTGCCATTGTAACAAGTTACAGGAAAATTATAATGCTTCCTAAGCATTTCCACAGAAACAAATTTCATGTGTGTGTGGGTGGGCAGTAGGAGGAGAATAACCTTGGGAAAAACACAATTATAAACAGCTGCAGCATGCATTAAATGTAATTATGATTGATTCCTATAAATAATTCTTTGTGTAAATTTCCACTTAAGCTGGATTTGCTGTTCGGGTGCAGTGGACATTTCTGCATTAAGTGATTATGTCTTTTTATTATTATTAAAAATACAGAGCTTTTTTTTTTTTTTTTTCACTTGGGAGAGAAGATGGGGAGAGAAGAGTTACTGCACCAGCACAAAATGCTGAAAATCTGGACTATCACAATTAATAGTTGAACAGCCTGGACATGATGAAATTGTTTGTGCCTGAACAACAAAGAAGGATCAAAATGAAAAAGAGTGCATCATCCAAAGTTATTGTCAGCAAAACCTCATAACACTATTTCAACAAGATAATAGGTGTATAATGATAGATAGCACCTGATCAACCACTATGGAACAGCTGACTATAATAATAGGGCTTGACATTTGTTCTGTTTAATGCAGAAGGTGCTGAGCACCTAGGTTTCTGCCATGCTAACTGCTTGGTCATTTGAAAAAGAAATCAATACAATACAGCCCTCACAGGAGAAAATCTTGACTGATTCTTCACAGTTCCTACAGCAAAAATACACTAAATCATGGTCATTAATTCATTTGACTAATTCAACACTTAAAATTTCATTCATTCTCGTATAAGATTTTACAACTGTCTATTACATGAACATTCAGCAGTGGTAATGGCAGGGAAAGATCATATAAAGTGACTGGAAGAAGGAAGGATGGTTCTTCTGAAGCTTTATGGAGCACAGTGCTGATCCCACCAATATTAATTACAGCTGGCCATTCTCTGCACTGAGAGGGGACAAGGTCACTGCCTTGGCTCATCTGTGTGCTCAGCTCTCATTGCACCTGTGGAGCCAGCAAGAACTGCTCAGAGATTTGAAAAAAAACCCAAAAAACATCTGACTGCAGCTGCAAGACTGATGTGCCACAGCTGGCCTCCCTCAGAAGGCCCCAGCCCCATATTCAGCAGGAGAACAGGGTTGGGAGGGACCTCTGGAGATCACCCAGTCCATCCCTGCTGCCACGGCAGGGTCACCCAGAGCAGGTGACACAGGAAGGAATCCAGGGGTTTGGAATGTCTCCAGGTGGCTTGGGATGTCTCCAGAGAGGGAGACTCCACGCCCTCCCTGGGCAGCTGTTCCAGGGTTCTGCCACCCTCAATGCAAAAAAAGTTCTTCCTCATCTTGAGGTGGAAGTTCTGATTTTTAGTTTATGGCCACTGCTCCTTGTCCTGTCACTGGGCACCACTGAAAAGGGCCTGGCACCACCTTCTTGGCACCACCTTTGAGATGGTATATTCATTAATGAGATCCCCTCTCAATCTTCTGTTCTCAGGCCCAGCTCCTGGGGTCTCACCTCACAGGAGAGATGTTCCAGACCCTCATCATCTTCATGGATCCTCTCCAGCAGCTCCGTGTCTTTTTTAAGCTGTGGAGACCAGAATAGAGCTCATCACTGCCCATGTGGCCTGAGCAGAGCTGAGTGCAGAGGTGAGGATGAGTTCCCTTGGGCTGCTGGCCACACTGCTCCCAATGCACACAAGGACAGTCAAGCTCTTCATCACATTTCTGACCTCTTCTCTTCCTCAGGAACCAATCACACATGCTCAGAGTTAATTCACTTAACCAACATGCTGATCCAAGGCTATCTTTCTACTTTGTGTACCTCCTAAACAACTGAAGTTTTTATTTAGGCTTCCTTTCCAGCTGAGATAGACCCTTAATTCTTCATATAGAACATATGGACATTGCAAATTACATCAACATCTGTCTGACAAAATCAGAAATATAGGGACCTGCTTTTCTCATAGACATCTCTAAAGGCTTTCATGTTCTAGTCTTTTTCACACCCTTGACACCTTTCATCATGCCTTTCTTGTTTTTCTGTTCATCTACAGAGACCTTTATCAGCAAACCAACTCCCTCTGTGTGCAGTAGGGATGGGGTTACCATGCTGGAGGTTGACATCTTCCAGCTTAAAAATGTCACTCGTGGGGGTTTGTCCAAATTAACACAGTGTCAAAGGCAAGGCTGGATTCAAAGCTGAGCTCTGCCTGTGCCTCAACATGAACAGAGGTTTCCTTAAAAAATGGCTGCCTAGAGAGCCTTCAAAGCAGAGCTAAAATACTGCACAGCTTCTTTACTATTAGATCCCTAGATTTTTTATTTTATTTTTGCCATTTCTACCTCCTCTGCATGGCTGTGTGATTAGCTTGATTTAAAATAAAACCTTGCTTTCTTTATAATAATATGATTTGGTGGGACTACAAACAAGACAGCTTTCACCTGACATCAGTTAGGTTATTTTTTACAGACTTTTGTTGGAATTGCTGGTAATTCTGGAGCTTTAAGCTCTGCATGGAAGCAAAAAGCATCATTTGCTCCAAAGTTACAGTAAATTAATATGAACAACCCTGCTGATGTTCAGGTTTCATTTGGTACATAACATACTGAAATGCTGTTAAGACTCCACAGAATACTGAAGATTTGTCTGCATGCTTTTCAAACAAAAACAAAAAAGTAAAGATGGTACATGCTTAACTCCCTTGGGCTAATTTTTTAAGGCATGCCTGTAAAACTGCATCAAAATATTTTCTGAATACAGTTCTTCACACCTGACCTCTATTTACGTATAGAAATCAGATGCTGTACAACAGATAGAGACTCTGAAGCTGTATTTATCCCTTTGACCATAAAGACATTCCTTCACTTTTATTTTTCATTATGAGTGGATTTAAAGAACTTTTTTTAAAGACTCCATTACCCTTTTTAAAATATGACAGAGAAAGAACAACAACAAAAAAACCTAAAAATATAAAAAACAACTAAAACCCCCAACCAAAAAGAGCTGTACATATTTTGTAAGAAAACATTCTTACATCAATCAAGCAAATATACATTAGCAAGAAGGAAACACATTAAGACTCATTTTCCTTTTTCCAGTGCCAGGTTGTTTCCTTTGTGCTATATATCAGAATGAAAGTAATTCACCTCTCAAAACAAAATATTAGAGAACAAAATATGACTGTGATGCACTTCTGCAGAATACAGTCAAATTTCCATAAAATGTCTGCAGGGTTTTGCACATTAAAATTTCTCTTACTAAAAATGTTTATGGAAATAGGTCATTATGCACATTACTAATAGAGAGCAATTTGTTGCTTTTAAAGGAGCTTTTATACTAATAGTTGTGAATAAACACATTTATCAGACACCCTAAATATAAACAATGTATACACTGGCAAGCACAGCAGACATGGATTAAAGGAGTTGCTCATTTGGGGCCCAGTTCTGCTGCCATGGAGCTTGGGGGAATTTTGGACAGTTTTTGTTGGGAGATGAATGGTGTCTCTGCTGTGGAAATGGGCTAATGGAAGGTACCACAACATCCAAAAATTCAGGTCCTACCTGCTTGCACACAGCTCAGCCAGACCCATTAAGGCTCTCTCTGTGTTCAGTGAAAGGGAGAACGAGGGTTGGGATGTCCAAGCAAAACCCATCCCTTGCAGCCAGAGCTGCAGAGCCCAGGCCAGCAAGCCCAGCCCCACAAAGCATCATCAATCTGTGGAAAACAAAGCAGATTTTCACATCAATAGCAGCAACTGTGCTCATGTCACATCAGAATTCTGTTTGAAATTGTACACATCCCATTATCAGCACTTGGAAAAAATAAAAGGATGATAACAGGTATTGTGATTTTAGTTGACTTCTGAGGAACAAAGAGGATAGAACCAGGCAATTACACTGTGTAGGTTATCATAGCATGGGAAGCAACAGGATACCAGTTTAAAACTGCAGGGCTCACTGAGGAACATCTTGGAATATATTTACACAGTAGCCAGCATCCATTCTCCTAAAAATCCCACTTAAACCACAGATTAGATCACGGAGAAAGTGCAAATGAAATGAGCTGCTTTAGGAAGATATGTTGATTCCTGTGGTCCCTTGCTTGGTTGTCAGTAAAAGTGAAGAAAATGTAAAACATCTATCCAATTATTTCAGTTAATATACAAGCATTAGGCATTCAAATTCCTAATTAAGAGACAACATGCCCTGTCAGGCATCTGCATGGGCTATTGAACATTGCCTAGATTGTTCCATAATTATCCTGGCTTAATAGCTCTAAAAATGTAAGCAATGTGCATCCATTGAGGAAATGCACTGCTTATCACACGAGGAGGAGCAGCACACAGAACATGCTCTGCCACGGTGTGTTTGTGCTGCAGGTTTTTAGTGGAACATGCTTTAATTAACAGCTTAGGAGCTGGCTGCTGTTGGCAAGGAGGAAATGGAACTCACACATCAAAATAGATTTCCATTATCAGATTTAAACATGAAGAACTCAGCTGTTGGACGTGCTCCATTTCAGGGATTCCATTGTCAGGCACCAAAAGGAAGAGATACCATGTGCAAAAAAAATAAATATATATTTTGTAGTGATTTCACCGTGATACTTTTCAAGGCTCATCTGTTAAAATCTTCCATCTCCCAGCCCCATTTGCCAAAAAAAAAAAAAAAAAAATCAGCATCCTCTGGGGCAGTCATGTTGTCAAGGAAACAGATTTTTGCCACCTTCTATGATTTGCATTGTTGGTAAATTTGCTACAATTTCCTTCTTTTAAAGCCTGATATCTATGTTCAAGATTTTACCAAAGTTACCTTAAATGGTGCAGCCATAGCATCAAGATGACTCTTTCACACTCTCTGGCAAAACTGGGCAAATCATGGATATATTCTCTGCAAGGAACACAAGAATTAAATTTTTCAGCTCCTTGAAATGGATTTCTTCTGCCCTTTAGCCAATAGGCTTTGTTTTGGAAAATAATATTTTTTAAGGGCTCCATGTACCTTTCTCTTTCTCTCTTCTTTTTGCTTTGAATTAGACAGAAGGCAAAAAGGGGAAAACAAATAAAAGGCAATTTTATAAAAGACAGTGGAAAGATGAAGAAATTTTAGAACTGAAAAACGTGCAAACAAAACCTATTTTTTTCAGCACTGTTTTTGTTTTAGCTAAAACTCTAAGCTAAAAACTCAACAGGCTCTGGTCAAGTTTACTGTTAAACCCCTGGAAATGGATATTGCATGGGATGCAAGGGTGCAATGTGAAAACTTGGCAGCCTCAGGATGTTTCATGCAACAGAGGGAGGGAGAGACCCCTCAAAATTTCACTTGAGACTACCAGGAGGAACTGAAGCAATTCTCAGGTTCCCTGTAGAATATCAATAAATAAAATATAAATAAATAAATTCCCTGCCATCCTATCAATAAACAACTTGAATAAATATATCTTCCTACCTGGGACAGATCCAGCAGAGTTGATTTGATTCAGCTGCTTTTAGGTGGATTTTCTTTTTGTTTTTTTATATCACAGTAGGCATTACTGCCATAGCATCCAGTGGTGAACTTCCATCTCTTTAAAATAAAGATTTCTGCCATAGATCTCACATCTATTTTGCCAGCTCTGGTGGGTGAAAACTTTTCTTCTCTGCTCTTCTAAACAGGAATAACTGATTTTTTAAAAAATTGTGTATTTACCTGTTCTTTCCCGTCCCTGCCCCAAAATAAGTAGAATTTTACTGGCAAAATCAGAATATAGTAGGCCTCAGCTGTGTATTTTCTAGCCTGAAATCTGACACCATAATGGGTATTAAATATGCATGTTTTCTTCTTCACTAGATATGTAAACTTTTTATTAATTAGACAGGAAAGTAATCATCCATCTGGGGATATTAAAGGAATATCAATCCAAATGGTAGAACTGATAACACAAATTTTGGCTGAACTGTTTCTGTCAAAGGATAGATTATTAAATTTTTTAAAAATATCTATATATAATATTATTTAACGTTTCAATGAAATTCAACAATGAACTTTAGACAAATTGAATCATATTTTTAAAGACTATTTTTAGGTCTCAAATTTTTTTTTTCCTTTCCTCCTCTGGTACAAAATCATAAAAGACACATATTTTTTGGTCTCAAATAAGAAAAACAAACCAAAAAAAGCCCTCTATATTTTCAAAAGAAGACAATTTTTTGTTCCATATGAGATCACAAGAAAATTAAGGCACTTAAGAGTACAGGTCACATAAGAGCATAGGTCACTTACCAATATTATATTATTTTTTCAGTGGACAGTGGTAATCCTGCAGACTAAACTCCATACTGGGTAAATTGTAATAAATTTATGGTTTGAATATAATATACAATATATATTTATGGTCTTGTTTTTTGGTTTTGCTTTGGTTGGGTTTGAGTTTTTTTTGGGGTCGGTTTTGTTTTTTGGGGTCGGTTTTGTTTCTTGAAATTATTGCTATTTTTCATTTTTTGTTTTTCTACTCTGTAAAGTAGCAACAATGTGAACACTTCACTTTGGATCCCTCTAACTTCTGCACCATGAGGACACAGGAGGTGTTCTGAGGAGGGATGAGACATTCCCCCTGACACAACATTCCTGGGACACAGGAATTCCTTTGCCTCAGGGGTAAGACAAGCAGGCTGCACTCTAATTGCTCATTAATATTGAGGACAGTGTTGAGTAGTCCCATGGTAAAATTTTTGGGGTAATTTAAAGCTTTCTTTTCCCTATTTTTTTCTTTTCAGATGTGAGATGGAGAGTGGAAATGGTCAGGCAAGCCAGGGATACCTGGTTGGAAGCTTGGCACGGATTATCTTCACAGGTTTATGTGAGGGAGGGTGGGAGGTATCACTCAACATTTTGGATGTACAACTTTGGCTGCAGGAATGAATAAATCAAAACTCAAAGGCAGCCACGATGCCCTTTGCTGTTGCGTGGAGCAGAGTTCTGCACACTTAGCCCCTTTCCTAAACACAACACATTGTGTTGCTTTTTGCAAGCCACTGCATTATTTTCCTTCTCTCCAGGCCCCATCCTCTCAAAAACCTGTTTCATCTGGATTGCTGAAGCACAGATTCTCATCATCACTCAGAGGAGACAGCTCCAAACAGCTGCTCCTGCAGCTGGAAGGTTTTTCAGTGCCAGTCTAGACCTTCATGCAGTAAAGCTCTGATGTTCATGAATAGTCAGCTGATTTCCCTGGCAAAGTTTGGGTGCCTCACTGCATTGGTTCCTACAGCAAATATTGCAATTACAGTCTCCTCTTGTAGGTTGGCAGATTTTACAGGCTTGTGTTGCTCCAAATATTTCTCACCCATGTGGGAATACTAATGTGGGGTTCACAGTGCCCAGGTGTACCTGTAATATGAGATTCCTCAAATTTGGGTAAGCAGTTTGGGGTGTGTTTGCTTTTGTTTGTTTTTTTTTTTCTCTAATGCAGACAATTTGCAAATAAAGAGGCAAAAAATACATATGCTATATAAGTAACTTTGAAATGACAGCAAAGAACACGATTTAAGATGAGGGTCCTCTCAGAGCAGCTAAATTTACCTTTAAAATGAAGGATTATGGGGATTGTGGTAAGAATTAGGTTTCACCCCATTTTTTCCTTCCAACAAAATATGCACTGCCAAGCACAAACAGAGAAAGTTGCTGGGGTTTTGGTTGTTTGCTTGTTTTGGTTTGGGTTTTTAATTTAGTTTTCTTTGTTTGTTTGTTTTGATTAGGTCATTCGAAGTCTTATTTGCTCTGGAAACTGCAGCTACATAAAGAGCCTGTCCAAAGCTCAAAATTTTTCCAAAATCAAGAAAAGGGGAACAGTGAAATAGTAATTAACAGACAAGAGAACTCATTATATTTTTCTATTAAAGAAATTTGTCAACTAGATACCTTTAAAAGAGAGTTTATCATGACTGCTCCTTGGAAGTGCAGAGTCTGCCTTGTTAAGTATTCACATTTACTGACTCATTGTTTATAAAATCAGGTGTTCCAAAGACAAGAGGTATTTTTTACAATAAGCAATTCTGTAATGAAACAGAGAAATAGAAATCAATTTATTAGATATCATCTGCATAGAGAGCTATAAAGAAGACCTCGGGAAAAAATTCTCAAGACTGCTGTAATTTGTACTTTGAGAGAGCATATATAAATATCTTCAGGCTCCATAAATTTAGATGGTTTACCAGAAAACATTAATAACTTTCCAGTGCAAAGGGTGAAATGCCCCACCCACATTCTCCATACTGCATTCTTCCCAAAATACCTGTACTTCCTGTAAGCATGAATTCTATGTTTAGATTTGTTTAAAATAATGAAAAAGAGTAGGAAGCAGTCTACCTTTTAAAAGATGCAGTTGAAAGCCAGTAAAATAGGATTCCAGGGGCACCTTCACATCATCTTCATATCTTCATACTTTCACCTTTCCCTACACTAAAAAAAAAGCAAATTGCTTAAATGTTTTGCTAAGCCCTGCTCACCTCTTGGGTGTTTCAATGAATTTAGTTGATGTGGCTCCTTCACAATCAAATGTATTTTGATACACCTATAGCTTGTTGATTACAACCCATTTCTCCCACTCTGCTCCCCTGAGAAAGGAGCTCTGTGTCAGTGTGCCTCTCACAAATCAGGAACAGCACAATTGAGCTGCTTTCCTGATGAGCCCCATCAAGCCCATTTTTGGAAATGACATAAAATAATGCATTTCTCCTTTTTTCCAGGCAAAGATATTTTATATCCTGCCTTGTATTATGTTGCATGTAGTCATTTCAGAGTGTGCCATCCTCCTTTCCCAAAGCATGCTGCTGTAGATGAGTACATCCAGACTCTGAATTTAATTTGGGGAAGAATCAGCACTTTACTGGTGGCCATCTTTGTACTCATGACAGTGGAGTGGTGCACCAAAACTGTGCTGTTGTGTTATTGTTTTCTTGGTAGTGGCATTTCTGGCTATTTTGAAATAACCCAGAGTTTCTAGACAAAGGGAAACCTTTTGAATGAAACAGGCACATTGGCTGGTGGTGGAATTATTCAGAAATGGAGAACCTGGTACATTTATTCCCTCCTCACAGAGCTCTTCCTCACTGGTGACATCAAAGTCACAGTGCCCAGGCATGTCCTGCCCTCAGATGCAAAAGATCAAGACCAAAAGAAGAGATGGGGATGCATAAACAAAACCTGATGGTGTTTGTCTCCCCTTCAGCTCTGGCCTTGGGTGCACGATGGGTTCCAACACTGACAATCACACCCCAAAGTAACTCATCCCTTCTGTAATGTTGAAATGGTTTTGTTTCACAGGTCAGATAATAAATCATTGTTTTCCACTCTGGTCTCCTTCATCTGTCTTATCACATGCTGGTGAGTAGTGCTAAAGAACTTTTAAAGTTCTCTGGCCTCCTCATACCTCAGTGTGTATGTAAGTGGCACAAACCAACTTTGCTGCTCTGAAGCTTGCTAGCAATTTTTCTCTATTGAATTATCAAATTCAACAAACTCTGAATTACGCAGTTTCTGTTTAAAAAAATAATTGAACGGGCTACAAAACTTCAATCAACCCTCTCACTCAGTTCTGTCTGGTATTTGATATTTTTGTTTATTGCACACAACTGAAAACCAGCACATCATACTTAGGGTAAATTTAAGTGTTTAAAGTGCATTGCTATTCTGCCTTGTGTGATGGAAAGTGGGGTGAGAATGAGAAAAAGAGAGATATAATTAGCTGTACACTGAAATACTTCCTTGTACAAGTCTTTCTTCCTTAGTATCTTACCTGAAAAACATGGTTGACAGTATTATTTTCTCCCTTCTGCATTCAGTCTATCTAATATAAATACTTAATTCTACTGTCAGGACTATTAATTCTTAAGCACTAGAACAAAGGGCCTGGGCCAAAGCCAGTGCTTCTCTTGCACAGCAAAAAATTAAAAATAATTAGTGGATAGTTATTTCAATATAGTCACCCTCATGCTAATCTCCTCAGGTGCAGGATAAATCTAACTCAGCTGGATATTTATTATCTTTAAGATACAACCTGCTTTCCCCAAACAGACAGTTTAGTATCTTCCTCAGGTGCTCATTATCCCTTGTTTGGATTGCTGGGCTCTGTTGCCTTAGCAGAGCTGGGCATACCCATGAAGAGCCCTGCAGAGCTCCCTGCCAGCCCCCATGCACATCTGCATCCCCTCTGCCAGATGTGCCACCTCAGCTTACCTGAATCTCACTTCACAACCAGCAGGTTTTGCAAAAGATCCTCTGGCCTTCCTCTCAAAGCTGCTCACTGTCCTCAGAATAAGAAACCTGAAAATATTTTCAGTTACCTCAGAGCTTTTTTTTTAGGTATCTCAATAAATCTCTGAATTGCCAGAATCCTTGTGAAATTATTCCCTAATACACACTGATATCCTAAGGATGACACCCAGGCATGGCCAGTAGAGTGGCCCGTTGTAATTTGATTTTTTTCCATAAAGCAGTTCACTTCTATTATTTCCCCTATTGTAAAAACTTAGAGATAAAAACATTTCTGTATTAAATATGGCATTGGGCTGGTCATCATTACAGCGCATAGTGTTGTTATAGTAGTAATAATAATAATTGAAAGAAGTCCCCAAACCTCTTATTTAAAATAAATCAGTAAGTATACATAACAATATAATAATAATTTTTATAAACATCATATATTTATGTGTGTGAATTTAAATATAGGTGTACACATGTTTTATATTAAAATATACATAAATTCAATAATTATAAACATTGAAATGCTGCAATAATAGCCCAAATAACCAGTTCCTATCAAAATCATCTCAAATCTAATAAACTTAAAAACAAGGGCATGCCATTAATGCAAATACTGCCTACTCTGAGTATGCAAATATCGTGTCAGATCCTGGACATGAAACAAAGGGATTTTATCTCTATAAATCTTTTTTATTGTACTACCATCTTATATAGCTTATTTTAATCAACTGAAAAATAGAGTTTGTATATCATTGATTATTTTCTGTAATTATTTGAAGACACAGAGGTCAGACTTGTGTGTTTAAGTAGGCATTTATCTCTTCACTTAATTTTTGTAATGTTGAAATATTCTTAGCTGAACAAGATGAGAACTAGAATATTTTTCCCCTGTCTAAAAGAGACCATGAAATGAATCATACTCTTAGTGTCAGTAATTTGGAAACAGCAGAAAAAATGTGTATGGGGAGGACCTGTGTTAGTGTAAATCACTTTAGTGACAAAGAAACTTCTGTTAAACTTTTCTGTCTAATTTGAGACCATACATATAGACAGGTGGACCAAAATACCAGAGTTCCAGTGCCTGCCCAATAAAGCTGCTTTTACTCTCTAATTAAAACACATCCAGTAGCAGAACATAACTGTTTATAAAATTTTCCTTGTTTGACAAATAAAACAGCTCAAAGCACCCTGATAAACTTTATTCTTTAAAACAAACAAACAAAAAAAACCAAAACTGAAAAAAACCAAAAAAACCTCAATTTTCATTTAGACCCTGGATCTCATCCTTCTCCGGAGTCAAAATTTGCTTTATGCCCTGGGCAAAAACTGGTCTGAGAGAAGTTCACATTGCATTATGGAAAATTCTCTAAGGAATCTGACCTTTGGAAAAAAGTGGAAGGCCAGCTGAAATCCTATTCCCTTAAGTATTCACAGAAAAAATGCTGCTTAATCATTAATTGAACAATTTAATAATAAAAGCATTTACCTTCTCACAGCAAAACAGAAGCACTCTTGCCCTTGTTATGCCAGGTGCACATAGTCTGGTAGACTTTCTCCTGGGTGGAGGTATTCTTGAAGGAAAATTTATTATTTTATGATACTATATTATATTAAAGAATGCAATGCTAAAGAATACAGACAGGATACTCACAGAAGGCCAAAAAGATAATAATAAAAACTTGTGACTTTCCAGAGTCCTGGCACAGCTTGGCACTGATTGGCCAATAAGTGAAAACAATTCACACCAGAATTCAATGAAACAATCACCTGCTGGTAAACAATGTCCAAACACATCCCACATGTGAGCACAACACAGGAGAAGCAAATGAGGTAACAATTTGTTTTCCTTCTTCTCTGAGGCTTCTCAGCTTCCCATGAGAAAATTCTGGGCGAAGGGATTTTTCAGAAAATATGAATGTGACACAGGGCAGGTCCAGGATGGTGGTTTTCCTCCCAGATCAGCAAAAAATGCAGTGCAACTATAGTTCTAATCCAGAGAAATTTCTTCTGACTCTGTAATAGCTTCGGTTGAACTTTCCTTACATCAGTTTCCCAGAATTTATTTTGAAGCCATTTATATTTTTGAATGCCACAATGTCATGGGGCAAAAAATAATCACAGTATAGCTATAATTTGCATGGAAAATTATTTCCTTCAGTGTTATAGCTCTTGCTGTTGACAAAAAGGTCCACTGGAAACAAAAATGTTTTAAGCTATGTAGGTGTGATTAACTTATTTTGCAAAGCATGAATAGAGGAGGGAAAAATGCTTACTGGATTTCTAATGGAAAAGTGAGATCTGTGGGATCCCCATAACACATTTCCCTGAAAGTTCTTTTCTGTTCTTAAGGAAGGCTGTAGATGGAGACTCATGTTTGCATAAGCAACCAGAGGCATTCCAAGCAGTCAGAGAAAGACACTTTGCAGCACTCTGACAAAGGGAGTGTCATCATCAGCCTAGGAGGCAAGATTGAAAGAAAATGTTACAGGTCTCAGCCTTTAAAACATTTCTAGTGTGTCTGCAGAAGTGTCAGTAGCCCAAATGGCAAACATTCTGTGTCTTCTAACAAAGAGCAGGATATCAAAGCCTGTAATTTGAAAAGGGAACATCCCTTAAATGGTGCCTCTTCCACAGCTGGCTGTTTGCTTGAATGTGGTGGAGGGCAGACCACACAACAGAGACAACCTGTGGAAGGTGTATTGATGCCTCAGGTTTCAGCTTTTTTTTTTTTTCAGATTCTGTGCTGCTTTAGTGTGCGGGTCTGGGCTTCATATCAGGGGATGGTGAGCTCTGTGCACAGAGCAGGGACACAAAACAATTCCTGCTCCATCTGGGCACCAAGGACAAATGATCCAAATCTCAGCCCAAGAGCACAAACCCCGTGGGCTGGAGAGAGAAAAACAAGCAGGGTGGGACTGCCTGGGCTAAAGCTGGGATGGGACAATGAACTGCAAGATGCAAATGGAGCAGAACTGATCCCAGGGACAGACCCCGTGCCCGGCCGTGCATTTTGGGGCCATTTGGGTTCATGTTGGGTGCAGCCCTGGCTGGGCTCTTGTGCTGCCCAAGGTGGATCCATGGAGGAGATTCTTTTAATAAATCCCTGCTTTATTTTCTTTAGCTCAGTCCAGCCCCTGTTCTAGGTCAGCGTTCACAAGGCAGCACCATGAGGTAAACCCAGGATGCCTGTGGCTTTTAGGAAAACACTTATGTCTTACTGAGCATCCTGGTCTAGTGAAACATGTCCCTGCCTGTGGCAGGGGGTTGCAATGAGAGGATCTTTGGATTTCCCTTCCAACCCAAACCATTCTGTGATTCTATGATTTGTGGGACTTCTGAAACCATAATATCAGTGTGCAGCCTGCAAGCTACCCTGGATCCATAACCCAGAGGCTGCCCACTGCCTTTCCCCACCCTGCTGTTGACCCCAGCATGTCTGCAGGGATCTGCCAGCCCAGCCAGGGCTGGGGGCAGGCTCCCTCCCAGCTCTGCAGGGCTGCTGTGGCCTGTCACTGCCCAGCCGTGGCACTGGGCCAGCCCCACATAAAACATGAACCTCGGGTGGGTGAAAACCGCTCTTAATTCCAAATCTGAGATGCTCTGGGGGAGTTTGAAATTAAGCAAAGCACATCTGCCCATTCCTCATTATTGTTGCTGTTATTGTTGTTATAACCTTTCCTTACACTAATCCGCATTTCTGTTCCACATTGCGGCAATGCGAGAGGCTGGAAACAGTCATTAAAACGCGATAATGCTTAAAATTCTAGCACATTAACACTGACATTTTGCCTTCTAAACAATCTCAGGTAATGAAGGTCAGTACAAGCAAACAGTCTGTCTATGGCCCTTCGTTAGAGGCTCTCTGTGCTTGGACTTCACAGCAGGGGACTGTCAGGCAGCGTTTGCCTCTGTGCGGCTTCTCTCCAAGTGCTTGCTGCAGCTGGCTCCAGCATATGGTAGAATATGAAGATATTTTCTGGGGTCCACTGCCTCAATCACTGTTTAATGATTAATTACTGCAGGCTGGTGTCAGGGTGAGACATTCAAGGCTTCAGGCAAAAGTCTTAACTATGGAAAATGACAGCAGGCGGGATTTTGCCAAAACGAGCGACTTTGCGCTGCTAGTTCTAATGATTTGCACTTCCTTTTGATCCATTTGTAAACAGCAAGATGGTAAAAGGCTGAAATTATCAGGCAATAAATGCCAACAATAACAAGAAGTTGTTCCCAGAGAGAGTCTTAGGGTGTTTGGACTCGCTGAGAAAATGTTATAACTCAATCTCTTGAAACAAAGTGGGGACTTGTGCGCTCAGACCATCTCCAAGAGGGAAGGAGCCCAGGCTCTAACCACCAGGACAAAGATAAGCAAGAGGCAGAGAGCTGTGAGGGTGAGAAACTGAGCTTGGAAGTTCCCAGTTCCATCCCAGCTGATAGCATGGAAGCCATGGAGCTTTCTGTGCCAGATCTAGGACTTGTAAGAGCCTGAATGAGGGATGCAGGACTCCAGGCAGCTCTCCAAAATGCAGTTCATTACATCCAAGACCTTACAGCAGTCCAGGGTCGTGGGTGACAGAGCCTGTGCCCACAGCAGTCAGCTCCAGCTGCAGGCAGGCCTGGAGACCCTTTGGTTTTGGTTACATTGCATTATAGACTTTTCTTTGCTGGGCATCTTAATATGGTAGAACCAGTCTATACCTTAACTTTTATCTATAACCTATCATAATTACTATAATTACCATATTCATGTTACTATTCTCCAATCACTAAAAGTTAGTACATTACAGTTTAAGCTAGAAGTTGTTTTTCAGTTTTCTTGCAGTGGAAAATTCTGAGACCTTTTCTCTACTTGCAACATCTGCTGACTTTTTTGCCTGTGCTATCTTTCTGCTTGGTAAAAGCATCTTGTTTGAGGTGGGTCTATCCTATGCTCTAAGGCATAAAAACCCCTTCTAACAAACACACTCTTTTCCTCCTTGGTTATCCAGTAAGACTGGCTCAGCAATTATTTTCTTCTATCAAAACTTGCTTCCATCTCTATTCCTTCTTCAGATTCTATATTCAAAAATCTTTCTGCCAATAGTCTCACATGTCTGTGAGACTTTCTGGTCAAACTTTCATCCTTCCCAACAAGGACTGACCCCGTGAGGAGCTCCAGGACAGCACACAGCCCCTCCCCAGGCACTGGGTGCAGCATCCCTGTCACAGACATTCTTCTTGAAAAATCCTTTCTTAGGATTTTTTCCCTGCTGGAGCTCAGAGGCTCAGCAGCAAATGTAAACAATTGTTATCTGCTGCTGTGGAATGCAACAGGTCCACCTGTGGTTGGTCCCCTGTAGATGTTTGGATCTGCTGACCATTCACAGGAGGACTGCTATCGCTCTGTGCTGAGACACAGACGTTGTTATTCTTCTTTCTATCTCTCTCTCTTAGCATAGCAGCTTCAGAAGAAGTCTCTTTCCTTTCTATAATTATGTAGTATAGTTATAATGTTACATATATATCACAATATAATAAATCTAGCCTTCTGATAATGGAGTCAAGATCCTGTCTCTTCCATCCATCTACAAACCCCTGTGAACACTGACAACACATCCCCATCATCCCAGCCTGCTGGGGCATGGCTGGGGGAGCTGGGATGTGCTCCCGTGCTGCACAGGGACTCTGGGGGAGATGGAAAGCTGCCTCCACCCCATCCCGTGGTTCCCTCTGTGCACAGCCCCACTGAAGGACAGAGCCCTGGAGCCTCGAGCCCTCCCCTCCAGTTACATCAGCCTCAAATTGATGTAATGAGGACATGAGGGATCAAAGCTGTTTAAAGGCTTTTGTTCAGTTCATTTAGAAATGCATCTTAAACCCCATTAATTTGCTTTTCATGGCTCTGTGTGTGTATCAAAACTACCCATAAAGATACAATTATCTCCCACCTACAAAGATAAGAATTGTATGTGTGCTTTAATAAAGCCCAGGTTAATTTTCTTCAGATTGCCCCTCATCAGAAATGCAAAATGAGTGCAAATTATACAATTCACATTTAGTATCATGTTGCAACTGCTTTGTGCTTGTGCCAGTGAGTCCGCAGAGCAACAGAAGAGAATAAGATCTTTCATCTCAAGTGCCTTTGTCTTTGATAAAAATATGAAAAACACTTACTTTGATGAAGGAGTGTTTCAAAGTGGATAGATTGTGGTTCCATCTTCTTTGAGCAGTGCCATTACAGAAGCCAAAATCTCACCATCATCTTCCCAGTGAAGCTAGAATTAGAAAATCTCAAAAGGCCAAAATCTGACCATCCTCTTCCCAGTGAAGATTAGCACTGGAAATGCTTTTGGTAATTCAATGAAAATATTTTTCATTCCCTGGAAAAAAACATTATCTAGTGTTTTTGGCTGTTGAAAACCAAATAAGTTTAGGCTTTTGGGAAAGAGAAGCAAAAGAAATCACTTTACTTCCTTCTTTTATATCAAGTGATTTCTACTGAAGTAAAAAAGAAAATCCTGTAAAGTCTATGTGTTGCAGAAAAGGGTATTTTTGAGGAAACAAAATTGACTCACTTTGGATGAATTCAATGCTTTATAAAGGTATTTTATTTTCATGAATTAAATAATTTTTTGCAGTGCATAATCAAAATGCTTTTCTATTCCTCCAGGTTACAGAGTATGAAGACTAAGTTGTCTACTAATAAAAAACTAATTTTAGCTGCATCCAATCTTTAGTCCTTTTATTATTATGGGAAAAGAATGATGTCTAAGTGAGAAGCAGCAGATAATTAATGGGCAGGTTACCTAGCTTGTACAAGTCACAATGAAATGCAACATTATTTGTCAGTTTTTAATGTGATATTAACTGGTGATGGGTGAAACACAAAAGGTTGAGAGACTATTTGAGTGATCACCAGAAGTGTAGAAGCTTATTTAAAATTTATCTGGATGTCTAAATACTGTTGGGTTGGGATTAACTTAGTGCAGGTCTCCAGGAAATAAAAGTGGTGACATGAAAGTCCACACTTCAGAAAGGAGACTTGGTACTCACATAAGCACTGGAAATACTGTGAAAACAGCACTTTCTTGTTTCTCCTAATAGAAAGAATAATGTTACTCAGCCCCTTAAAATCTCCAGAAAAGCCATGAACTTTTAGTTGATATTAAAATATTAATCTGAGTTAGTCTGCATATGTCTAATTTTAAAAGCAATTTGAATCCTTGATAAATTAATGAAGCTTATTGAAACCAGATGCTTTATTTTTTGTCTAAGCAGCATCAAAAGAAAACTTGCTATGCAGACTGAAAATTTTAATCCAAAATATTTTTGTGATCTTAGAAACAATTTCAGAGAACAAAAACTGGAAGATGGGACTTCAAGGCCCCATCATACACAAAGGCACAACCTGGATAAATGTAAATAACTTTCAAGATGAGTCTCTCATTGTCAATGCAGACAGTTCCAAAGGCAAAAGCAAACAGCATTTTGGCAGCAGGAACTTTTAATGAGAATGTCATTAAGGAGTTCAAGCTACAGACCACAAAATGATGCACAGCAGACCCAGCTGATTTCCCTGCACCCCATACCTTTAGCTTCCATGAAACATAAAGATATTTTGGGTGAACTAAGAGCGTGTCCCCAAGTGAGGAGCCCTTCCTGCATAAAATCACAGATTTTCCAGAAGGTTGCTATCAGCTTCTGGCAAATTTTCACCATGGGTGAATGATTTCTTGGATATCACCTCTACTCATCTGTGAAACCACAGAAAAATTCAGAGAAGACCCATATGGAGTCAACATCCACCATGAAGACTTTGGGAGGGGTTTGAGTAGAAAGCAGAGCCCAGATGGAGTTTTGGTGCAGGAATGAAAGGCCAGTGCATTCAGGCTTGGAGAGAGCCTGTTTCACACTGCAAATGTAGGTTATCAGCCTAGCCAGGAGCAAAATCTGTGTCCTTGCTAAGGAACATTTGTAACTCCTCCTGCTACCACCTGGAAGAGCCTCATGCATCAAGAGAAGGACACAAATCAAAACAGAGATGAACAATGAGCACAAAAAAGAAATCCTGAATTCAAGTTGCTGTTATTTTGGGTTGGCAGAGCTCATGATTAGCATCATCAGACACTATTCAGGTTTATGTCAGGTCAGCCTTAAATCTACAAGTAAAAATTAAAGGTAATCTCAAACATTAATCATCCTCCTTTAAAAAGAAAAGAAAAGTGATTAACGTGCTGTTGCAGTTGTGTTATTGTCATTACCTTGTGCTTTTGCTCCTCCACTCCAGAAATCATCTCATATCATTTTAGATTACCTAGGAATGCTTCCCATCACTTATCTGCCATTTCAAGAGCACAGGACTCCCAGAGGTCATGTCACATCCACCAGCACTGTCCAAAACCTGCTAGGTTGTCTGCTAAGTGACTGGATATGTCTAGAAACAAAAGGGCAAGAGTGTGATTCTTCTGAGATTAGGACTCCCCAGCAGCCTAAAAATGGTAGAAATTCTTAAAAGATTTAGGTGAACAGTAGATTTTTGGATGCCACCCTATGAAAGAATATATGCAAGATCTCTGATCTCGTTTAGTTGAGCTGGCATATTTATATCCCAAATTTTATGAGGCTTGAGCTTTCAGAGTAAGGGTGTTATGATGAGTTAACACCACTGCTTAGATTGTTCACCAGCCAAATAGCAAAATTTCTTAATGTCATTTTATGGGACTTATAAGACATTAAACTAAATATGATTGCTGCTCCATAAAACAGAACAGTTCTCCATATACTGTATGTATGCAAATACAACATCCTATCTCAGCCTCCAGTGCCCATAGTAAGTTATCCTTAGAGTTTAGACTGAATAGCTATTATTGGTTTACATGCTCCTATATCTTTGCATTTCATATAGCTAATAAAGGGAGAAGCTTTTCAGAAAATAGGAGTGATGCCTTATGTGCCTCACCATGCAGCTGAGAAGCTTTTCTCTTTCAGCAGAGGAGGTGCATTTGTCCAACTGAAACACATTTTCAAAATGCAGAAGAGGTGAATTTTCAAACCCAGGCAGGTGGGGTGTTTAATGAATGGCAAAAGTTTCTTTCAAAATCCATTGTCATATGAGGCCAAATATTCCCATGGATCCACGAGCAAGGTATCTAGAATCAATAGATCATACTAATAAATAGGATACCAGGTGAAAGTTTAAACATGATCTAAAAAAATCTCTCTACCAAGAATGAGAAAAATAGCTTTTATCATAATTACCTACTCTATCAATTTAACTTCATACATATTGTCCACTTTTGCAAAGATTATTTTTTACCTAGGTGGACCCCAGTCCTATTTCTGAAAATAATTTCATCCTGTTTGCTACAATGGGAAGAGCAACCTTAACAGAGGGCCATTGCTATGGTCCTATATTTCATTTTAGAAATTGAACATAAAATAATTGTTGCTGTTTTCCAATAAATTCTAATTTGGGATGCATCGAATCAGGAATATTAACCAGGTAATGCCTGAGCTGAATGTTATGATTCTGAGGGCAGAAAAAACACATGAGGTTTTTAAAAGCTGGGATTTTGAATGAAAGAGGAAATGAATCATCAATTTATGAAATCACCAGCATATGAAAATCACCAATTAAGGAATGCATAAGTTTGATAAAATCTGAAAAAAGTCATGTGTGCTAGTCAAAGTAATAATTCGTACAGCTACTGATCTTGGCAGCATTACAGAGGTGACATTTTTACAAGGTTAAGCTGTCTTTGAACTTTTCTATAATTTAGTAGATGCAAACAGACATTTTTTTTCTGTATCAAAACATTTGACAGACTTTTTTTCTGTTTAATTTTTTTCTGTATTTTTGTCTTTTCATTCCTTTACTTAGAAATTATCTCAAATTTTGACAACTGTAAAAGGAAAAAAGTCCTCTTCATTGCATTTTACTACTCCACATCACATTAAAAAATATCTAAGATATTAAGCCAACTAAGTATTGTTCCACATTCCCAGCTTTTGAAATTATTGGCAAGGCAACTTTGTGGATAACCCCTAGAGAAATAAGACTATTTGATATATATTTGTCATCTCTTTTATATTCTTTTGCTGCAACTATTTAGCTGTTCTTTCAGAGAGACTCTGATTTTGGGGCTTTTTTTTCTGAGAAGAGAATCAGACATGCTGGAGAAACGTGCATGGAAAACTGTAGAGATTCATGAGTAAAACTGCCATTAAACTTAGAGAAAGACTGTCCCTATATATAATATTTAGGCAAATCTGAGCACAGGGGTCATAAAATTCATTCCACACCTTCTTTATGCATTAGTGTAAAAGTTCAAGTCTTTGAGTCAGTTCTTTTCAGCATTAGTGGCAGCTATTGCTGCAAGGAAATTAATAAGGCTGTCTCACTGACTTCAGTAGGAATATGCTCAGTCCCTAAACTCAGTCCCTAAAGCTCTGCTGAAACATAAATGTCACTGTTTTGAGGGAATACTCAATATATTTTGTTCTCTGAGGTACAACAGCCTCTGAAGCTGCTTCAATGAAAGTTGATGGAAACTCAGGAAAAGTTAGTTGATACTTCCTGAATATCTTCAATGAGGGAAAAAAAAACAAAAACAAAACCAAAACAAAATCCAAAAGGCAATTTATCTTCCCCCCACTTCTGTCACACTTTCTTTTGGCTAGTTTCTGTGAAATAACCTGTCTGAAATCAATGGTTTAACTGAGTGTAAGAGATCTGGATCTGGAGCTTCTCAAGAAACTGTCCCTGCTTGGGAAGTTTCAGTGTGCAGGGTTATCCCAATTTGGGGTCCATGGAGTTCCTTGCAGAGAGATTCCCAAAGGACATCACAGCTCAAATTTTAGCAGATTTAGGAACCCAAGTTTTGTCTTACCAGAAATAATTAAGCTCACTTACTTCAGAAGTCCTAAAAAACAGGCAAAACTAAGGATTTTTCAGTGCTGATCATGTAAGAGATGCTGGACCCTCAAAGTAGTGCTCTATACATATTTTCTCAACACTTGATAAATGACCAGATTATAAACAATCTGTGTTGAGAACAATATATGTGAATATTATTTTTAGCCTCAATTATGTGGTTTAAGATCAACAGGATTCAAGTCTTGTTTTTTGAGAGTCTGACTGATCTGCTTTGTAAACCCTTTCATTTTTTCTCCTTTTAATAAACTATTTGTCACGCCTCTTTGTTCTAAAATGAGAGCAAATGTTTTGCTTTATAATCTTACTTTTTTAACTAAATAAAAGTTGCTGCATAAAGTTTTAATATAATTCTAAAATATGCCCTTGTAGAAGTTGCCATAAATGTCGACATTTTCAGCAGCATGAATTTATGATGACACTGAATTTTTACAGCACTATAAAAGTCCATAGTCATGATGACATCTACAGCTGCCTTTTCACTACAATATAAGAAACTATATTAAGACACATAGTTCAACATTTCCACAGACTTTAAGGAAGAAATTGTGTACCCTAGTGAGCACTCACAGCAGTCTCAAGATGGAATAGATGATTATTTAGCTACTAAATGTTTTTATATTGAAATGGAGATCAGCAGAGGGTTCTTTTGCTCCTCTTCAGTTTTTATTTTCTTCTATTGATCAAGGCAGAAATTGTACCTAAAGAGCTCGAAATAAGCCTGAATTGAAGTTGCATTCTGCCAGGCAAAGGTAGCCTGATCAGCCAAAATGCCTCAGTGCAAACTCACACAGGATGGGGAATAGGAGGACTGAGACAGGAGGTCATGTGTCTGCAGGGCTGGCATCTCCCTGGCATTCCAGAGATGTTCTGGGATGGCTCCTGGAGTGTTGGAATGGAAAAACACAGGGTTCTCTGGCAAGAAAAGGCAGGAAGACGAGGCAGGGCTGTGATCCCCTCAGCCCCTCTGGAGTGCAGGGTGTTCCACCTGGGGATGGATGAGGAGCCAACTGAGAGCTTCTGGGCCAGAATTAAAAAGAAAACATGCTCCCATCAGGAGTTCTGCTCAGGAACTCCCAACATAAGGTCAGAGACCCGTTGGAATGGATGATGAGAGGGGAGGAGCATCTCTCCTATGAAGACAGGCTTCTATTAAAGAGTTCTGTTCCAACAGAAGAAGAGAAGGCTCTGGAGAGACCTTACAGCACTTTCCAGTACCTAAAGGGGTTACAAGAGAGCTGGAGAGGCTCTTTTTACAAGGGCAGGAGGGAATGGCTTTGAACTGGAAGAGGGTGGATTCAGATAAAGAAAAAATTCTTTACTGTGGGGATGGTGAGGCAGTGGAGAAGGCTGGCCAGAAAATTTGTGGATGCCCCATCCCTGGAAGTGCTCAAGGCCAGATTGGATGGGGCTTTGAATAACCTGGTCTAGTGGAAGGTGTCCCTGTCCATGACAGTGGAGTTGGAACAAGGAGACCTTTGAGATCCCTTCCAACTCAAAGCATTCCATGATTCTCTAATTACTATGTTGTGAGTGCTACCTTAAGTCTAGAGGCAGCCAGAGCACCTGGTTTTTGTTTTGCAAACATATAAAAGGTACCTCAGAGACACCAGAAGTCTTCAACTGAAAGGAAAAGGACACACTACTACATGGCATTCCAGAAAACATGCACTTAAAGATGAAATTAAATTAAATATTGTCATATCCATAATCCATAAAGTCACATGCTTTTGGAAGATGATTATGGCTTATATTGCATGCCAGAAGCAAAAACTGCAACAACAGCATTACTGTACTGGAGGTGGTGCTCTTGTACTTGCTCAAGTCCCAAATTATGGAAAATTTGGATTAAAGGAAATCTTCAAGATTTCTCTCTTTGATACAAATATTTAATTTAGGTGAAATATTTCAAAGACATGAATATTTCCATACTCAGGCTGTGGGTAAATGAAATATACCACTGGATAAGACATTTCCTGATTATCACAATAGGACAAGTATGGACCCAACTCTTCCACCAATGCACACTCAACGATTCCATTGAATTAAATATGAGTTACATGTACAGAGGGACTGAGGCAGCCTGCTTTAATTAGTGGGAAAATGTCAAGTCCCTGTGTACAGTGCAAACCTAAAAACACCCAGACAGTTAACCCTTCCATTGCTATTGAACAAGGTATTCAAGTCAAATTAGAAAACCTCAGAGGAATCAAGTGAGTGTAAAATGACCCAGCAATTCAACAGGAAAATTACTAGCAAAGTAAGGGTCCAAAAAATCCAACTAAATGCTCAAGCAAACAAAGCAATGTTTTTAAAAACTGCTTTGAATTTACCCCATCAAGTCCGTTGTTAAGCAAGTGGTCAGATACAACATCAGGGAGAACTTGTTAGCTTTCATTGATCTGGAAAAATCAAACCACTTAGGGCTGTCCATTTCTATGGGAATTACAAAAAAAAAAAAAAAAACACCTAACAAAAAAGCCCCAAAAAACCTTTTTGCCTTGTCCAAGAATCCTATTGGCTTCAATGTCCAAACATTTGATTGAAAACTGAAGCTATGTATCATAAAAAAATACTTTGTTGAATCTAAGAGTGGAGGTTTCTAATCAGATGCTTAAAAAACCCAAAATTTAAAGTCTGAGTTTCTGAAAAATGAAGCTGTGTGGGGAATTCTCTCCATTTTATAGTGTAACTACTCTACAGTATTGTTAGATGCCTAGGAACACTTGATATCTTTTTTTCTTGGAGAACTCATTCTTTGCCAGCCCTGTGGCTACAGCAACAGGACCCCCCATGGAAGTTGCCTGCTGGGTGGGTTTCCTTTCTCTGGAGACCCTCACTGTCCTAAAGCTGCACCTTTCCACAGCTGTCAGTACTCTTGGCACAATTTTGACTGAAACTTCCCAGTTTAAGACACATGTGTCATAAAAACTCAAGGAAAACTCAGAGTACAGCTCCAGACCAGCTATGAAATGAGCTTATCCTCAGTTTTGATATAATTTTTCAGCATCAGGAGTGTTTAGGCAGAGTTCCATATTACTAATGCCAACATGCAACCAGAGGGAGTACAGCATGAAAATTATTTAATATCCCACGTCTTAATTTGGGGTTTTCAGAATTAAAATATGTGAGCACACACAGGTATTTTCAAAAAGCTTCTCTAAGATGCAGGAATACTCTGCCCTGGTAATTCAAGCCTAGCACATCACCTGGGCCAAAGCAGCAATGACAGGACATGGACTGCAAGATTGGACAGAAAATAGCCAGGATACAGCAATATCTGGAATATCACAGCACCAACAGCCAGACTTTCCCCTTGCATGTCAATCCTCATATGAATCCCCTGCCTGCATAAAGAGAAATTCTAGAACAGCTCCAAGCAGATATAGTACAGCATGAAAATTATTTAATATCCCACGTCTTAATTTGGGGTTTTCAGAATTAAAATACGTGACCACAGACAGGTACTTTCCAAAAGCTTCTCTAAGATGTTCTCTAATACTCTCCCCTGGTAATTCAAGCCTAGCACATCACCTGGGCAAAATAGCAATGACAGGACATGAACTGCAAGATTGGAGAGAAAATAGCCAGGATACAGCAAAATCTGGAATATCACAGCACCAACAGCCAGACTTTCCCCTTGCATGTCAATCTTCATATGAATTACTTGCCTACATGCAGAGAAATTCTAGAACAGCTCCAACCAGATAGAGTACAGCATGAAAATTATTTAATATCCCACATCTTAATTTGGGGTTTTCAGAATTAAAATATGTGAGCACACACAGGTACTTTCCAAAAGCTTCTCTAAGATGCAGGAATACTCTCCCCTGGTAATTCAAGCTTAGCACATCACCTGGGCCAAAGCAGCAATGACAGGACATGGACTGCAAGATTGGACAGAAAATAGCCAGGACACAGCAATATCTGGAATATCACAGCACCAGCAGCCAGATTTTCCCCTTGCATGTCAATCCTCATATGAATTACTTGCCTACATGCAGAGAAATTCTAGAACTGCTCCAAGCAGATAGAGTACAGCATGAAAATTATTTAATATCCCACATCTTAATTTGGGGTTTTCAGAATTAAAATATGTGAGCACACACAGGTATTTTCAAAAAGCTTCTCTAAGATGTAGGAATACTCTCCCCTGGTAATTCAAGCCTAGCACATCACCTGGGCAAAATAGCAATGACAGGACAAGAACTGCAAGAACTGCAAAATAGCCAGGACACAGCAATATCTGGAATATCACAGCACCACCAGGCAGCCTTTCCCCTTGCATGTCAATCCTCATATGAATCCCCTGCCTGCATAAAGAGAAATTCTAGAACAGCTCCAATGACTTTAGGGCCTTGTGCAGCTCAGCAGCCAGAAGAGATGATCATTAGTAAAAGAATAATTGAATTCTCTGAGGAATTTTGTGTTTTACATAGCACTAGTGGTGAATGTGTACATCTGTAGCTGGCACTTACAAAGAATTTTTAGTTAAAACGTTGGCAAAAATAGAGACAATAAGAGTTCATGATGCAGGGTTCCTCCATACTGTTGCTTTTGGCTTGAATCAAACAATTGGAGTCAGATAGAATAATTAATATTACAAACCTTTTAATCACAGCACAAGTTAGTAAGATATGGACAGACATAATTACATAGCAAAAATTGTCTAGCTCTGCTAACTCCAATATTAAGATATTTCCTGGGAAATGGCAAAAAACAATGTCACATTATTTCTCCAATTCATTAATAAGCATGTTTTTTGCACACTGTTCTTCATGGTGTATTAACTTATGACAGGGGTCAGGGCTACATTAAATTATAGGATAAATTATTATAGTTAACAGTGCTATTTGACAGTTTCTTAGGTATCTGCTGCTCTTAAGCTTGTTCTGCATAGAATTTTTTTTTAACACCACAATTAAGAAAACTTAAATAATGAAACATTTTACCTTGATTCTCAACTTTATGCTAGCCTTTCTCACACAGAGGAAGTGGTGACCAGAGAGACCTCTAAGAAAAGAATAAGTGATAATAGATCAGATCAAGTTTAACATTTATAGACTCTGAAGGTTTGTAATATAAACCAGATGTTAGCCCTTCCTTCCTCTGCTTTCAGGTAGTGTCTCTCCTCAGTTTCTCCAAATTCAGAGTAGTTGGAATAGAATAAAAATCTGGTGCATGGCCTTGAACTTCAAAGTCTTATATGAAAACTTAAAAAATAGAGCAAATATTTCCTTGCAAGAGAGTTTGCCACAATACTCAAGGAAAGACGAGGTCCACATGCAGGCAGTAGGTGTTTGTGTGTTATTAAAAATATTTTCCTGTTCTATGTTTCTATCATTATCCATAGCTTTACACTCACTGTCCCATTTTTCATCCCTCTCCTCCTGCTCCTCATTGTGTTTTGTTTCCTGCAGTGCCAGAGCTGGATGGGAGACAGTCCTTTACATGTGCAGCCACCTCTCTGAAATTCTTCCCTTCTTACCTGTGCCCTTTGATTGACTCCTGATGTCCCTCATTCCCATGAGATCTCATTCTCTAGGACCCCATTTGACTGCTGAAAATGATTTCTGTGCTGCCTTTCATGCCTCTGTGTACAGGACATGTTCTCTGAATAAACTCTCCAAGGGCCCATCTCTGATTTCTTTCTTTTTTCTTTCTCTTTTTTTTTTTTTCTTTTTTTTTTTTCTTTTTTTTTTTTAATATTTTTATTTGTTTTTTATTTGTTGCTGATTGCTACAACTCATGGTTGTCTTTTTTTACTCCTTTTTTTGATGGTAGCTGAATTTGTACATCTTCAATGTGCACAACTAACCACCAGTCTCAAAAGTGGTGATTTTGGTAGCTACAGTTGTTCAAAATTACAGAATTATTAAGAATCATAACAAAGAAAAGCCTGACTGTGGAATCTATGGGTGTCTGTAAAAAAGGTGTGACATGGTTAGGGAAGAATCACAACATTCTAGGTGAAAATAAACACAGGAAAAATGCCTTTTAAAAAATAGATGAACCTATTCCAAAAGACCCTGAAGTCAAGAATAAGAAAATTAAAATCCTCAGACTTACCATGAGACTTGCTTAGGTGCAATATAGCAAGCCCAGAAGACACAAATGCCTGTAGACAAGAAGAAAAAATAAACAAAAGTGTGAAAAAGATAGTTCAGTTAATTAATGAAGCTCAAGAGGTCACTGAAGCCATGTAGGCACTCTTCAGGCAGTGGAAATGAGCCAATGACTCCTGCAGTAAGTGCACCTTTCTGTCTTAAGTCATTTTCTTACACTTCAGCAAGCTTAAGACTTCAGCACATGGTTTTTCTTCACTGTTAAAATACAGTCCAGTGTTAGAAATGCAATGCTTGAAAAACCACCGGTGTGACAGGAATAAATATTTTGCAAATATTCTAGTCCATTGCACAAATGTGCCTGAAACTAAATTTGGCAATGAAGCAGTTTAGCCTCAGTGACCCATCCCACCTGACCTTTCTATGGATCTCTCTCACATTCACAGGACCAAGATGAAATTAAATATAGAGAGGCACAAAGCTGAGCTCTTGGGAAAGAGAAAGCAAATACACAGCTACAGAACGAGGGACGGCTCCTAAAGCACTGATATAGAAATGCATTACAAACAGAACCTGTCAACTGCTGGCAGCAACAGAAGGGTAAATCTCATTTTGAAAGGTGTTAGTAGGAATGCTTTACCTAAAGGACAGGAATCCACTGCCCCACTCTTTCCAAAGAACTGTTGCCAGCTGCCTTCCAGACTTAGCAAAGATGGAAGTTAGTTCTAGTGCCAAGCAGAATAATACAACCAACAAATAGTGCAGAGGTTTAAGAAACTACTTTGTGTGTGTGTGTGTGTGAAGAAATGCAAAAGTTGAGATAGGACATTACAGGCACTATGCAGATGATGCTTATTTTCCCTATTTATGGGAGAAACAGAAAGAAATGGGTATTGGCCAAGCTCAGCTACTTACTTAGATGACAACTCTTCCATGGAAAATACAGCTGGTTGGTTCAGCAGTGCCAAAGCCACTTTGCCAGATCTGCAATTAGCAAAGGGCTCCTGGTTTGTGAGTGAACTGAACTTCAGGAATCCAGGGCATCATATTCCCTGCAGGGCAATCAAAGGGAAGAAGTGGGAATACCACAGGAACAAAGCAGCTGCAGAGGGGGATCTCTGAAGGGGATGGAGAACAGCACTCCAGCAGGGGTGTCCCATGCAGCACCAGCTATGATTACCGTCTCATTAACAACTTTGTCTCTGAAAACATGTAATTTTTGTTATTTTTTCTTCCTGAGAGATCAGGGAGTTGGGTATGGGTGTGATTTCTATAAGCCAACATGTAATTTTTGTTATTTTTTCTTCCTGGGAGATCAGGGGGTTGGGTATGGGTGTGATTTCTACAAGCCAACATATAATTCAGATTCCCTCAAACTGTGCTTTGCATCAAGCAAGAGTTCAGCAAACAAGGCACATCCTGAGATAGAGGTTTCTGCATAATCTGAGATTTTGATTGCCAATTCCAGGCAGCACCATGAAGGTTACAGCCTTTTATCCCAAATCATTATTCAGAGTTACTTTGCAAGGCCACTGGCATTTAAACCCTCTTTGCTGGACAAATAGATTTGAGGAAAAATTGGTAATTGTGTATTGAAGTGCACATGGAAATTCAACAATTAGCAGGACAATGAAAACTGATTGCTTTACATTAGCAAGACAGTGCTAGTTATGAAGCCAGCAAATGTCCTATTGTGCCTCAACATGAAATTAGTCCCCAGTATGCAAGAGGTGCTTGCCTATTTCAAAATCAATGTCTTTATGGTATGAAGGAAGTTGTCTTGGAGATGGTTTTGCTGAAAGGCAGCAGAGAGCTGAAAAGTTAAAACGCGTGTGCAGATTTTGTAAATTCAGAAATCAGATTTTGTTTCACACTAATCTTTCATCTTAATGGAAACAATACTGATGATTGGAAAAATCAGGAAATTGTCAGAGTGAGAAGAGGGGTATTTTCTCTGAGTGAGGAGACCTACACATTTGTAAAATTGCTGTAAACTATTTCAAGTATCAACGTAGAAACTTTGCAATACCTTGAACTAGACCTAAAGCCCTTTCAGGACATGACAGAGCTCATCATTTCTGCAAGCCAAAGATTTCTCTCTGTGGTGTTAGGCCTACCCTACACAAAGTTACATCACTTTAATTAAAAGTGCATTTTTAAATCAATTTAACAAGCCCATGCAAACCCTATGTGGGCACTTTTTATTTCAGACTTGCATTAATTTATCTTAAGTGAATTCCTTCCTGACTTAAGCTAAATCAATATAAGCCAGGACAAAATCAATTTAGGAGTGTCCAAACAAGTGTTCACATCGGTTTAACAAAATCGATTTATAAAGCGATTCAAATTACTTTGGTGTGACTTTTGCTTGAAGACAAGCTTGGCTTAGCTAATTTCCTCAAACTAGACATTTTATAAAACCAACCAAAAAAAAAAAAAAAGGAATTTCTTTTGGATCCAAGGTTATTTGCATTGAGAAATTCAGCATCTTCAAAAGTTTATGGCATTTGAGAAAAAAAAAATCTGAAATGGGTTAGAAGTACAATTGCCAGTTTGGTTATTAGAAATTTGTCTTCATCATTTATTCATGCACATTTGAGCTTGGTGAAAGGCCAACAGAACAAGGAAAAGACCCAGGAAATAAGATGATTTCTGGATACTCATCCCTGAATTTACTGTTTCATTGGTTAGACTGAAGAGCAAAAAATTTCCCTTGAACTCTATTTTTTATCTGTCAGCTCTTCTGCAGATCTGACATTCCTGAGGTGCACTGGGGGAGATTTGGTCTTCATGCCTTTGGAAATACTAGCCTAGAGACTTTGAATTAAAAAAAAAAAAACAAACAAAAAAAAAGGCAGAAAACCACCAATCCACAAAAAAGCAGAGTTCTAGCAAAGGCATTTTGTGGAAGGAATTCTCAAAATGCTAGAGCTGTACAACCAGATCAGCATTTGAAATATCTCCAAGGAATGAAAACCTTTCTCTCCTTATTCAAAATAGTTGATCAACTAACATGAAACTTTGTCAGGATGCATATTAAATACTTGAGAATGACAAGACTTTACATCAATCATCTAGATATAAATTTGAAGATGTTGCTTAGGAAGAATTCACCATCTCATTCCACTTTCTGAAAACTGCACATTTCTCTGTGTTAGTAGTAAACTCTACTAGCAACCTCCCAAAGTTTTTAATATTCACAGACCTACAATTAACTCCTAAAAACTGAGTTCATATTAAGCACATTCAAAACTTTATAACCAAGTTTGAAATGTTTCTTTTGTAAAAATTGAGTCTGGTTTGAAGCTTTTACAAGAGAAAATGGAAGCTCATCAGGAAATAGAAAGAGTTTTTTGAGATCCCAGTGCTTCAGACAGTGGTACTAATGGGCTGTCCTCACAATGCTCTTATTTAAGAACAAGCAGGAAGCTTTTCAGAAAGGCAAAAGAGAAGATTGGTAATAAAATCAGTGGCAGAAGGGTCAAGTTGTAGCATCTAATTGTAAGTGTAAGAAATGTTAATTGTGGGCTCAGTATTACAGTTCCACACAGAACCATCCCAGTCCTTGCTCAGTGTCAGTGAGACACAGACCAGAGACATTTCTGATGCATACTGAAGTCATCCTTGCAAAAGCTCAAGACAGTGGGATAATCTCACAAAAAAAAATCTATTAAAAATAAAAAAAATCTGGTTTTAGACCCATAATATTAGGAATATTTTGAATAGCATGCGTTTTAAATTCACAATACTACTTTATTTCAAAGTGGGGTCAGTAAAATAAATTTGAAGGTAGGGTATTGTACACTGCAGATCCATAAATCTCCTCTGGGATGGATGTGCTATGAATTGTCATCACACACAGCCCACAGCCATATTTCCCCTCATTCACACACTAATCCTGTGGCCTGTGGGAAATGGCCCTGTCTAAGATACAAATACCTCCCTGAAGTTTTGGGCTGTGCTTTGCTCTCTGCTGAAGTAATTGCAGGTTGTCAGTGGAAATGCAGTTGGTGCTGTTGCTTCCAGCACAGAGGGAGCACAGGGAAATGCATTGCTCTGGTGATTTTAAGCAGCTGTACAAATGGGAGGGAGGCAGAGAGAACCTCTGAATTATTTCACAATTAAAAGTTGCTCAGGCCAGGCACCATTTCACATCCAGGCTCTGCTCTGGTTGTGTCTTCTCCCCTCTCTCCTCAGGTTTCCTAAGGTATTTCTGTCTCCACTGATAATGCCAGAGGGCAGGAAGGTGGGACTCAGGACTACTGAGAATATTAAAAATGACATTATAACTTACACTTCCACATGTTAAAGATGAGCCTGTCCCTGTGTCCCTGTTCACAGCAGTGCCCTGTTACCCTCTCATGCCTCAGGGTCCCAAGTCCCTGTGAAGATCAGGCAGTACCTGAATTTGTGCCTTAATGACAGCAAGAACCATGGGTTTGGTGTTCCTGAAAAAGGACCCACCAGCTCACCTTGTCTCCTCAAACAAGAATTAGGTCAAGCTTAACTGACCCAGGCAGAGATGGTGTCAAACCTTCCTTTCCCCCAAGGGAAAGGGATGCAGCCTACAAAGACACCAGACTAGGGAGGTAGAAAAAATACCAAGAAAAAGAGAAAGAAAAGCACGACAGTCTAAAACTAGGCTGGGTTAAAGGACTCTGGTTGTGCACAAACTGGAAATATTTCTGTAGAATATAAATATTTTTGAGTCTCATGGTGAAGATAAATGCTAAATTGAAGGAAATTTTTTGGTGAAATCTGTTATTTTAATCCAAAAATAGGCTTTCTGAATGATCTTATCCACACCTTTCTCCTGACTGCAGATTTCTATATATCTCTGCAACACTGAAATTCTACTTCCATACTTCCATGAGAGCTGCTCCTTTGCTTATAGAAAAAAATAAAATTTCATATTATTTTACTGTAAAGTATGCAAAGATTTCTCATGTCAGAAATCAGGGTTAGAGTGAGATACTGAATCCTGGTATATCTCATGTGATGGATGTAGCCATGCATTTGTTCTTTGTGTTTTTGCCTGTTTCACATTTCCAAGCACAATTTCTGCTTTCAAAGGTAGCAGTAATTTTGTCTTCAGTGTTGTCTGCTTGCTACCAGAGGATACAGGCAAACTGAACTCTTTTGAAGAAGGAATCCTTTGTTCACTCTGCTTTTATGTAAATTAAGTCAATTTGAGCAAAAGTATACAAGTGGCAAACTGCTTTTTGTATTGTTATTCCTTCACTGAGTTTTGTTCTTGCTATCTTAATCATATTATTTAACCTATTATTCTTAGAATCTACTTTTGTCTCATTAATACTGCTGAAAGTTTTATCATTGAAATTTCTTGAACCTTGCTTGTTGATCAGGTATATAAAGGACTAGTATAATGTCTATTCATGGTATCTGCCAAAGTGATACAGAGAGAAATATTTTTCTACCCCAAAAGATTTTCTGATATTATACAGTCTGGGCAAAAAATGTGAAAACAACAAAAAAACCACTGAAAGACAGAAAAATCCTGATGAGTTACCAGCACAGCAGAGGTAGTTGGTCATAAAAACCAAAAAACCTGGAGTTAAAACTGGCCTCTGCCAACTCTTCATCTTGCACAGAAATTGAAAGTGAATTTGGTGGAATGCACAAGAACCTGACACAAACCTCAGGTGTCTGCTGGGAGCTTTAGGTCTGGGCCAAACCAAGAGCAGCAGAGAGAGAAAAGCTGTGGGAAATTCACCTTTGCAACCTCGTGCTGTGCTGGACAGGTTCCCCTCCTACCTTTAAACCTGTCCCCAGAAGGGGCTGGTCCCTGGTGTACCCTTTTTCCAAGTTTTTCAGCTTACAAGCTCAAAAACCTGTAACTACCCAAGCTGGATAGGGCCCTCAGACTCACCTGTGTCAATGCAGTCATTTGGATGATTATTTACATTTTCCTTTCTCTCTGTGAAAGCTCTGTTGTGGCACACAGGAATCAACAATAATCTTCCTTCCATAATTCTGTAAGCTATTTTGCTCAGTCTGCTTGCCAAAATACTCACTCATGAATATGCAATGAGGTGGAAGAAATATTTCTTTAAGTTTTAAGCCCCTTGGGCCTTTAATCTTGAAGCCTTTTAAATCCAGGATATGATTTTTTTGTGAGTATGCATGTATATGTGCTGAAGTGTGTGTATTGGTGTCACTTCTCTTAACTTGTGTGCATACTTGATTGCTGGAGGGCTTTCATTCTCATTTAGATATATCATGTACTCATGCACACGTACTGCAAGGACAGTTTTTGCCTTTTTTTGATAGTATGGAAGAGACTGATTATCCAAAGTGTTTCCTGCTGCAGATATGGGAAATAAATATTGATGCATTTTGTAGCAGGGGGGAGAAAAAAAAAAAAGTTAAACTAAACTTTTCAAGGACACCTGCCATATGATGATCACAGCATTATCTGGAGTGTCCAGCCTGACAGCAAGTTTTGATATAGGAATATGTGACAATTTAGGCAGTGATCAACTGGAAAGCACATATCAACAAAAAACATTTTCAGGACAAGCAGGACATATCTTTAACTGGGTTTAAATCCATCCTTTGGAGTGCTGCCTGACTTGTTGGGCTCTGGGCTGGTCAAGAGGAGAAAGTTTCTGCAAGTAAGGTGAAATATTGGGCCTGGCAGCCCTAACCCTCCCTTGAACCATTTTTTGTTGAGCCTGTCAGGGGGAATTTCCTGCCTAAGGGCTCAACCAAGGCTTGGGATATCAAAATTCCTGGTGGAACTTCCTGCCTAAGAGATCATCCAAGGGTTGGGCTATCAATGAGCAAGACCTTTATCCAAAACTGGCCAGAGTGAGTCCCTCAATCCACATGGATCTCCTCTATCAAGCTATATTTTTAATAGAACTGAGGTTCCAAATGTATCTGTATCTTCCCGTTATAAATAGCATTAAAAAGGTAAACTCAAAGCAGTCTGGGAATGCCAAAATTCCCAGTTTTGTGCCTACTGAAAATAGACATGGAAAGCACTGAATGAGAAGGGAAAGCAGTGGCTGAACTCTTTGACTCAGACTTCCAAGTAAGTTATGGTGCTACAAAATCACAGTTTTTTGAGCTAATAAACAACCCTACAAAACTAAGTTATTACTTCTTACCAAGAATTACTCACCAGTCATATAAACACTTTGCCAAGAGACAGTTCTTGCCCAAAAGACTTAATAACCTAATGCCCCATGGAGTTCTGCTCTGTCTGGAGAATACACCATAAAAAATAATTATGAACTGGTAGCACAAGTTCTGTACTCTGAAAGTGGTCCACATATTTATTGCAGCAATTAAAACTTCAGCTTTTGTGCTGCTTTCTTCCATTTCCTTCCTTAAATTTCTGGCTCTCCAGATTCTGTTTACTGACTTGCATTAAAAGTGAGGCATGCACTAAAGCTTTATGAATTCCTCACAAAAAGAAATTTCAGAGATGTGCAATCAAGTATACACTGGTTTTAAGGGAGCGTGGAGATGAGGGATGGACAGGTGGATGGTTAATTCAAAACAAGACATGATATTTGTCCACATTTGGGGAAAAATGCAATTTTTCCACCAGAGGTAGAGCTGGTGAAGTTGCTGGGTTGATTAAGAATATGTCCAATATGTCCCATAGGAATTTGAACTGGGGAAAAAAGAAAACAAATTGTCTCTAATCATAAATTAACTCTGTGGGTTCTTGCTCAAAATCATACATTTTACAAATTGGGAAGAGCAAGGAAGACTCTTTCTCACTTTTTTTTTTTTTTAATATTTATGGGTATATGAGTGCTCCTAAGAGCTAAGAATAAAAAAAAAAAAGGGGGTAGAGGAGAAAAATCTAGAAACAAAGAAAGGGAAAGAAAGAGATGTATCTGTCTGATGCTGTTAGATTAAATTAGACTATAATGATTACTGTGTGCCTTCACAAAAGACATTTTGTAACATTTAAGATTTCTGCTAATTGAACGAGGTACATTACCATGCAAAAGAATGTTAGTGAAGGTTGAAAAGGACAAACCAACTATTCTCGTACATCACCATAATTATGCAGCCCCATGTTCGAACAATTACATTTATGTAGACCCACTGTTAAAATCAATGTTACTTGTACAGCTAGTCCTTAATCAATGGAATCAGTCAATTTACCATGGTCACATCCTTCTTCTTAATTAAGACAGTGATATCTCTGGAGCGCAGGGTCTCAAAGAGATAAATAAGTACAGAGGTTGGGAAATGTCAAAGAGGTGACTCCCCGATTTTACTCTCAACGAACTTGGGAGGAAATAAGACAGTTCCCTCAGTTCAGGGAAGCAGCACAATCTTCTAAAGAGATGGCTTAGCATTCATTAAGAAAAGAGCAGGTAGCAGTGTCTGACAGAAATAGCACTAATGAGCAAAGAGCGCTTTCAACATGCATATCCTTCATAGCCATAGTCTGAATTATGAAGGTTGTGCCACCTAAGCCAATTTTAATTAGAGCGAGCATGGACCTCTTTGGACAGTTAGCCTTTCTTTCCAAAATCCATTTCAATATGGTGTCATTTTGTTGTCATAATCAAAATGGCAAAGTGATGGAATAACCTACTTAAAATGTCTGCGGTGTTAAAGCAGATATGGCAAACATCCTCTAATGACACATGTAATAAGGGTATTACCTCCAGGACTTTGACAGTGTGTTCTGTGTTGTCAGCCTAGCTGGAATAATGATAGAGGTCTCCTCTGGAATAAGACACAGGTCTTTAAAGACCAGGTCTAAACTTCCTGTTCTACAGGTAAGCTATTAAACCCCCATGTGCTGAAAGAAAATAGGAAAATACAGATCTATTGAGCTGCCAAGTGCTGACGTGGTCATAACTCTCGAGATTTTTTCCCTCTGCAAAATATACTTGTTCTGTCAAACTAAGATTATTCAGTCCTGCTATAGAAAAACACACATAAAAGACCTCTACATAAAGGGAAACAAAGCTTGAAGTAATTTGCAATTCTCTGTTTATAAAAGAATGACCTTTTTCTATCATTTCTGATAGCACATTAATATGATATTTACAGAATAGCAAGAATAACAATAATAAAATATTATGAGTCTGTTCACAGGGACCTGTGATGATCATCTGGCCCAACTGCCTGATCAGTTTAGGGCTGACCAAAAGCTAAGGCATGCTAATAAAGGCATTGTCCAAATGCCTCTTAAACACTGAGAAACACTAAACAGTGAAAGGACTTCCCCTCCTGAAGTACTTTAGGTGTTCTAAATCCAAAAGTAAAAATATTAAAGGTATTTAGGGGCAAAAAACACCTTTAACTGGAGCCTTTTCTCCTTGACATCTCTTACAACCCATGACAGATTTCTTTAAGCATACATGAAGTCAATCAGAGTCTTGGTGGGTTCCTGTCTGTTTTACCAGGAATTTTTGGGAAAGTGGAAAAAAGTCTGGCCACAAACATTTAAACAGCTTTAAAAAAAATGGGACTCAGGAGTTTATATCCATGTCTAAGTGCTGGACAAAGCCCTTGTGGTGAGCTCAAATCAATGACTCCATAAAAAAGCAGCAGAAGGCCAAGAGAAACATCATCATCATGCAAATGTACTGATTCCCATACCCCAATTAGCACCTGGGTCTGGACTCCAGAGCAATTCTAGCACAAGAAATTTGAGTTTGAGGCAACATTTTTAGTTTTGCTTCTTTTCAAAAGGCAGTAAAACTAAAATAATATTAAAAGCCTGCCCAGTCAAGAACATCCCCATCTAAATTTGAAAATACAAGCTGAAGTTTGGCATTTCTCTCATCAATTTGGTTGAAGGACTCAAAACCACCCAATTGTAGAGAAAAATCCTGAAAAACTTATTGTTCTTTGAAATGTCATCTGAAATAAATTAATTTATTGAAAACTTGAAAATAAAATCTATTTCTGAATCATGACCTTTTTCTCAGAAAAAAATATTAGTATTTTTGTTTGACTACTAAAAAAAATCAAAACAAAAGTGAGTATATTAGAAGAAAAATAGGGCTCTTTTGTAGAGATAGACAATTTAGTTATAAATATTTCCTATAAAAACTGAACTATATTAAAGTTTTAATGGATTAACATTATCATAGACAGGAGCCACTCCCCTATTCTGTCCTACACTCCCTGTGTTTTATTGTATGAGCATTGTAACAATCATTGTATTTCATGGCTGAAAATTGGAATATTTTCACTCCCTTTAGGTCTATTGTTAAATTTAATAAGTTAATATCTTAAATGTGCTTTGAGAATTCCAAGGCAAAGTAGAGAAAGTTAGTGTTGTTAAAAACTATTATCCTAAGACTGAGGCAAGAAAAATTCCCTTATTTGGACTGTGTATAAAATCATGCATATATTTGAAGTTTGCTGCAATAAAAGCAGTAAGGAAAAAAAAATCATGCCACAAATACAAGAATAAATAATTGGACTTACGATAGAACAATTTTTCTTCTCCTTCACTGTCTCTCCATTTTATGACTTGAAACTCTGTTTACCTCCCCTAGAATTATTTACTTCTGCATTTGGGGTATTCTGGGTGAAAACCAAAACTATAAACTTGAAATAGAAGTGATTTAATATTTGGGGAAAAATTACAATAAAAAAAAAAAAAAAAACAGAATGATTTTCACAGGGTTTGCTATAAAGGAACAGCATTAGGAGGAAAAAGCCAAGAAAGCTGCGGGGATTAAAGAAGATATTTTATAAATTTGAAAGCAGCTGTTCAGCCATATGTGCTTACCTTTTCATTTTTTCTCAGCTAGCACTCTTTACCCTGGATCTGTACCAGCCTGGCTTGTTTTTAATCCAGCGCCGTCACTGCCTGAGTAACCAACACCCTCCCGATCTTCACAGTGGAATCAGCAGTGAGGAGGCTTTGCTCTGCTAGGATAAAACGCACAAATTCTTCCTTTCCTTTAATTTATTTTAAATCCTGCAGATTCCAGTGTGTTGCAGTATTTCAAGATCGTGAATTCCTCGAGAAACTTGGCCATGAACCTCACAGCCTGCAGCCATGTAAAAGTGCAGCCATACATCTGATTGAGAGCCCAGATTACCATCCAGTAAAATATATAAATAAATGTGATTAACTTTTATCATATGTTTATAACTTTGCTGAAGAGAGGCAATATAAAGTAAATGTTTACCTACTTTTTTTTCACCTGAGACTGGCAACAGTTCCTGTTCAGGTTTAAATATGATGTCCCTATAAATATAGGCCCATGCCTCATCACAGACAGAGCTATGAATAAAATAACCTGAAATGAGAGCCAAATATTCCCAAATGCTCTTGAAATTCCCATTCAGCTCTCAATATGACCTCTTGGAAAAGCTTTCCATGTGCTATCATTTTGCAGCTACCATCCCAGAAGCTGCTAATTTACGTGGTGTGCTGTCAGGTGTGTGTTCAGTTATGTCAAGAAGATATTTCTTACATATTAATTTATTTTATATTGAACTTTGGAAAGCCTGCTCATGCTTTTGTCCTTCTGGGTACTTATTAATAGAAAAATGTGACAAATGGCAGAACTAGAGCCAAGATAGCATATTTGGAAAAGGAAAATGAATCACTGCACATTCGACAATGGATCATATCAAAGCTGTTCTCAGCCTTGCATACTTTACATTCAATGGTCAATCTTTGAACAAACTACTGCCTGAGCTATAGGCTCCCCAACTCATTCATCACAGCATAACTCTACCTTCTGCCTTTCAAGAAAATTACAGGAAATAGAAGTGCAATAAACCCAAAAAGCTGGAAACAGAGATGACACCCATGACAACATTAAAAACAGAATACAGAGGGTGTGCAGCCATCCATTCAACTTACAATTAATGCACCTCAAGATAGATGCCTGCTTTTCTCTAATGTTAAATCCATCAGATAATCCACAAGAAGAGCACAAAGCTTGTAAGAGTCTTAGGCCACAAATAATAGAGACCAGGGATGGAAGAAGTAGACATATAAAAATGAGAAATACATTAAATATTTTTATATTAAGCCTAATGGGGAGCAACATTGTAGTGTAACTCTCTATACAGTCACAGCACATAACAAAGTCCAAAATCAGGCACATGGCTCTTCTCTCCACAATGAAATAACACAAATTTGTGATTCAGACACTGAAGTGACTGGAACCAGATAATCTCCTGACTTTGCAACTTAATGTCCACTGTAATCAACTCCACACAAATTATCTTACTTGAAAAGTTCACTTTTCTTCTATTTCTTTTTTTAAATTTTCCTGCACTTTATACATCCTGATTCTGCCCTTGCCAGAAACACAACTGCCAAAATATTATGCCAGATTTTGAGAGTTTTCCAGCCAAGCTGCATCCTCAGGATGATTATGTTATTTACTGAGGTTCACTTAATTATCCATATTTTGAAATGCTGAAGCAGCCCTATAGTTGACTTTAGACCCTCTTAATTTCATTTTATCAAACTGTATAAAAAACTGCCCAGAAATCAAATTGCATGCAAAAATTTTATCTCCTTTATGGTCATATATTCTTTTATGGAGTATGAGACATCTCTTATTCTTCTGGTCTTGTATGCAACAGAGGGCTGTTAATCAGAAAAGCTTGTAGAACATCTGTCCCATGTCTACAATCCAATGCCCACAAAAAACACCTTTAAAGAGCCTGCAGCACACTTAAGACTCAGAGGAAATGAACATAATCACAGCTTAATATGCCCCAAAAAGGTGATTGGAGAAATCAGGAGTACTGAGAGAATAGTGTGACTGCTTCCAGACCTTTGCAGTGCTCTGGAAGAGTAAAAGGAGATGCTCAGCATCATCTTTGAAAAGTTCTGGTAGTGCAGTAAATATGGCATGCTCAAAACCAAAATTTAAAATATGGCTTTTAGCTTTAGCTCTAGAAGCAAGAAACTGCTGTTTTGATAGCAGTCCTTTAAGACTTGTTACTCACAAGGAGTTCTTTGCCATGTTTCATTACACAGTTATAACTCTACTGAAACAATTTCAAGAGTGAGTGTCAAACATCCAAAAATAGTTCTGTAGTGAAGAAGGAAAGGCCAGTGAAGTACAGTTAAGAATGGTCTTTTTCCTCTTCCCCCTCCCATTTTCTTCCCATTGCCCAGAACACTGAATATGCATTGGCACAGCTTGGGCATCCTACAGAATAAAATAGAATTTATGGAGATATATGGCCTTTCATATTCAAGGTACCTGAAAGCAGTTTATGGAGCAATGACTGAGATAATGGAGTGACTGTGTTGGCAAACTTGACTCTCATTACATCCTCAGCAATAGATCATGCACAGTCGAGATATCACATCCCTCAGAAGTGGTTGAAATTCTGGCCAAAATATGGGGCACAACCTAAAAAATAAAACAGAACCACAGAGGAGTGAAAAAAGATACCTCTTACCCAAAGGAGGGCAACATACAGCATCATTTAATTGGTCAAAGTGATCTAATTGCTTCTATAATGGAGTCTTCCTGAGCTGTTTAATTTTATATACCATTATTTTTCAAAAAAGTTGCATGTCTTAGAAATCTGTTTGCATGATCACAACTAATCAGACGAGGCAATTGTTTTTCAAACTTCAAATAAAATGCAACTGCACCATTGGAGACTTTTTAAACAGCACTGGAAGAGGTGCACAAAGCAGTGCTGGTAGGGCAGCATTATGGGAACTTTCCTGAAAAGTTCCCTTTTCAGAAACTTCACTTTTATGTGAAGCCAGCAGGGCTGAAAGCATCTCCAAGGTAACTGTAAACAACACATGAGTCACAGGATGCAAACAGCAGGAATTAGGGATCTGCATGCCCAGGCAGAGCTGTGATCCCATGTCTGGGATCATGAGCCATTTGGGGCTATGAGAGAGTGGAATTCAACTCATGAGAGAAGAGGGACAAAGCCAAACAGGAACATAACCCTGCAATTCAGGAGGACAAATTGCTTTATTCAGGGAGAATAAAGACTGGAAGAATCCCTCATGATATGGTCATGGAGCATCAGAGTTCCAGGAGAACTTTTTAATTGTGAAGGATCAGCTACTGCAAGCTCAGGACCAGTGCATCCTAGTGCACAGGAGAACAGGCAGATAAATACTGGATGGAGACTTAATCCTTTTTGTAGTATCTAGTGATTGGCCAGGAGTCAATAGGCAGAAGCTGAACTACAGTAAATTCTTCTTAAACATCAGAAAAAAAAAAACAAAACTGAGGGTGATTGGGAAGAAGTCGTCAAGAGAGACTGGAGATTCTTCATTTCTGGAGATGTTCAAAAGTCAACTGAACACAGTTCAGAGCAATCTGCTCCAGCTAACTGTGTTTTAATCAGGGGAGCTGAATGAGGTCTCCAGAGCTGCCTTCCAAGCTCTGCCACTCTGTGAAATTGTAGCTCATTGAAAGATAAAAGGGATCACATTTATGAGATGGTACCTATAAACATTTCAGTGATAGAGACACACAAAGTGGTTTAACAGGTATGTCCACACATACATTATGTCCAGAATAAAAATAAAGCCCAAAGATAAACATTAACTTCCCAAAATAGTGGCTAAGGGCTAGGTTGGTCTGGTACTCTTTAACTCATGGAAGGTGACTAAGATAATGGCTGGGTTCCTCTCTCAGTCATGAGCAGATAATGGTTTCATTTCTTCCTGAAAATGTAGGATCTACATTACAATTTCACAAGTTTAATCAGTTTTACAGCTCTGTTTACCTCCTGCCTCACCCTGCATACCTGGGGAATGACAGTGCAGCGATGATTCACAGAAGAGGACCCCACTTCAGATCAGAGATCTACCTTTAAATATTTTCCCTGGGGTCTGTGATGAATTTCTACAGGGTGAGAATGTATATCTGACATATTCTTCCCTTTGCTGCCCTAAGCTTTTAAGCCCCCATTCCAATAAGTTTATGTCCAAAGTCTCACGCAGAGAAGCACCCAATCCCTATTTCTTACTTTCCACAAAGAAAACACTGAAAACCTAAAATCTGTGTGTGGACCCTCCACACACAGATCCGTGGGGCACTGCTGCCCTGCCCACAAACGAGAAAAGATCAAATGAAGAGTAATTCATATTTATAAGGAATCAATTCTAGCAAGAAATTGAACCAAGAAGCTTTGGGCTCAAAGTAGTGTGGCTTCCTGCTGAGATAAGAAGAAATGACTTTGTCTCTACCCAACTAACTAGGTGTCACGGGTGATGCTCCTGCTTTCATGCCTGCCTTACACATGGTGCCTGATAACTTCAGGGATAAGGGGATGGAAATATATGTCACAAAACACTACCAGCATGTGAGTGGGATATGCATAAATGAGTGGATGTGAATGGCTCTTTTCTAGGCCAACAGGCTTTCTGACGTTTCTTCATTATGTCTGAGAGTAATCTTCAAACATGCAAGTCTTCCCTTGAAGAATACATTAGCAAAAGAAGGGTGTAAAAGGTTCTGTGTCATTAAGAGGGCTTGACTTTGAGTGCAGCTTATGCTGCCTCTGAGAGAGTAAATAAATAAAAGTGATGATTTTAAAATGAGTGTTCTACTATACAGACCAGAGGTGATTAGTGCAAAATGCAAGGATTTGTGTGTTGGTAAAAATATCTCCTCATCATTTTGACCATAGATAATAAGATGGAAAAATATTAATAACCTAGGGTCCATTTTGTGCATGTCTTCCTCAGTAGAAGCCTAACCTGAAGAGAAGGCGAATTTCTGGAAGAGCTGGGACATCTTTGATCACAGAGAATCAAGCTGGATCTGGTCTGATCTAGTTTGAATTGGTTGGATCCACTTTGGATCCAGTCTGACATCCAAAACAAGCACTGAAAAGCCTTTGGGTTCCCCCTGTGGCTGCTATGGACAAATGACCAGTGCTGACCTTGTGCTGAATTCACCTGAGCTGAGACAACTGAGACTCAAAGGAGAAAACACCACAGTCCTCACCCCACTATTTTTTTCCTCTTAAGAATTTCCATGTGTTTTCAATACAAAATTCAATATTTAGCATCCAAATAATGCTGTAATTAGGACTTATCTTTCTTTCCATAATTGTGTATGTTCAGTTCCATATATTTGAAGATAATTGTGGGTTGCTACAGCCATCATATTCAGGATGAGAGGAAAAATCCCATCTCTCCTATCAGAATATTTATAGCTGCCATATTACTTATGGTTATAACTGCATTATACCAGTTCTTACAATATTAACATATTTATATGCCATTTGCTACTTAAATGCTAATAAAACAAAACCAGAAAATTAAAGAATGGTAAAATATCCGATTTTATTTTTTTAAAATCTTTGATATGGAGTTTTTTTTGGTAAATACAGCAAATGTTTCTAATTATATTTTAACAAGCAGTTAGGAAGAGGTATGCCTCCTATTGGATCCTAAGTGACTAAAAATGACCTACTTTAATTTTATTCATTATCTCTAACTGTTATTAGAACCTGTATTTGACATATGTGAATATTATTTGATCTTTTCAAACCACATTCATTCTCATTAAGAAAGCCCCAAGACATTTTCTTTCAGAATATTTTTCAAATATTCTGAGATTTTGCTTGTTATGTGAAATGTGACAGCACTTTCAAGTTCTTTATTATAGTTTTTTTTCCACGGCAAGAACCAATTATCCTTTCCCAGTACTAGTGTCTAGTTTTGAACTCAATATTTAAGCAATTAGTAGCTGTATCTGTAAATTAATACATCTATATTGCTAATGTAGTTTTAATCATACAAAATGAGTAAGAACAGCCTTTTCCAATGTTACTAAATGTAAAGAAATGTTTACTTAAGTTAAAATGAAATTAAACTAGGAGAGGACAAGCAGTGGATATAATTTTTATGGCACTTGAGCTTTTCTTTCTCTGAGAAAGACTACTTAAAGGAACACTACCTTTTTTCCAAGAGACTTGCTTGTTTTGCAGAAATTGAACTTATTTTCATACTTTTACATACAGTAATTGCTGTATAGACAACTTCATGACAGACTCCAATCCATTAAAGTATTTGAACTTTTAATACAAAAAAACTTCATTTAAAGTTAGGAATATGCTGAGTGCTCTGCTGAAAATGTTTCAAGTCAGAAATTATATTTAGCTGTAATTAAGTACCAGGGCTATGAGTTATTATGAATACACAGTGATTGATAGAGATTTTACTGTTTGTCATAAAGCTCCCTTTTTGGGAAGTATCTGTGATATTTCACTAGATCAGAGAAATGAATCTTGATATGTACAGATGCATCAGATTTCAAAATACATTTCATCAGTAATCTACACAAAATAGCTCTTCTGGCAAATGAAAACTAATTTCTTCATTTTGTTTTCTTATCTTGCCTGCAGAAAATGAGTAATAACAAAACTGCACTACACAGATTTGAGTTCATTATTACCTTCTTATGTTAATCACCAATTAACGTTTTCTTTCTCTCATGAATAAAAATTCTATAAATATTTTAGGTCCACTTGCTGATGTGCTGATGGATGGGTTTATCTGACCTGCAGATGGCTGTTGTTACATCCTATTCATGCTGATAGTCTCAGAGTGTCTATCCAGAAATGCTGGAGAGGAAAATAGAAAAGTTGAGAATGAAGAGAAAAACTACTAAAATTGCATTGAGTCTGCTATTCAGTTCAAATTTTGTGTAATACTCACGTCATTATATTTCTTTTCCTGATGTGGAGAGATTATTCTAATGCTGCACTTACAGCCAAGTGAACAGGCTGATGAGAAAAAAAATGGAGAGTTGGCTTAATATTTGACTATTGCAGCTAGAATTGCCTTAACTCATCTTTGCTAGATCGGTGGGAAATGATAAATGCAGAAATTAGTTCAGGTAAAGCTTTTCCTAGCAGTTTGAAATACCTGAAAGTGGGAACATTGAGAAGGGACAGGAGGTCTGAGTGCTTGGCAGACTAAATTCAGGCAGAAAGAAGCAGGGCATGGAGAGAACAGAGCAATAGCTGTGCTTTGAATTTCTGACTTTCCTTGTCAACTCAGAGATCTCACTGCCCAGCTCCTGCTGTCATTAAAACACAGATATTAGCAAGGCTTTATCTCAAGCAATGGTTTTAAACATGAGAAAACAAGGCTTATTTTCTTAATCTTGTTCTTAGAAACAGTTGAACTCTTTCATCCCATTCAGCCTGAGGCAGATATTCGACCCAGAAAATTTCAGCCAAACGTTTCTGGAGTCTGAAAAAGTTGCAAACAGCAGAACAGGTGTCTTGTATTACAAAGCAATTGTTAAGCAATTACAGGCATTGATGTTCCATCTAAGATGTTCCACTTAGGCCACTCATGCATGGACAAAAATATAAACATTTTGTAGCTTTCATTGCAAGGGGAGCTGCATAAAACTGAACCAACGAGGTCGAGCCAGAATTAGTCTTGGGTACAAGCATTTAACACAATGAAGAAACAGAAAACATGCTTAAATTCAAGTTATCCTACAGCTTTTAGCTGTGCATGAACCATGAACCAAGGCATGTAAAGATTAACTTCTAATTTAAATTATCCCCAGTGACAATTTAGGACTCAGTGCAAGCCACAGAGAAATGGGATAAATCCTTTGGTTAATCTATAACAAGCTCCATTCTATCATGAATTGCATATCAGCTATAACTGATACAAGATGGGAAAGTCCTGCAGCATTGGCACCTCCTGAACTCATTCTAATGCCCAATACTCTTATTTGCTTTTGGTTTTTTTTCCACTCAAAGGATATTTTCACAATCTTTGTTGACGACAAAGTAAGTTTGCTTGCACTGGTAAAATTCTGGCCAACTGCAAGAATTTTAATATTTCTATATTCTGTTACTTACCCCATCTCAGTGAGTGTAAAGATGTTTTCCAGGGCACAGTGGGAAATCTATTACTTCTACTTAAATCATTAAAATGCAAAACTGTGTTGGAAACAGATGAAAAAGTGAAAAAAGAAAAAGAACATTTTAAACTTTTTTATACATATGTTACTGCATTAAAAAATGGTACTACATGCAAAAACTTTACAAAAATTCTAGTAAACTAGATTTTTTTTCTTTTTAATATTTGAAGCATTTCACTCTTCCTTTAAATGTAGATTTTGGCTATGGGAATTCTGATTTCTTCATCACTTATGTACAAAGTTATTAACTGTAGCTACACTAAGAAAGCACCTTCAAAGGCAGAAAGCCTATGGATTTTTTAAGGAGCTTAATCTCTACTGAAAATTCTGTTTTCAGCCTGATGCTTTGCATCCAGATCATATTTGTTTCACATGGGCTTTCTAACCTTTCCTGCTCCTTCAGAAAATGCTTCTATGATCAGTAGAAATGTGAATCTTCAGGCAGATCTCCATTTGCTCCACAGAAAGTGATGCCACTGGATGGGTGAGCTGATTCCCCACAGAATCAGTGGGGCTGGAAAAGACCTCTGGGATTACCTCTGAGTCCAACCTATGACCCAACCCAACCCATGTCAACAGATCACACCTGGAGCCTTAATTCTGCTTCTGTTTAAAATCATGTATGTGGCTCCCACAGTGTAATTTGGCACTAAGGAAGTCATTGTCTACTTGGACAAAGCCTGGAAGAGGGAAAGTTTTTTTTCTTTATGGCTGCCATTACTGCCAGGATAGGATTCTGTGATAGAGGTACAAATTAACTAAACAGGGTTGGCAGGCTGCTTGATTTTTTTAACATCTCAGCTACCTGCTCATCCTTTGTGCCATTTTCTTCATATCAGAACGTGAACTCTTCAGCCAGAACTTCACATCTTGGTTACTCTTCCAGAAGATAACCTCTGCTTCTGTAAATTGCTAGGAAATAGCTGACTGCCTGCTGAGACTCCAGACATTATTCAACAGCTTGAGAAAGGTTGAACTGCACAGTGAAAGCCAAGGGGACAGAAGGATGAAGATGATGCTGTGGGGTGAAGAGGAGCCTGTGAGTGATGCTGCTGAGGAAGCCTGGGCCAAGTGGAGCCACCTCCTGGTGCTGCAGGACTTGGTCTCTGCTCTGAGGTTGACCACAGCAGCTCCAGGGTCTCCTTCAGCAGGTCTGGTCTCAGCAGAAAGGTGAGGCACCGTTTTCTCAATGACTCTCTCATCTCCTGATGAAGAGCTGCCTGCAGGAGAGCCTGGAGAGCTCATCTGTGCTGAGCTTTGGGGCTGATAGCAGTGAGGATGAAAATAAAATATATGTTACTTAAGGAATGCAGCCACTCTGAATAACACTGAGAGTTCTTTATCTCCTATTCAAATCATGGTGATCATGTTTTTAAAAATTACATCAACTTTTAAGCATCATTCATGTCTACCTTCTGTTAATTAAAATGTTCTCTGCCTAGTCCATATACATGCAAAACTGCAGTTTGCAGTTTGACAGGATATTATTGAACAGAATGTGAATTGGTTTAAAAGTAACCAGATTTGAAGCATCCATCAGTCAGTAACAGTGCACTCATAGGTCACTGGAGCTGTCAATTTCAATCAACTCTGTAATTAAATACATCACCAATATAGATTTTGTGTAAGAATGTCACTTGTTCTTCAGATGTCTGCTACTAGGACAAATCACACTTCAGTGTCTTTGAATGTGCCTTCTAAATACAGTTTTTTAAAGCAGCATAGCATATCCATCCATCTCAATCCAATTTGCTGAATGGAAATTTGTCCAACTAATACATAGTCTAAACACTGAATTAAAAAACAATATGTGTGTTTCCTTTGCTGCTTAAATGAATGCTGCAATGCTACAGTAGATATTTTATTGCTTCTCTTAAAACTCTTCTGCTGGTGTTTGTTACGCAGAATAAAAAGAAAGAGCAGTATGTCACAAAAAGAGAAAAATTATTTACATCATCCGTAATTAAAATTGCTTTGCTTCATGTTCAAAAATAAAAGAGTAGAATCTTCAGACATGGAGAAATAAATCATTAATTCTAATTTTGCTAGGGATAGAAATACCAGGCACTTTCAAATAAAAAATAAAAAAAAGGAAAAAAAAGGAAAAACCCATTTAGTGCTGTTGAGTGTCAGATTCTTCTATTATACTTGCCACTAGATTGGAAAAGTCTGAAACAAAGCTGAATTACCAAATATATATTGCCTGCCATTTGATTTAATCTTCAAATAAGCTCCAGGAAGCAGGTCCCTGGACAGTTAATCTTTAGTTTTGTAGCCCATGCACATTTTCAATAAGGTTACCAGGGAATTAGGCCCGGTAGGGAGGGGAAAGGCATATTGTCTTATTCTAAAGACAACTGTCGAGATCCTGCTAGCAAATTATAACTCCCTTAATATAAAAAAAAACTTTATTAGCCAGGTCCCTGCTGCAGTGAAACAGTAGGCACTCAGGAGGGGAATGTTCTTCATGTTTTCTCCCTGGAATCAGATACTTGCCTGGTTTAAAACACATAAATTCTAAATATTACAGGTGTAAGACACCTTAAGGTGCAGTTCTGCAGCCCAGGCAGTGCTGAGGAGCTGCAGCTGGGGATTTTAAAGGGAATGCTGATGGACTGGGGGAGCCAGAGATTTACCACATGCAACAGTGAGGTGATGGAGGGCTGGTTTGCTTCCCTCTTCAAGCAGCAGTGCACAGGTCTGTGGGACACTGGATCCCTTAATGACTGCACCTAGAGCCAAGGGGAAGCTAGAAAAAGTGAAGTACATAAATAAACCCAGGATTTTATTGCCTGTGTTGTGCAGTCCCCGGGGTATGAATGAAAACCTGCAGCAATGAAACACTTTAGACCCCTTTGGAATGTTTAGGTCTGCTTTCCCAACTCAAAAGGATATGATACAGGCAAATTTTAAAATAAAGACACTTTAAAAAGTCATGCAGCACAAGGCATCACAGTAAAAATCCAGTTAAAATATCCCAGTGCACATGTCCTGTGAGGGAAACATATATATCCATATTCTTCTCTCCACATTTCATCTCTGGGTAATCTCATATGCAAACAAACAAACAGAACAATGGAAAAATAATATTAAACAAAGGAAGAGGAAATGGAATTAATATATTTTGAACAATGGTAGTTTCAGGAAAATCTAGAGGAAGGATGATAAGACAATTTCTTAATGAGACTTGGAGACATATAGAAGATACCAGACAGAATTGCATCAGAGTGGAAGTTCAATAGCTAATTTGCAAGAGTAATTGTGTCATTGGTTCTTCAAACAACTGAAAAAACCTTTCTATCAAATTAAGGTTCAGGTAAACATATGTCTCATTAAATGCTGCAGTAGCTTATAGTTTATTTGCATTTTCTAAATTGTCATGGTAAGGAAACAAACAAACAAACAGAAGACACAAATGAACATTAAGAAATATAAAGAAAATGTACTTTGAACTCAGGGAAAATTCAGAGAAATACAATAAATAGAATTTAATGGGTGAAATAAAACTTCATCTAGCTCATAAATCAACATGAACAGTTTGGTTTTTTTTCCACTAAATATTCTCACTGTGGCACCATTGGCAGTGTTAAGGCTGTGGTTTCTGCCTGCAGTCTCCTTTTATCTGTGAACTTGATGATGATACTTTTTTACAATCCCATCAAAAATACCACCGTGCTTTTCCCAGAGCAATGAAATTATTCATCACAATTTCAGATGACTTCTCTCTCACATTGAGGACAGCTGGGACAGTGCCTCCTTCTCATCCTCACTGCCCTCTTACCTGCTTCTGAGGCAGTGGTTTTGAAACTATTCTCTTTTGGCCTCAGTGACCCCCTTTCTTCTGCACTTCCCTTCCTGGAGTTTTCTAATCATTCCTGCAGTGCACTCCTTGGAAAACCCTCCTCATCCTCTCCCAGTGTCCTACTGGGGGCTTTTTTCTCCTGCCCACTTTTCATCCCTGGGTAATCTCATATGCAAACAAGAGCTCAGTGAAATGTGACACTGACCTCTGATCAATACCTGAGACAAGCCTCCATCCCCTCACAAGCTGCTCCTCTCCCTCTTTCTTCTCTGCTCAGGCTAGAAAGGGTACACAAGAAAGGAGGAAGATGTGCATTTCAAAACGTGGAAAGGATGAAGATGGGCCTCAAAGGAGTGCCTTATTATCATCTGTAAAGCCACCTCCTCATTCATCTTCCTGGTCTTAAAATTCACTTGTGTGATGCCCACGGAGCCTGATAAGTGCTGGGTCCCAGCTGTCCTGGAACTGCTAGTATCTCTACTGCTCCTGAATTCAACCATTAAATATATATATATATATATATATTTTAATTTTTAATGCTTTTAGTGTAAAATCCCTAGGGCAGGAACCATTTTTGTGCTTGTACAGAGATAAGCAAAGTGAAATACCAGATTCTGCCTCCATCATACAGGGACTATGGTGCCAGAAAACGTTGATAACCCAACCAAAGCCACAAAGAATTTGTGCTTGCTGTGAAAAGATGTATGGAACTGGGAGAACAAACAGCCTTGGCTCTGGGAATGTGCCAGTGCCTCTGAAATGCATTTTTCCTTAAAAAAGACACACGTGCCTTCAAAATCTGACATTTGGTAGAAAGGTCCATTGCAAGAATAAAGGCAATATTAAAATACTAAGAGCTGATTTACTCCAAGGAGTAGATTATCATGGTCCTTGTGGACATATTACCCAAGCCCACCTTCATATGGCCCAAAAGACTGAATTTTCTTCCATCTTCAGACATGCTAAAGTATATTACTCTGCCTCAGTGCCCCAGAGCAAAATGGGCAGGATTCAGACCATAGTAAATAGATTACTGGGGAGAGGAATTTAAGAATCTGTGAGACCAAATCATGAGAACCTAATCACTCCACAACCCAACCAGAGAAATTTGAGTAGTGTTTCAGGCACATTAACCTCAAATAGCTGATCTGAGCTTTTTTTTTTTCTTTTTTTGGTCATCAGTAACAGGTGATAACTCAATTGCAATTTCTTGTGAATTGCATTACACAGTTCAATATATTTGAAGGAAACCTTCCATCAAAATTATAACTCAACATCTAAAAATGGGGTAAAAGAAGGTAAGGGAGGACAAGACATGCAAATTTTTCCTGGTGCCTTTTTTATTTTTAGGCACTAGATAGATTTTACAGGGATTGATTAAGGGTCACTGATAGATAAGGGAAATTTACAGTACAGCAGGCCTGTAACATGTGAGGCTATGTTTAACATTGACTATAGGATCTATAGGGGAAAAGATGGGAATAATGCAAGAAATCCTGATATAAGTACTCTGCAGAAAACCTGCCACTGCTGTCAAGTGAAAGAAGCCCTGCTGCACTTTCAATTTTAATTCTACACATAATTCTGATTTCTATGATGTCATACAAGTAACATAGCAATGGTGCCACAGGAGCACCTCCATGGACATTTGCAATTCTTAATGATGATAAAGACACAGAAACTAATTTTACCATGATATGTACCAATGAGTGAGATATTCCTTGGATGGGTGGCTGAATACAAGAAAAGGAATTTGGAGAAAAGCAGAATTGGGAGATTCTTTAAAAAAGCTTGATTTGGAGCTTCTAACTTCCATTTTGGAGCAAATATCAAATTTTTTTAATCTCTTTTGATTCTGGATCAATAACAACATGCTGGTGGGCCAGATATTGATGATTCTTGTGCAATCACTAATTTTTTGCAAGGCTATCAAGGTATTTTCTTTTCAGGAAGCACCAAAAATGAGAGATTTCTGAAGGCAAGTTTCAACATCCTGCTAGATGAGAGAGACCCTGTAGGCTCCAACTCTGCTTCACATTCCTCTTTGTATAATGTCTTCTCTGCAGTCAGAACAAGAGGTCTCATTTATTTTATTCCACTTAAGTAAAAATTTATGAGGGAAATTAATTTTGTGTTAGGGTTATGTTCTGCTTCTATAAAACTCAAATCCTTTAGTCTAATCTTGACTTTTTAAATCATAGATGATGGTTAACAATCCAAAGTCTAATACATCTTGACACAAGACATTGCTTCAAATCCAAAAGTTTCAATGGTCCATTCTGAAACTAAAATGCTTTTTTCCCCCACAATGTCTCTGCAGATTTTTTATATTCCCACAGAACATTTCAATGCTGAAAATTTAATATTTTTGATCAGACCTGCTCTGTGGTGAAGGATTATTTTATATTTCCCCACTAAGAAATTGGGAGTTTACACCTTGGAGAGACAATGACTTGGCCTGAACATGTGCAACTTTTCAGTACTGCAAAAACCCTTCTTAATGAAATGTTCTAGATAATTTATCCCTACTCAGGTAGCAAATTTTCCTTGAGAATGTCATCTTGAGCATTACAGTGCTTCACCATTCTCTTCCAATATCACACTGTGATAAATAAAACGGGCAATGAAACTTCCTATGGCTCTCAAAGGTGAAATTCTGCCTTAGATTGGCAACCATAATAAATATCCATGACTCTTAGATCTGGTTAACTGACCAGCCAAACAGGAAAGTGCAGGAGTGTCAAGCCTCCATAGTGAGGATGACCTGAGCAGATGGAGTGCAGGGAGACCATGCACTACAGATATTTAATGTGAGCTTCCAGCACAATAAACAATGCTCACTTTTTACTGAGATAGACATGGCTTTAAACAAAATCTTCAGGGTAAAAAAAAAAAAAAAGTAGATCAGGGACTCCATCTAAAAAAATTCTGACCTGATAGTGATGGTAAATGGTTTATAGTATATACCATAGAACAAATATTTATTTTTCTCTCTTTCCTTAGCAGACATTTCAAGAACCAAGGATGCAAAATGAACAAAAGATACTTCGTGTTTTTCATCCCAGTGGTGATGTCCCCTTTGTGAACATTTCCTTTCAGGCAAGTTTGACATTCTATAATTCTGAAAGGGAAGGATTTTACTCTAGTATTATCCAAATGTAAATGACTCAGGACAAATATGAACTTTGTGGAAAGAAAAAAAATAATTCAAATTGTCTTTCAAATTGCTTTGCCTCCAAGAAAGGAGGAGAGAATCTATTTAAAAGGGCATGAAGTAATGGGACTAGAAGGAATGGCTTCAAAATGAAAGAGGGCAGGTTTAGATCAGATACTACGGAAAAAATCCTTCACTGTGAGGGATGTGAGGCTGGAAAAAGCTGCCTAGAGAAGTTGTAGATGCCCCATTCCTGGAAGTGCTCAAGGCCAGGCTGGATGGAACTCTGAGCAACCCAAGGTGATGGAAGGCATGTTGGAAGTGAGTGATCTTTAAGGTCTCCTCCAACCCAACCACTCTATAATTCTAAGATTCCAAATGAAATGCATTTGCAAGCAACTCAGCAAATCAGAGTTAATCTGCTGAACACAACTGCTGCCACCTTTCTGTTCATCCATTCAGAGTGACAACAAAAGGAGCCACAGCTTATCACACCCTTCACCAAAGCACAGAGAGAGGAAGAGAAGCAGGAAAAAGGGGGGTGAACAGGGAAGATTTAGAAAAAGAATGTGAACAGTTCTTCCTACCTCAGGTTCCTCACCAAGCCCTGCCTGGGACGTGCTCATCTTCCTGGAGATCCTCTGCCAAGAGGCAGAGCTGGAATACAGAGTGTGCTGATGAGTAGAGCTGGCATGGATCTGGCTCCTAGCAGGTCTCCTGAGGGCCTGCAGTTCCACTGGGACTTGACTTTCCCAAAAAGAAAACCTGCCTCCCTGAAGTAATAGGACAGAAGGAAAATGAGGTAAAATCCAAGATATTCTAAAAGAAAGAGTTCAACCCCAAAATCTTCTATAGAAAAATAAAAGATAAAAACAATGCAGAAGAACCATTCAGCAAGGAATCTGTTGCAAAGTTCCATTTCTTAACATTTATTGGCCATATTAAGGAAAAAAAAATAAGAATTAAAAAAAAGTCAAAGTATGACATATTATGACATTGTCAAAAGACCCAATTTGATTTAGGCATTAAAATCCCATTTTTTAATAGAAAATCAGAAATGGACTCAGCTAGACCTTCTCAAAGAAATCTTTGCTTCATTTTTTAACAGCATGAGGATAAATGAGAAGCTTATGAGAAGCAAGACTAATGTGAAATAAACAGATTTTTTTTTTAGTCACGGCAGGAATCAGAGGACTGCAAAATTCAAAAAAGGATTTCTTTGCTTAAAATGGGTATGTTCCTTGTTCTGTGGGGGTCTCATTTTAATTTGTAAAATGCTGTGGGTTTCATTAATAAAACTATAAACAGAAAATGGTGATAGGTTTCTTTAAGCACTCAGGACTTGCTGTGGAGATAGATGCTGTCGTGTTCAAGCAGCCAAGAACAATTTGTATGGTTCTGTTCTGGATTACCACATGATCTGGAACAGAAGCCTTTATTTACCTTCTGAACACAGTGCTCCTACCAAAAAGCAGGAAATTCATCCATGAGCAGGACTTAAACCAGGAACCAGTTGAGGTGAGAGATGGTTTTCATTTGCTGCAGAACCATAATAGGCAGAGAGAATTTACCCAAAACATAACTCACAATAGCACCACACACTTACTTCTGCTCTGAGCAGGAGTGAGCTGGTTTTCTGCATGGCTTGAAGCCACCTACTGACTGCATCCAGTCTCCCAGAAAAGCTTTTTAGTTTGGTATACTCACATGTCTGCACAGCTCTTGGCTTGTGTGCAGCCTCCTCAGAGCACAGGGATCCACAGCTCACACCTGACTGAAAAATGTTAGGTACACAGATATTGTATTAGTTATACCAGAAATATAATAACAGAGGGATAAACAAAATTACACTGAGAACAGCATCTTCTGGTTTTGTCACCCCTTTGGTACAGGACAAGAAATAAACTAAAAAAAAACCCATTAAAGATGATTTTGGTTATAATTTGAAGCATATACAGTTTACAGATTATTAGATTAATGACAATTTGACCTTGAAAACACCTCTATCTGCTGAAAGAGCAACACTCCATCACCTGTTTTGATTCATTAATGTATCATTTAACTTGGTATGACACATGTTCAGCAGTTATAATTACATTATGGCCTCCCTATTACATCAGCTGCGCTCCAAGTTTCTGTCACCACAAGTCCAATTTTCAACACAGAGCAATCCAGTGCACTCTTTCCTTATTAGTGTCATCTTTAATGTAGCACAGAGTCTGAACCATTACTTGGCACTGAGAGTTTAACAGCAATTAACCCCTGCTCTATCCCCAGGGAGAAGTACATCAGCAACTTGCCAAAACACTGTAAACAAGCTGGCCAAGATCAATGCAAAACCATGCTGGCTGCAGAGCACCTACTGTATTAATTTAGGAGTGATATAGAAAAAGAGAAAATAGTCTGCATGAGATTGACCTAAAAGGATGGCCCACACAGGTTACACGATTTTCTGCAAGCTGAAAAGGGAAAATTCTAAATCCCTAGTCAGCTGCCTCATAAACACACATTCTTTTCTAGTTTGGGTTTTATATTAAGCTGATCACCATAGGACTGGAAATGATTGCAGAGGATAAATATTTATTACCAGGTAATATGATAAAAAAGAGAAAACAATGATTTTTGTTTTAGGTGATGAATTAAATACGTTTCAAACTTTACCAGCAAAGAAAGCAAAAAGGGTGAAAATGCCAAAATGCCAGTGTCAGTTTCTGGTTATTGAACAGGACCATGCACACCAAAGCCTAAACCAAAGATGAAGGTTCTTCCCCCAGAGCATCCAAACAAAGCAAACCAAGGACTGCAGAGCTCCCTGGAGGACCCTGACATCAGCAGCACACTTGTGCAGAGGGCCTAGAATTTAAATTATTTGAAAAAAGAGTGAAAGAAGTCTTACATCTGAAATTTTCCAAACACTGGCCATTTGTCCATTTCCATAAACTCATAATTGGGAAGTTTTAAGATGGGTTCTGTTGACCTAATTAGTGGAGGATTTACATGTAAAACACCTAATGTGGATCTATTAAGTTTTAGGAACACCAAAGTGTGCCAGTTTAATACTGCTCTGGCATTGAACTGTTAAATGCTTATTGGTAGCATAAGATTTTTCTTTTTAGACTTTGCAGATTTGGACTGAAAATTTGAAATACATAAACCTAAATATATTCTTAAATCTACTTAAATATTTATTTAAATCTACAGAGAACTGCCAGGGCTTTCACATTTGAAAAATTAGGCTGCAATTTAACCCTTCAGTTCTGAACTTCCCAAACAGTCACTCTGAAGAGAGTTGCTTAAAAATTTTAGCATATGATAATTTTAAAACTAATTTCACTGTTACCTCCCAAGTATCCATTTTGGTTTGTGTTCTGCTAAATTAATATTCCAAGTAGAAGTGCAGCTACCACTTTTAATAATTATGATTTAAAAAATAGTATATAAGAGGAAGAAAATGTGGTACTAATAGGGAGGAGGTGGGAATTTGAGTGGAAAAGCTGGAATGGAATTCAACTTCCACATGTTGATCCAGATACAAAAATTCAAAATTGTCAGATCTAAAAGGTGGGATATTTTCAGTTCATTTGCAAAAAGGAGAACATCTGAAATTTAGAATCTAAAATCAAATTCAGTTTGTGTCTGAGCATGACTGCTAACCAAGGTAGATGCAGCTCAGTGCAAAAAATTCTCAACTGTTAGAAAGTAATTGCAGTATTTGCTTTTCGAGTTAAGTAGGAAAATTGTGATAATAGGAGGAAGACTGAATAGAAAAGAATGGAAATAAAATTAAAATTATGTAAGTTAAACAAACAAACAGAGGTAGTTTTTAATGCAGGAGAGCTCCTCCATGTTAAAAGGCTTTAACATAGTTTCTTGTCTTAATTACTGCAAATAAAATCAAGAAAGACCTGAAAGACCACGAAGAAGAAAGGGTGACTAGGACTAATATGTGGAAAGCAAATTAAATACCAACAAAACATTACATTAGGAATGGAAAATCAGGTGCAGATCCAGAATGAATGCAGTGATTCCATGTGCCTCCCATTTTTCACCTGCAGACCATGGGGTTACATTATCTCTTTATTGTTTTCTTTACCTCTTCCTTGGCAACAAAAGTGTTTAAATCCTGCTATCACTATTCTGTAACACCGTGCTTGGTTGGTAGCTTTTCTCCCAGGGGAACTTTGTTTTACTCTGATGTAAACACAGGTGAATTTCATGCTGAACTGGCACTAGGAGGGTAAAGAAGAGCACATCTGTTCTGCAGCAAATATTCCTAAAACTTACATCCACTTCAAATTTCACAGCAAGAGCTTTACCAGCACCTGCCTAAAAAGGAAAAAAAAATATCTTTATACCAGCAGGGATAATTTTTTTTTTCTGGAAATATGAGGATATTCTGGTTTGGCCTGTTTGAAAGATGTTGTACTACAAAACACATTATATCCCCTCATGTTATTTTCATACCCAAAATAGGCTGTATATAATTAAGGGAAAATCAAACTGTTAAGTCCTAGTTAAAAAAAAAAAAATCTGAAATTTATTGGCAATAAATTAAAGCTCTGCCTAGCTCCTTTATTCAACTATCTGCAAGTCAAGAGTCACAGATGTTAAGAGCTGTTACAATGCCAAGTTAATTTCCTGAAAATGAGTGCCTGAGGTTGGCTGAAGAAGAATCTTACCAGTGTTCAACATGACTGATAAAAAAGTAAAACAGAGCTTAGAGGAGATAAAGGTGATAATAGTGGAAAGAAGGAAAATTGGTTTGCTTTTTTTTTTTTTTCTCAATAATATCTCAGCTGATCATAAACACCACAGCACAGACACTCCTGATAAATTATTCCTTGGCATGCTTTTTCTTTTCTCCTGTGCTCTCTGCAGGGATGAGGCTTCCATAAGACACCACAGAACTCCCACACTGCACCACAATTCTTGCTTCCAGAAGAAATCTGGGTGGTTTATATACAAATAACCCACCAGCCCCACAAGCTGGGGTGGGAATGAATTAGGAAAACAGAGAATTCCTAAGGGTACCACCATAATAATATTGAACTGAGATTTTTGAGATCTGTTTCAGAGATTTTTTTTTTCCTGATCCAACAACCTCAAAAATAAATAATTTGGGCTTGGATTTCCTGATGTAAACTCAACAAAACTATCTGCAGAATTAACGTTTGGGCTTTTTTTCCTACAGAAATCTTTCCTTTGAAGAGAAATCTTTTAATGAAAGAGTTTCTGACTACTTCTATCCCTGGCCTTCAAATTTCCTTCAGGTATTTCCAGATGTAAGGAGGCCTCCAAAGCCTCACATCAGGGTTGGGGGCAGGACAAAGGCAGGGTTGTCAAGCAGCCAATACCAAAACCCAAAACCAACAGAGAAGCACCTGGTGACCCCTTGTACTAATTGACCAAACACTCCTAAAAGGGACTGATTTGTGCTTGGCTGAGGGCCAGAATGCACAACCACATGCAGGCTTGACTCCAACACTCTGGTCCATTTTCTCCCTGGTTATTCTAGTTCCCAAGCTGAAGGGATTGTTAATATGAATATTAAAAATCTAACATGAATATGTGTGGGTTTATCTACCTGCCCCTGGTGCTGTACTGCTCGTTTCTCTTATTTCAGGTATCACTTCTATCAGTACCTCTTCTAGAAGGAGTTTACACACTGTAATCAAATAATCTTTAATCTGTTTAAAGAGCTGGTATTTCATTTTTAACACGCTGCTGCAAGGCAGTATTTCCAGTCCTTGCATAGTTAGAGCTTTTCTCCCTACTCTTTCCAACTCTTTAATATCCAAATAAGATATAGGACATGATTCTCTGGGACTTGTTTAGTCACTCACAACTCTGAAAAAGGACTATAAAAGAGAATCACTAATGTGTTAAGCCAGCCAGGCAGCAGTGTGAGTGCCAAGAGCTGAGGAGCTGGGTGTAGTACTCCAGAGATCAGCAAAAAATTTTCATTTTACCTCCTTTCTCCTCCAAAGACAGGGGATGTTCAGGTCACATTTCAGACCCTTAGTTTTGCCATCATGCACCTTGAAGTTTAGTGCTTTTGCTTTGACTTTCATCAAATGTGAGAGTCAGCAGGTATGTCTTCTCACAAAGTCAAAGTCAAATTACAGTTTTGAAGAAATTCCTGGGAATCAAAACCGTGCAGTTCTGCTCAGCTTTATCCTTAACTGTGTCTGTGTAAATCTTTCCTTCTTGCAATTCTTCCTTCCTCATTACATTTGAGTCTTGACTCACTGAGCAATTGTTTCAGACACAGAATCTAAAGTATTTCTCATCTTTTCTTCACTCTGGTTGGTGTCATCTGTAATAAAATAAAGAATATTTCCAAAAAATTACACGGTGGGATAAAAACAAAAGTTAAAGAGCATGTTCACTTTTTCTGTTCTTCCTAACACAGTCATTCTCAGGCTGAGCCAAGGAAAAACAATTGGCATGACTTAGAAAGGACTCTAATAATGGCCAGTAGCAGTATATATCTGGAACCTTTCACCTTCAGAATGGATTTGGTCCAGATTGAGAGCAATTTAAAAGAAATATTGACTTCTGGATGCTTAGTGACCTGTGTAAAAATGAATTAATAATCCCAGCTGTTTCCTATAGGACATCACTAAAAGTGTCAGTGCTGTTGCCAGACCAAACGGCCCCTTCATTGAAAGGTGTGAAAGATTTTTCACTTCATTTATCAATACAGCACGCATAAATAGGCCACAGACTAGCCAAAGAAATTGAAATCCTTCCAAGTCCCTGGCAGATTTTGCTATATCCTGCAATCCATCACTTAGCCTACACATGTAGGGACAAGTGGCTCGTGTGTCCACGTGAGGGATATTGAGTTGGATGGCAAGTTGTTACAGTCATTTTTCTGAAAAATCCCCTTGCCCAAGATCCTTCTCCTGGGAAGCTGAGAAGTCTCAGAAAAAAAGGAAAACAACATTATCTCATTTGTTTCTCCTGTGTTTTGCTGCTTTAGAATGTGGTTGAAGATTGTTTATCCAACATGTGAATTGTTTTTACTTAATGACCAATCATGGTCCAGCTGTGTCAGGACTCTGGCAAGAGTCACGAGTTTTTCATTATTATCTCTTTAAGCCTTCTGTCTGTATCCTTTCTCTATTCTTTAGAATAGTTTTAGTATAACATTATTTCATATAATATCATAAAATAATAAATTAACCTTCTAAAAACATGGAATCGGATTTATCATTTCCTTCCTAAAAATACCACAGCAAGTGACCAACTCTGTGCTACTTGACAGTGCAGGATTATTGGAGAGGCACAGACTAAGAGTGCTGGGCCTCTCTGGAATGAATGGAAAGGTACAGCACAAAGAAAACAGTGAGGAATAAACAAAACATTGACTTTCTTTCCTACAGGACAGCTGGACAATGCAGCAAAACTCATAATTTGTTGTTGGTAAAGGCCAGTTACCAATTGCTATTCAGCAGAACACAGGCTATAAATGGAGGGAAGTGATATATTTCCTCTTGGAAGTGTCAGGGGTAGGTCAGAGAAAGAAAAGAACATCAGCACTCACACAGATCCCTGTGAAAGTTCAGGTTTTCCTGAAAGCTCTTCCGTTATAAAAAGAATGTTTTGGCATGTACAGTTTTCTTAAGCTATTTGCAGATGGTTAAAAATACATTATGATCCAAAACTTTAAAAGTCTAGTGAAAGATGAGTAATAGTTCAAATCAACCTCTGTATTTTTTAATTAGCTAAATTATTTTTAAAAGCTTTCACAAAGAAATTGGTTGTATATGTCTTATTCTTTTTTCTTTTTTTTTAACAATTAACTTGAGGTCATGAGGAGTTTGTCCTTTTCAACTAAGGTTAAAATGAGAAGCTAGAACAGGATGGCAGAGGAGCTTATACACCACTTGCTTTTTTCTTGGTCTTAACTCCAGAACAGCACAAGAAATAACATTTGTCAGCAACACCTACAAGATCCATCAAAGCAGGAAGAGAAATGAGGATTTCTGGGTTTCCAAACAGCTTTTAGCATGTATCCAGTGTGACTGTGGGGACATGGCTTTTTTCCATGTGCAAAATGAAGAGGGCAGCTACTCAAATGCTATGCAAGAATAAATTAATATTTTTATTGGCACAACTATTTTTAAGCCCCAAATGAAGGGCTCTACTGACTATATATACATTTTGCCAATAGGTTACACATTGTATTGCAATCATTGTCAATTTTAGTAATTAACAAAGTATTTTAAAGGATCTTCAATTCCCTGATATTAAGTTGCACAAAAAGAGAAAGCACAGCACTTTATATTATGGTTCAAATGATATCCTAGCATCCTGAACATCCATTGGAACCTTGAAAGAAGTGAATGTAGCTCAAGCCTTTTTTCACTCTGGGGAGGGTTTTAACCATGAATAAAGACAACGTGGGTCAGAATACTTGTTATAACCTCTGATAGAAAACCTCTGTCTGACTGCTGTTAAAAGCTCCTGTAAACACATGAGGAAGTCTAAAAGAATCTTCCAGGCTTCATTCTTCTTAACCCAAAATAAAAGCCTCAATTAGGCAGATTAGTCATCAAGCCTAGATGAAGGTATCTACACTGAGGCCAGCTGAAGCTTGGTGAAATGAATCCTGCAATAAAAAAAATCTGGGAAACTGGGAAAAAGGCCATTTTCAGGAGGGTGATCCTTGTGTTGTTTTGACACTGAGCTGAGTGCCTCTAAAAGCCTGTGAATATCAACCCCTCCCTCACCATCCTAATTCCAGGCTGAGATTTTGACATCTAAGGAAGTGAATCAAAATAATGAGGCCCCCACTTGCAGCATGCATATGATGAGTAAGTAAATGAAACCATGATAATTAGAAACCCAAATGCAGGCAAAAAAAAAGTTGCACATAGGCTGTGCATCTCTCTTTTTTATTTTTTCCCCTCAGGCACTAACTCATCTTGGCCAAACCCTCCTCTCTACAAGTTCAGAGATATTTTAATTTTGAACTTCAAATGGAGTGCAAATAAAACACCAAACAAACTTAGGATGTTGCACAATTGTCAGTGGGGCCCATTTTAATATTTAATGACCTGGACACCTGTGACTATTGCTAAAAATAAAAAGAACTAATTTAAAAGGAATTATTGACATAATATAACACATGATAGTCTGTTAATAAAAATGCATACTTCTAATTGAATGCTGGCACCTAGCCACCAACTAAGCATAACTTCAAAAGCAACAGCTGGGAAAGCATCTTTTAGATTTTAATTACAGTAGCTCGTAAGCCACTTATCTTTTCAACTTCTTTCTTCAGAAAGCATTTCTGTTTCACAGGAGTGAGTTCAAAGGTATTTACAACATGTAGGGTAAGAGAACTTAGCTCTGACATAGTCAAACTTCACTTGTAAATTTGAATTGTGGACTAAGACAACTATTCTCAGCTTTGAAGTGTGAGTCCCATTTGAGCCCAAAAGAACACAGGCTCTGGGCTTGCTGTTCTGGTTTTTTTGTTCTTTTTTATCTATAGATGCAGGATAAGAATTTTTATCTTATTTGTTTGTATTTCAGCATTATGTCAGGGCTGCCACTGAAACTGAAGTTGCATTATGCAAGTATTTTACTGTTCAAGTACATAGTCAGCACACAATCTGTGATGATTCAGTCAAGGAAGGGAGAAGGAACTATTGAAGAGTTTGGGAAATGGGCATGGAGACAGACCTGAGTCCTGAAAAGTGATAAATTCTGTAGCTGCATCCAAAAAAATGATTTCCTTGCATTTAGGAAAAATATCTATGAAAGAATATATATTATTAAAGCACTAAATGTGTTTAAATTATTTCCTAGACTGGCTACTTGGCATTTTTGGAGAACAGGCCCAGAGAAAGCTGAGACTTATTTGATGCAACACCTGAAGTCCTGCAGTCTCTGATGCTACTCTAGATTTCCTCCACCACCAAAGAGACACAGAGAAAGTGAGAGAGAAAGGGAACAGCCATGGAATGACCTTCCCAAACTAAAAGAGGTTTCTACAGCCCATCTCTGTTCACTGACTCAAGAAATCCAGACAATTTCTTCAGATTAAGCACCAACACTTTAGCCAGCTAAAATTAAACTCAGTCCTGCCTCCAATGTCTGTGACTGTGCAAAAACACTCTGCCAAAACATAGGAAATTAACTGTCCATCTGTGATTTGAAACAAGAAATTCACCCCAAGACTCTCATCCCTCTCCTCCTCCCATATGCAAAGACATTTATGCAAGCTAAAGTGTTTTTGCTATAAGAAACTCTACTAACCAGAATGATGTTTGTTTTTTCACTTGCACAGTTAATAGAAAGAAAATGTGACTATAGGGACCTTATAAAAAGCAAAGTCATCTCCTTTAAAAAAATACACAGAGACATCCATGAATTGTAACAATATTAGCAGATAACCACCAGGAAAAGGTTACTGGAGTGAGTTAAAGGCTACATAATTTGACATAATCAGGAGGACCTTTAAAGAGGAGTTTTAAAGAAGAGTTTCTACAATGTTGCAGACCCTGGGAGAACGTGTAGTACAAGCAATAAGTCCAAAAAAGTCTATTTCCTTAAAGACAGATTCACTTATGAAATTGAATAGATGAATTGGCAACTGTGTGTGGAAGGGGACTAAACCTGAAATGCACCAGAGGTCTTTTCCCATTCCACAGAAATAACATAAATCAGAACATCACAAGGCCTTAAACTTGTTAAAGGATTTTTTTTTTAACTGCAATTCTGTTAACTACTAGTTAAGAGCTAAGCCAGTTCGTCTAAAAAAAACCAGCTCTTCCTACCTTTTTTGCAAAATCAAAATTTCCTTTACCCTTTTTTGTGGCTTTTCAAGACATTATTCATACAGATAAGAGTATGTCTTGTAGGAAGACAAATAGGATGCAGGATGAATTGGAGCCCTCTGTCCACTCTGCTAGCACAATTCAGGGCAGATTTTGACATGAGAGTGAAGAAAACATTACTTTGTTTTGTGCTAAGCTGTCCTGTGCTTCCAAATTGTACAGGACCTCCAGGAGAAAAGATGACAGAGAGGAACCAGGTCTGTCCCTTCTAGGGAGACTCTGCCAGAGAAGCTTAGAGCACTGAGCAACAATTTAGGAAGAAACAATTTTTTGCATTCATTTCCAGTGCCAGTGGTAGAACTATGAACCCTGAATCCCCCTTTCCTGCATTGCAATTGTGTTTGTCAGAATGGCAGCTGCATAACAAACTAGGGTATCCTATTTTTAAAAAAATGAAAAAAAAAATCCTTCACATCAATAATCATTCCCAGCTATTGAAATATCAGAACTTCAGTCAGCACTACTATAACCTAGACAGCTCATGCAGAGTTCTTCATCACCAATTTTGGAATACTATTATTGTGGTTGTAAAGCCTTACCTGATTAATTTTTTTGCATATGTAGCCACATATCTTTCACAGCAAAGCCCAATCTATTCCCCAAACCTTGCACTCTGCATTTATAGCAAAGGATACAAAAAAGAAAAGCTATTAAAGAGCTTGTGATGCAGTGTAAACAGGCTGACTGGAGTTTATTAATCATAAATGAAGGTGATGAGTAGTTCAGGAGGCATATAAATGAACAGGCAACCTTGCTGAAAGGTCAGAACCTTTCAACAGTGAGCTGCCTCTGCTCCTTTCAAAGTTCCTTTCTAAGTTTAGGGTCAAAAAGCACCACAAATGTTACTACTAAATCTGAAGGATGCTTTAAAACATTTTAGTTTTGTCCTGTCCCTCTTGTTTAATAGCTTTGGGTTTAGAAGTGCAAATACCTCGGTAGTTAGGTTTTTAGGGGATTCAACAGAAACATTTTAGCACAGGTAACAGCTGCAGAAGTGCACACACAAAAGCAGTGAGATTCCCTCTCCAAGAGTTTGACCTTCTGCTTCACTGCAATTACAATCACTGGGCTAATCCTGTGCTAAAGGATTGGGATCATAAAATTTATTCTTTATGTTATGGATGCCACTATCCTCCACCCTATTTTGAGGTTACTGCAGAAAAGGGATCCAGTTTAAAAAGCTCCTATTTCCACTCTGAGATCACTTTTTTCTCAAGTTACCAACTTCTCCATCTTTGGAATGTGGGCTAAGTGCTTCTAAAGGCACCCTTTACTGCACTATGCAAATTTAGCTTTTAAAATTAAAATAAACAATTACATTTGTATACATTTGTCACAAATATTGAAGGAAGGGGGAGAGATTTCTAATGGCAAGCATCCATTTAGATGTCAAAGAGAGTTTTGCATGTCCACTGAATTAAAACATCATTTGCTGTCAAGCCTTAAAGATTTTGGCATTTCTTCTGATTTCTATTTATGATAGCTCTCAGGGGACATGCTGTGAAGTACTTTTGCCTGCTTTAGGCCCAATTGCAAGTGACAAATGCATTAGTTTTTAATACCAGAAGTGGACATATACTTTGATGAAGTATGTCTTTAAGCCATCAGCTGTTGTAAAAAGCTGGTGGCAGACAAAGACACTTTAAACAAGACCACCCCCAGCTGCCTTGACAATTAAATCCCTTTTTGCCCCTGTAACCAGACCAAAGCCAGCTTGAAATTAGCAGAAAGACTTAAAATGGGGTTTGAATCAAGGCTGCAAAGCTAAAAATTCCTGTTGCTCATTCTGTTATCCTCTTTTCATGGCAAAGCAGATTGTTCCCTGGTGCACAAGGGCTGTGCTCATGGCTCCTGCTCTGCACAGGTCAGGAAGGACCTGCACATTTTCAGGCTGGTTTAGGCAGCCCGGGAAACAGGTTCCTCCCATGGAAAGAGGTTCTCTGTTGGGCTGCCCAGAGCCAAATTCCCTGCCCAGAGCCAAATTCCCTGCCCAGAGCCAAATTCCCTCTCCCTGCACATCTCTGAGCACCCTCCCTAACCCATCACACCCTGCAGCTGCTGCCATCAACTCCAAGAGTGATTTCTCTGAGCTCATCTGTGATTTTCCAGAGGTCATGGGACAGCTTTCACCACCTGTGGGGCAACAGCATCAGTGTATATTCACAGATTTATTCACAGATTTGACCACATCAGTAAAGGTACAGCTACTTCAGACATCCACCAATTTTTTCCTTACAGCACACAATGAAACCATTTTTTTGTGTGGTATATTCTGGGGTCTCTGTCATTGGAAGGAATGATGGATTTGACTTTATGTTTTTGGAAGGCTAATTAATTTTATGTTTTATATTATATTAAAGAATGCTGTACTAAAACAATAGTAAAGGATAGAGAAAGGATACAGACAGAAGGCTTAGCAAGATACAAATGAAAAACTTGTGACTCTCTCCAGAGCCTTGACACAGCTGAACTGTGATTGGTTATTAAGTTAAAACAATTTACATGAAACCAATGAAACAACAACCAGTTGGTAGACTGTCTAAACCACATTTCAAAGCAGCAAAACATAGGAGAAACAAATCAGATAATTATTGTTTTCATTTTTCTCTGAGGCTTCTCAGCTTCCCAGGAGAAGAATCCTGGCAAAGGGATTTTTCAGAAAATATGACAGTGACATCTTTGTTCTTAGCCCCACTAAATATCTAAATACATCTCAAGGTATAATTATTAAGCTCTTTGACTCACTGAATAGCTGAAAATCACTTAATTTAATCTTTTCTTGTCTTTTAATTTTTCATTTTTCAGTAGCCAGCTGTACACCTTCTGAATTACCACTGTGGCATGCTAAGCAACAAAATTTCTTTGCTGTTCCAATTAAAGAATTAATGCCTATGGTGCAAAAATAAATATGAAATGAAGGAGGAACAGAACACCAATACCGAGTGGTGGGTTTGGTTTATTTTATTTCCATTATGGTTCATGAAACCTTCTGGGGAGGCTGCTATAGTCTTATCACTTTATTTTCATAGCTTCCATTTTGCTGATATGTTTTTATCTATGCCAGTCAAATACCAAAAAGAATCCAATATTTCAGATGACATTCTTTGATTAATGTTTCTGTTATTTGCTAAATAATTTATCTAACAAAGCTGCAGAATCTAGTCAAATGCAGCAAAATACTACTCATCACATACATTATTTGATAAAAATCTGAAATAATTGTTGAAGACTATATGTGGCACACATTATTTGGATTAGGTTGTTGCATACCTGACATATATGACAGTTTAAACAGTAAAAAAGCTTTTGGATTATTTGGGTCTAAAAGCAGATCCCACTTGCAGAGACTTAATAGTGCAGACACACTAAGAACTGGAGCTTCAGTTTGGAAAAATCACCACTTTTTTGAATTTGTAGAGGCCTGAATAACATTGAAGTTCTGTTGGATGGCACTTAAATTCAATTCCTTTATTAACATACATGTCTGTTTTAGTGTTCTGGTGGAAACAGCAGCAACAGTTTTTCTTCACTGAAAAATTAAAGGACATACCTAACTTCAGCAGCTATGTCATCAATACTCCTCATGAACTGTCTTAAAATTTTAGGAGAGTCTAAAATATGATTTTATCTACTGACTTACTGCAACAGCAGTGGGAAATCAAATCACCCCCGAATGTCTTATTAGAGCAATCTCTCTTTGACACTTCTCTACATCTTACTTTCACATCTTCAGTGCATTTTTTCCAATTAAAATAGGGATTTACAGGTAAAAATATTTTAAGAAATAATTACATTACTGCTTTCTGGAAAAAGGAATTAGATATGAAATAAGAAAAAAAAAAAGAGAACTCTGGGACTGTAAGGTGAACTACATCTCTATTTTGCTTAAAACCTAGAGAGTGGTTCCTTCTGTAGATTGCAGGCAGGTTGGTCTTTAGTCAAATGCAGCAAAATACAACTCATCACATAAATTATTTTATAAAAAACTGAAATAATTGTTGAAGGTTATATGTGACATTTTCTCTTTCAATTCCTTTTTCAGACTGGTTATTTCTAAGTGGTGCCATCTTGTGCCTTATTTCCCTTCATAGTACAAAATGTGCTAAAGCTGAAAAAAGAGCCTTGGTGCCTGTTCTTTTTTTTTCCCCCCAAAAAAATTATTCAAAATCAAACCAAGTGCCTACCTTGGTTTTTCCTCCTTCCCCTTGGAGTGAGGTGTTCTCCTGGAGAAGCTCCCTGCAATGCTTTACCAGGTTATTGAGATACATCTCCCAATGATGTGTGACCCCAGAGACCTTCCCTCACACAATCCATGAACTGGCATCTCTAGTTATTGACAGGATTTTTGTTTTTTCCTTCTTCCCTCCACTCCCATTTCCAGGGCAAACAGGCAGTCTTTTCCTTCTGTTGTCTGTCACCCTGGTTTTTTAAGATTCTCAAGGCCTTCTGATGTTGACATTCTTCTAAGGAACTTTATCACGCACTTTCTTGTAAATAACTTGTTGTTCACATTCCTTTGATGGAGGAGGAGAGAATTGATGGACTGTTGGTGTGACCAGTGTCATTGGAGAGGTGTCACTGTCACCCTCCAATCCTCTGTCACCTTTGTAAAACTATAAATATAGGAGTCAGAAAATAAACCTTCCCTTTTTTCCTTCACCTTGAAAGAGGTGTGTGCTCGTGTTCCTTTGTGTCTGATAGCGACAGTTGTCTTTTTTCCCAACCTGGAAAGGAAATTTAGGATGATTTTAGTAAGGAGGTAATAAAAAAGTAGATTTTTATTGAAGCTTTCTAGGGCTGTTATGGGAAGATGTTCACAAAAGCCCACTTACATGGCGTGAACATAGTTTTTAGAAGTTTAAGAAATTAGCATAATTGACAAAAAATCACCAGTTAGGAAGACAAGTGGTGATGGAATTTTTCTTCTGATTCAAGGTCTAAGTTTGTCCCCTTCATATTAGCTGCACTTTGTCTATGAAATGATGATGAAATGTCCATGAAAGGAATCTCCAGGAGTTTTTCCCTACCTTGGTAGTCAGGAGAAGAACCAACACAGGGCAGGGGCCTCACACCCTCTGGGGCTTGGAGTTCTGGAATTTGTTGTGTCTTTCTGCCTAGGGAAAGGCCATGGAAAATTATCCTGGGGAAAAGAAAAAGAACAAAAAATTAGCCACTAATCCAATAGACTACAAATATAAGAGTAAAGCATACAGGGAACATCTAATAGGAAAAAAAAAAAAGCATAATTTCTTAGCTGCAAGGCTTTATTCTCATGGATGGGTGCCCAAGTTCTGTGTCCTTGGGAGCTCAGGGACTGAGCATTCCTGCAGCCCAGGATTGGGGTTCAGCCCAAGGCAGCCCCGTAGATTCTTAGAGCTTGAATCAGAAGAAAAATTCCATCACCACTTGTCCTCCTGATTGGTGATTTTTAGTCAATTCTGCTGATTTATTAAACTTCTATAAACTATGTTCACCCCATGTAAGTGGTCTTTTGTGAACATCTTCCCATAACAGCCCCAGAAAGCTTCAATAAAAGCCTTCTCCTGCAAGAGCTGGGAGAGGGAACAACAGCAGAGTGCAGGAGATTTGTGAGGTCCTTGGATCCACTAAATCCCCAGCAGCTCTTAATGACCTTCTAAAAGAAATTTTACAGGCTAAATTATCTCCTAAAGTCATGTATAATAACAGTTTAATACCTGATTAGTAGGACTAACTTGAATTGTCAGGAGCATGGACTTGGTCATGTAATATGTCATATCTATCCACTGTCATCCCCAAATTCTCTTTCATTTTTCTTTAAAAAGGAATTAAAAGCTTTCTCCCAGGGAAGAGCCAACCAACCTGATAAAGGAGACACCACTCTTGTTCTTTTTATTAGATGATCACAGAATGGCTGAGAAGTTTTGAAGGAATACTGCAAAATATTGCAAGTTCTTTCAATTTGATTTTTTAAGTCACAAATTAGAAGCTACTGGAAAATCATGAGGCATGGTCACCTAGCCCAAAGTGGAGTAGCAGTGATGAATCAGTTTGCAGAACATACCTTCATACCTGTACCAGATTAATTTCTAAAACTGGAGTGTATAACTCATTTATATCTCAGCAGATTATATTTATTTACATTATTGATTCATAGAAAAGGAAGTGCATATTAATAAAAAATAAAATCTTGCAAGGCAAAAGCAAGACTATGCAGGAATGATTCCAGAAGTTGGCTGCTGTTTCCTGTGATTTGACAGAATCATGTGCTGAAGGCTGTTGCTGATTAGGAGCAGAGATTTACAAGAATTTTAGGATCAGGGATCACTTTTATTATGGCAAGAATTCAATTTAGCTTTACAGTTAATTGGGTGCATTATTTAATGATGATTTTGTTATCTCAACATTTTTCCTTAGAGCACATCAATTCAATTTAAAACTTTTGTAGGAAATTACTGAGATATTTTGTATCAAATATATCAGTTTATCACTGGACAACATAGTAGAGAAGTGAAAAATTAATGTTTTGAAAAAGTTAGAATACATGTTTTAGCAAAAAAAAAAATTAAACTAAAATTTTTCATCCTGACATGAGATCAAATGAAACTGATTTGAAATCAAATCAAATATTCAAAATCAAATATTCAAATCAGAAATTTCCTAGGGAATGGAAAATCAGTCATTCTAATTAGACTGGTACATCAAAAAGAGAAAAGGTTTATTTGACAATGATTGTATTGTTTTTTTCTAGTGATTGTGATTATCTCAGGATCAAAGCTCTGCAGGAAAATCACATGAAAGCATGCCTTTAGGTTATGTATAAAAGAACAATAATGTTTTCTCCTTTGTGTTGATGATGAAGCAATGTTCTTTCCTTTTAGTACTATTGCCATTTTAATCTTTTCTCTAAGAAAAACTGAAATAAAGTGAAAAACACAACCAAAGTGAAAAAATTGCAAATCTGGCTGTAGTTTTCCCTGGATCCATCCATTCCTTTCTTACTTTTACAGCCATGTGTTTGTCTGTGACAAACTGTCTAGAACAGTTAAAAATCTCTTTGCATGGCAAATTCCCAGTAATATGAAAAGCCTAACTCATCATTTCTTGGAGGGCAGTTCTAAACTTTCAGCTCTCACAAACAGATTTGCACTCATTTGATGCAGAAAACAAAATAACCACAAATTAATCACAAAATTAATTTCCCTCGAGCCTTTTGCTTGAGTCAAGTCACTTCAGTGATCAGCCTTAAGAGTCTGTGCTTAGGAATGCATCATCTACACTTCATTTAAATCCACTGATGATAAAAGGCACAAAAAATATGATTTTCCCCCATGCCACCTCTTCATAAGGAGCAAAGCACGAGTCTTACATAGGATTTTTAGTCTCATTTTCCTGATTGCTTTTCTCCTCTCAATTTTGCCTCCAGAACTGCCTGGCAATAAGGGCAGCCACAGGCTGCTGCAGGTTGGCAGGGAGTTTCTGTCACCTGTGCTCAAGATGCAGCCACACCTCACCCACCTGATCTGCCAACAGATGCTCTGAGCACCAACACAGACCAGAGAGCCTTCAGAGCTCTCTCCAAACTGAAATAATCTATAAATTTAGCTAAATATTCGTTTCTAAGCAATGTTTTCCCGACCAACCTCACTGCTCAGGATGAGGAAGCCTGGAGGTTTTTTGTTTATTTCTTTACTTGTCTCTTTGGGGGGATTTGTTTGTGGTTTTGCCTTTGCTTTGATTTGTAGTTTGGTTTCTTGTTCTCCTCTCGGGTTTTGCTCTCCTTCTGGTATTTCCTGTACTTTTCAAGCCTCCCAATATCTTGACACATTTATCTCAGAGGAATTCCTCCCCATTGGTGCAGGGTTAATTTGTAAAGGAGAAAAAGGAGTGCTTTTAAGTTTTTATTGATATTCTGCCTCCTGGATAGCTGATGATCATTAGCACTGGCCTAAAGGTTCTTCTGTCTTTCATCTGGTTTAGGGCTCATTGACTATCTCTTGCTAGTTATGCTCCAGCTGTCATTTCTACTGCTCTGCCACCTTTCTGGAGCTGGCAAAACAAAAGCTTTGCCTCTGCCTGAGCTGCAGCAGCTCAGAGCATTAGGTTATTGCACAGGTAAAGGTGGATTCATGCTCACATTCCAGTCAGTGGAGCATCTGAGGTGTAAGTAAATATCACCTTGTGCTGCTGCCCCTGCCAAGGAGGCAAAAATTGTCAGTGACAGAGCTGTGGCAAACAGCTGAGTGCTACTTTAAAGCACTGCAAATTTTTGCTCAAAGACAGCAGATCAGAACCCTACAGTTCAGTTGGCTGCATATTTCTCCTTCTGCTGATATTACTAAGATAATGTGAATTATAATGCTATTTCCAGCCATGGTCATTAATATGTTAGGGATATTATTATAAAATAATAATAAAAAAGAGGAGCCATCTTCAAAGCTCTCTTGTTGACTCTTCCTCAAACCTGATATTTATGGATTTTACTTAAAATTTCACAAAACTCAATTGCACGACATAATCCACTTATTGCTCTTCAAATGCATCCATTTTGTTTTACAAATTGCAGAAGCCTCATTTAGAGACCAAGGAAAGCTCTTTCCTGATTAATTTCTGGCAAAATTCTCTGTGCTTCTTTCTAGCCCTCTGCTATTCTGAGTCCCTAGATTAGAAACATATTATTCTGATAGCTTCAGTGTGATTCAACTGCTGTGAATAGGTCTGCATTTTCACATCTGAAGCAAAAGCAATCTTTGCTCAACTAAAACTTTATGAAAATCAGCTAATAGAGGAGAAAAGCTGTTTTTTTTATACTTGGAGAATTTGAGGAACCCCAAGCATTGTCCCCATGCCTACTCCCAAACAAGGGTCTTTTAGCCTTTTTAACATAAAAAATAGCTTCATGCTTGGCTCATTACAGTGAAACCACTGCAGATTAAACCTCTCTATCAATTACAAGCAGCTGAACATCCTTTAGCATCAAACAGAATGACAAAAAGCTACACTATAATGAGTAATGGCTAAGGCCAATTGCTATTTAATTATGTAGATGACTTAACATCCTTTCATTGATGTTATCTGTGTGTTTCAGAATGAAAGTTATCATTGCTTTGCTTCAGCTCTTACAGTGCATGATAGCAGAAGCAAAAAAGGAAGCCTTTGCAGAGAGAAATGGCAAAAAAAACTTGAAAAATATATTGGGCCAGCAATAAAAGTCACACTTCACCATGCACCCACAACAGACAGGAGCTCCAACACATTGTGGAAAAAGAAATTCCTGCATGGCAGCATGGGAGAAAGAGAGAGTGCAAACTGCAGCAGCAGGAGCCTGTGGCATGAGCAGCTCCCATGGAGGGCCTGGTCCCTGCATTTTGCACGTGGGAGATAAGGAGGACAGGGAAGTCAGTCACAACAGCAGAGATATTTCAGATGGGAAGGACCTGCTGGGTCATCTGTCCATCCCCCTGCCGAGGCAGGATTATACTGTGCAGTATCTCCCCAAAAGAGATTGCACAGAACAATTTCACATGAGCAGAGGAGTGGAGTAAAGGACATAATAGATCTCTTCCATCTCCAACTTCTGCAAGTCAAGAGGTGCAGCCTGCAGCTGCCTGGGGTGGCTGTGGGCACAAACACTGCAAGTGTTGTCAGAAAGGAAATTTGGGGGGGAATTCTATCCTGGGACCCAATCATGCAAGTGCATGCAAAACGTGGTGTTTGGTGTTAGTGAGCAAAGAAATTATCCCATAAAGGACATTTTTCAGTTATAAAAATGATCATAAATCATCATTTTCAGTCATAAACAGTTCTGTGGGCATGGCACAGCATTTCTGTCAACTTGTGTGTGTGCCTCACACCTTTTAGAGTGATAGATCTGTACTATTCAAAAGGATATATATGAATTATTTCCATTAATATTATCAATTAATTCTTGCACTTACAATCATTTAAGCTTCCAGTTTCAGACTTTAAAAGCAAATATTATTATAGAATGATGTTTTCTTGTATATTTACAGTAGCAGAATGGCAACGTTTGTTTAGGAATTATTATTTTTCCTGAATTTAATGAAAACAGAAGTACCTAAGAGTATATCAGGTCAATATTAGAGGAAGGAGTATGAGACATGCTTTTTTATACAAATCCCTGGTGAAAAATTTCAGAATATGAAGAAAGCACTAAATTATGTTTCCTTCCAGTTCTTAGGAGAAACATAAAGGAGGAAATAAAACACTTGAAAATGTAATTAAAAGACAATATTTAAAATCCTTCTTCCAGGAAATCCTTACATGTGTTTAAAGCTAAGAATGAAGGAAATCCTGCTGATTAAACTTAACTATAAATACAGTCATTTGCTGAATTTGAACATAGAAGCAATTAGAGAAAGGAAAAAAAATAAAACAGGCAAGCTGTTGGCTGGACAGATCTTAAAATAAAGTGCCAAGATGAGGTTTTGCAGAAATGAGAAATTTAAATCTGTCTTCATTTTGCATTCTCACTCAACATTAGGTAATTTCTGGGGTCATTATATTATAATTGAACATAAAGGATTGTTTCAAAATAGCATGAAGGCATGTGCATATTTTCTACACAGAGAGCAGCATTAGCAAAAGGCTACATCTGAAATGAGAAATGAAATATCAGAAATATCATGAAATATCAGAACATCAAATATAATGTTTTGTATTTAGCTGCCAATAGCATGAAGGAAAATAGCTGGCAAACTATGACCATCTAAGAGTAATCTGTAGATAAAATGTTGTGATTGATAATGGTATTCAAATGTGTAGATTATTGGTAGATTAAATTGACGAAATCAGAAATTCTAATTTACTGTATTGGTTTCATATACAGCATATGGACTTATAGAAATGTGGAGCTCTGAAAGTTTCACTGATTTACCCCCTACTTTGTTGTCATCTAATTTAATTTACTGTACATTGGTAATGGTATTTAAATGTGTAGATTATTGGTAGGTTCAATTCCCAAAATCAGAAATTGTAATTTACTGTATTGGCTTTCATATCCAGCACATGGGCTTATGGAAACGTGGAGCTCTGAAAGTTTCCCTGATTTCTCCCCTACTTTGTTGTCATTTAATTATAATATAATAGTAGATAATAGTATATAAGAGAATATAACATAATAGTATATAAGAATATATATAATAGAATAATAGCATATAAATATATTCTATTATCAATAATTGTAATATATCCTATTTAAAATTAAATAATAATAGAATATAAATATATACTATTATATTCTATTGTTCTATTCTAATATAATAATATTCCAATATAACAATATAATATAATATGAGGTAATATAATAACAGTTTTTATATATAATGAAATAGAATATAGATATATTATCTTATAAATATTTATATATTATATTATAAATTTAATAACAGTAGTATATAAATATATTCTATTATTTTCTATAACATTCTATTATATTCAATTATTCTATTCTAATATTCTATTATTCTATAATATTCTATTATAACAGTATAATATAACAACATAATATGATGTAACATAACGTAAACATAATATAATATGATATGCTTGCATTATAAAATATGTTTCCCCTATCAATTGGCATAAATTAACAGGTACAGAAATCACTTTTCCAAAAGACCAGTGGCTAGAGAAATACACTTGTTATTTCTGTCCTCATGTAGATATTTCTGTTATTAATGCCTAAAGAGATGCTTGCTTTGGTGACCACTGCACTTACCTGGAGTTTGAAACTCAGGTCAGCCTTTTAGAGAGACAGCTGAGCACACATTTCCACCCCTAAAATCTGGATACAATTCTTGTAGCTCTTGTCTATTATTGTTATTATTATTATCATTATTATTAGTAGTAGTAAGAATAATAATAATAATAATAGATATTCAGTGCAGTAAATTTTTCTCACTTAAAAATATAATTTTAATTATTAGGAAGCACTGCAATTTTTTTTAATATATGCACATACACTGCAAGAAAAAAAAAATCAACATTTACACAAGCACCACTGGGGAAGGCATCACAGTTCAGTGACATGGGGTCTATTTCAGCCACTGATTTTGTTTGTGACACTAGGCAGGGCATTTTACACCTCAGTGTGTCTCCTCTTTCTCCACTTGCTCTGCTTTGTTTATTTAAATTCTAAGCCCTTCCAAGACAGGGCCATCTCTCACCAGGTATTTGTATCACACTCATATTTTTCACTTGAAAGTCCACTTGGGCTTCCATTCCCAGATGTTGCTGTACTATCCACAGAATTTACTTTTTTTATTTACATTGGTGTCATAGAAAGAGAAGTGAGAATTCTGCTAGGACAAGCATTGTGCCTACACAGAAGAAAAATAAAGTCTATTCTTATTAAAGTTACTCTTGAAATAAATGTGATACCAAATCAATTAGTTTCATACTACATGTTTTGGGGATTGGTTTTTGTGTGGCATCAAATAATCTTTGAAAAAGCCTGTGAACGTGAACACAAACATCTCTGATACAAAAAACCAGTTTCTTTCTATTATCACAAAGTCATGCAAAATTTTCTGTTCTTTCAGATACTCTTGTTTGTAAACATCAGTAACAACAAAATGAGAGATAAGAGATTTAAGGGAGTATAGTAATTTGCAGAGATTTAACTCAGGTAATTTCACAGGGCATTTTACAAAAGTCAGTCACACAAACTTCAGGAACAGGGTCTAAGGTCTGTGAAGCAGAAGGTAGAAGTGGAGTAGAGCAGGAATATTTTCTATATTCTTCTGATGGGGCATTCATCATTTCATGATGAATGTAGTGAGAAAGGAAACACATGTAAGTTCCTAATAAATACACCAAACACTTTCTATTTCTTTCCTTTCTGGGATAACATCCTGATTTCCAGACCAAATTCTTTGGTGACTTTACATCATTTAGTCCACACTAAGTCTATGACTGGGACCACTAATTTTTCCCTCATGCAAATTTTGTTGAGCAGATCTCTTAAGCACCAGCAAATTTACATTAAAATATCACTGAGGCATCCATGCAGCCAAAAAAATCTATTCCAAAAATGGTAAGTTCCATATTTTATTTTTTATATATATATATTGTTGAATCTAAAGCAGAATCACCAGTTTCCCTGCATGAAATCTAAGGAAGGCAGTGATATATTTCTCAGTGGAATCCTGCCATATCTATAATTTCATATTAAAATAGGATATTTTGGTAGAGAAAGGACAAAAAATCCTGATGGCATCACCCTGTTGTTTGTTTTTATGTATCATACTTCCCCTCAAAACCAGAGGGCAGCAGGAGGCTGGAGAGTTCCACACCATTTGGCCCAACAAAGTGCTTCTGATCCAACAAGCAGAAATAAAGGAAGGAAGAAGAAGATGCTAAAAAAGAAAGGAAGGAGAAGGTGCTGGGAAAGAAAGGAAGAAGGAGAAGATGCTGAAAAAAAAGGAAGGAGAGGATGCTGAAAAAGAAAGGAAGAAGGAGAAGATGCTGGAAAAGAAAGGAAGGAGGAGAGGAAGCTGAAAAAGAAAGGAAGGAGGAGAGGAAGCTGAAAAGAAAGGAAGGAGGAGAAGACACTGAAAAGAAAGGAAGGAGTAGAAGACACTGAAAAGAAAGGAAGGAGAGGATGCTGAAAAAGAAAGGAAGGAGGAGAGGAAACTGAAAAGAAAGGAAGGAGGAGAGGATGCTGAAAAAGAAAGGAAGAAGGAGAAGATGCCAAAAAAGAAAGGAAGGAGGAGAAGATGCCAAAAAGAAAGGAAGAAGGAGGTGCTGGGAAAGCAGGAGTCATTTGCAGGATTTGAGACAGATGATGTCAGAGCACCAGGTCTCATTCAGCTGTCCAACAATGCACTGGCAGGCTAAGCCAGGCTGGGGTTGTCAGGGTAAATCAGGTGAGGATTTCTGTGCTCCTCCCTGCAGAGTTCAGCGAAGCCCTGATCCTCTAGAGGCAATGCCTTGCCTGTGCAGACTGCTGTAATATATCATTTTCAGCTCATTCTTTTTAATTACTTTTTTTTTTTTTTTCCTGTAGAAGACTTCTACAACTACAGGCAATCTTAATCCTAATAAAGTGAACATTTAATAAATATTACTCGTGCAATTCTTAGGGGCCCCGTTGAGTTCCAACATATAATTGCTTTATTTTAAACTTTGGGATGTGGATGATAAAGTGAGCAGAGGTGATTCAGAATAAGGGCAACACATTGCCACCTGTCTTGCTATGGAAAGACATTTTTGTGCAGTGTTTAAAATGGAGGGGAAAGTCTAGTGATTGATTAGCTAGTTAAGTGATAAGGAGGTATATCAGGCAGGGATGCAGAAAAGTACAGATGATAAGGACGATCAAGTATCCTCGATCTGAAAAAAATTGCAGTGCTTTCTAATCATTTAAATTATATTTTTAAGTGAGAAAAATTTACTGCTCTGAGTCTCTAATTTTCTACATACTTACTTTTTTTCCTCTTTTTTTTTTTTTTTATTAAAGACAAAAGCTATGGGAATTGTGTCCATTTTTTTTTCCACTGCTGTAATCTCTCCTTGAAAAGAAAATTAGTGCATCATCAGACTTTCATTTGTCCATATAACATTCATATTCTTTGATCTCTTACTGGCATATTGTAATACTGATAATTATCTTCTTCTCCTGTTTTTTATAATACCATGTGGCATTCTATTATGTTATACATTATTAACAATATTATACATATAATACAATTCTGCCAAATCAGGTTGTGGAAGCTGTACAGTATCAGGTAGGCTATTAGGCTTCAAATTAATGATCTCTATAGGTCACAGGCACACTAAGGATACTCATAAAATATTTTCATTGTGATTTTCAGGACCTTGTACAATTATATTAATATTTCAGATATTTTATGCATTTTATGTTCAAAGGGGAGGGATCTTCATGATTAGATGACAACCCTCCATTTTCTCATTATTCAGCCTCCACTACCATAAAACCCTGTGCTGTAGCAATTCTGCTTTTACTTAAAGAGTACTTGCAACAAATTTCATTAATATGCCAGAAGCTCTCCCACTGGATAGAGAGGTTCCTGCCAATCCAGGAGCTTCTGTTACTGGGATGTCTTCAGATGAGGTTTCAGAACCTTTTCCTTACTTCATTTTTGCTATTCTAGGACCCAAAAGACTCACTACTAATTTTTGTCACTTATTTTTATAGCCAGTTGTACAAGAAGTATTTATTTCCTTACCCATGTTTAGTCTTTTGCTAATGGGCACTATCATGAGGAACCTTTTTGTACACGTTGGAACAGCTTCTACCTTTTTGTCCTGTAGGCAGCACTGGTCTTCTGGAGGATCATTTTAAAGATTAGCTATCCTTATTTATACATTATCTCCACCAAGAATAATTTTCAATTTTTTACACTAAATTCTAATTTTTGCAAGTAAACTGTGTTAACTTTGCACCTTCATCATTTTCCTCTCTTTGTCTTTTTATTTTTCTGTGTAAGGAGGAGATATTAATTTCTAGCAATTTTCTTTTCAGAAATTTGGTCTGCTAGTGGAAACATTCTCAGGTGTTTTATACAAACTACATGGTTTCCAGAAGATGATCCATCACCAACGAGTGAATTACATCTGAAGACAAAGTCCTAGTCTAATATAATCTAATCAGCAACCATGGTTTTCCTATCAAAACAGATGCATATCTTAGTTTTATTTTTTCTAGGGCTATCAGTATTTTAATGTAGCTGCCAGATAGGGGCAGAAATAAAAGAATGTTTTGCAATTTTCTTGGAAATGAAAATAAATAGTAATAATTTCTTTTTATGACCAGACCTGGCACATCTTTGCTTTTGCTGGCCTGCTGGATGCTAAGGCCAGCCCTGCTTTGTTTTACTGCTTAAGGAGCAAACCCAGCCAGGTTTTGCTGGGAAGTCTCCCCTGGAGCAATGGCATTTGTTCCAGTCTCCATGACCAGAGATGAAACACTTACCAAACCCAAAGCCAGAGCAAATGAATGCTCCTTATAGCAGAATTTCCAGTATTCCTAAAGGAGTTGTCATCCTCTTCTGCCAACCTTTAACTTTGGCCAGACACTGAAACCAACTCTTTGGGAATAAAGGCAAGTTTTCCCTCTAACTGTGCTTCTGAACCCTTTTATGAGCACAAAAATATATCAGGATCATCCAAAAAAGAAACAAAACTCAGTCAGTGCAACAAAGCAAATACAGCAAAGCAACCACAGGTAATCAGCATTAAACAGTGTGAGTTTCTCCATTTTGAGTTGGCTTTTCCCTCTCCTCCCTTTCAGCAGGCACCAAGAATTCCAGTCCTTTGTGGGGTCCAGGTGTGCAGGTACCTGCCCCACCAAACACTGCTGTTTCAGAGGATTTAAATACTTTTTATATAGAAAAAAGAAGTGGCATTAAGTTGTCAAAAGCTACAGAGTGGAGAAGGATTTAAGAGAGTAGCAAAGGGTGAAGGAGGAAGGAAGGCACTAATGAGATCAGAAATTTGTACCTTGCTTTTCAGCATCATTTTCCCCACTGCCTGGTTCAGTGTAGGAGGAAGCTCTGTGGGATTTAAACAAGTTAGGCAAATATTTATGTGCCTTGCTGAAAAAGGAAAGTTTGCTGAATGATGCTTTATTGAATCAATGTTCTGCTGCCTCCAATGAAAACCTAACCACACTCAACTGCAACTGACAATCCCATGCTTTACTTATATATTTATTTATTTCCAAAGGTCATGCATTTGTATCCTGAACATCTCTTGTCTCCCATTTATTATACTATTTCAGGCTTGGTTAATCTTTACAACATTGAATTATGTAAGTTTCTAAAGCACAATTTCCCTGTTTCATTTTTTTTTAGTAGAAAATTACTACATGTTTAAAAGGTTATGAAAATTAATTATACCAATATTTACTCACATCTGTGGCATTAGAAACTGCTCAGAGAAAAAAGGGAATATCCAGATGTCTTCTATTTGTGTTGTAGGAATTTAAAAACCAGTTTTAGGGATTTAGTGTCTGATTTTTCTTTCTCCTGTAGTTAAAAAAAATACATATAGATAAATACATATAGACATATCTTCACTCCACACACCCTCTTGAATTACCACACTGCCTGAAGGCAGCACAGCTAAATCTAAATTATTGTTTTCCCACATTCTGTACAATCTCTTGTGATCAATCAGGATGACAAACTTTACGTAATTGTATTTAATTTCTTCCAATAATAAAGGCTGGTTACTAGTCATGACCTATGTTAAATGCAAGAAGAGAAAGTCATATTTGTTATCTCAAAATTTGTAAAAACAAACCTGAATGCATACAGAAAACCAGCTGCTATATTCTCCTATGAAATAAGCTGCCAATTTTCACTATAGCAGTACTAACCTTCAAAAGACACTTTCTTTTTTAAATCTAGGAATCGATTTCCTTAAAGTTTTTTATTTCATTCTCACTGGAATAAGATAAAATTTATACCAAATAGTAGCATTAGACCTCATCTTTTCCTTCCCTCCTGAATTTTAGGTCTTTTCTATAATCAGACAATTCTTTTCTTCTTATGGACTATAACATGTGCTTTATTTCTGCAAGGTATTTTATAATCTTTTGTCACTGAGCAATAAAGTGTTTTACTTTATTTATCCTTAACAATAAACATGATTTTTCAGGTTTGTCTTCATATTCACATCGAGATTGATACAGGCTTTGCTAATTTATTGTGCATAGCATTATGGAACATAAAATTTGCAATTTAATATAAGTATTTGGTATAGGTGCCATTACGTTAGAAGAGAGTTGTAAATGTCTCCAGCATTTGTTAAGTTTTATGAGTAATCCTCATTCTAAGTGGTCCCATTGGACAGAGCTGGTGGTTTTCTTCCACACTTATCCTCTTTTTAGGCCTGAACACTCCCTTTCTGATCAAAGCCATTAAAGAACAATAAAATTTGCAGGAGTGCTTCATTGCCTTGGGCAATGCTTACCTTGCAGTGACTGCAGTCTGCTGAAGGCAAACCCAAACCAGCCCTGCAACCAGGGGCTGGTTGGACTGTCCAGTGTCACACCTTCACTCTGTCTTTTGTTCTGTTCGGTTGAAATTAGGCTAGGCTTGATGAGGGCACAAAAGCAGGGCTTTAGAGAACAGGTGCAGTGTCACCATCATATTTTCTGAAAAATCTCTTCGCCAGGATTTCTTCTCCTGGGAAGCTGAAAAGCCTTCAGAGAAAAATGAAAACAATAATTATCTTATTCACTTCTCCTGTGTTTTGCTGCTTTGGAATGTGGTTTGGACACTGTTTACCCACTGGTCATTGTGTCATTGGTTTCATGTGAATTGTTTTAACTTAATGCCCAATCACAGTCAGGCTGTGTCGAGGCTCTGGAGAAAGTCACGAGTTTTTCATTAGTATCCTGTTAAGCCTTCTGTAAATATACTTTCTCTATTCTTCAGAATAGAATAGAATAGATAATTATAATATAATATAATATAATAATAAATCAGCCTTCTAAGAACATGGAGTCAGATTCATCATTCCTTCTTTCATTGGGAGACTCCAAAAGTACCACAAGTGTAGGACCTGTGCTGGTGACAAAATCCTTGGCTTCCAAGGGAAAGGCTGCACGTGCCACAGCAACACGTGCCCTGCCTTTCACCACCTTGGTCCACAAAATACCTGCTCTGTCACTTGTGTGACAAAGCCACCTGGGCTTAAGGGCTCTCGTGTTCCAGGCAAACCAAGGAACTATGGTCAGCATTTCCACATTTTGGAAACACCTTCTTCCAAAACAACGGTTTCTGTGAATCCTGTTAAAAAGAAAACAGGCTTAGACTTTCAGACTTAAAGATTTGGACAGTCTTTCTACCTGTTGGAAAAAGACTTTGGATACCACTGTGCTGGTTATACTCATTGTTTAGGGCAGCTTGCAGTTTTAGATACATGGGCACCATCACTGATTTTTGTCTTTACTGATGTCCCTCTCATCAGATGTTGAGGCTGGTCTCCAGTATCACAGTCTCCAGGTAAGCCAGCACCAGCAATTTGTGGTTCACCATGCAGAAAATTCCATTGTTTCACCTAAGAAAGGAAAATAAATACATTAATGAGAATCAGGGAACCTTAAATCAACGCTATATTCAGATTTGCTTCACTCATGTTGTTGTAAAAGTTCCTCATGCCTAAGTGCTCCATATTTTTAACACCAATTTTAATGGAAAGAACAAGAAAGTGACCTCCGCATATGAACACAAGTCTGATCAAGTTGTATTTTCATCCTTGGCACTACTCAAAAACTCTCTAGAGACACTCTGGGGCAACCTCCTTTGGTTGAGCAAGGGGGCTGGACAGGATCATCTCCAGAGTCCTTTCCAACCTCAATTATTCAGTGAAATCTAGGGCTAATGCTAGATTTCATGCAGAATATCTAAAATATCTAAAATAAAACCTTAGAATACAATATATTGGTCCTGTTATGTGACTGATAATGTTCATAGGAATATACTTTTCCTTCATAGAGTATTTCTTCTAGTAGTTTAGAAAAATCGACAATACATGTCCCTGTTTCACTACAGAATTCATATTCTTGTTTTCATCCCAAGTTTACTTAGTCTTGGAAAATAGAATTTATTCTTGGCAGAAGAAAAACAAGGATGTGTAAGCATTTGCTGTTGAAGTGTGTGTGCTGTAGGATAACCACAGAGGGAATTTAATCTCTTGAAGTTTAACTTTCTAAAGCCTATTGTGACTACAACATGGATAAGAGACTTGTCATTTTATTAATGAAGAGTGACCAGTTGTCACCCCCACATGGGAAAAAAAAGATTGTGACACATTAGCAATGAAGGACCATGAGACAAACCAAATGTAAATACCGATGGTTTAAAGAGATAATTAAAGCTCTTGAGACTGCAATTATGACAAGGCAGCATGACAAGGCACATGTATGTCGACAGAATATATTTATATTGACAGAATCTGTCCAAGAAATCCTTTTTGTACAATATATATGTCTGTCACATCTTTGGACTGCACATGCATTTATTGACTTTGTGTTAGCGTAGATCTTGAAATTTGTCCCTTTGCCTTATTACCCAATGACACTTGGTTAAATATATTGTGTTCTCAAGCACCAGCCTTCCTGAAGCTATTTTTGTGGAATTGTGAATTCAGTGTGTACATTACTAAGTGATATTTCCATTCCATTCCACGTTATGCTACTGTCACTCACAGATCCCCAGTTTATATCAGGTATGTGTGCACAGCGTGGATATTTTGACACTGTGTCCCAAGAATTTAAGGGGCTATCAAAGTCAGACCTGATCTTTAGACATGTAGTTAATTTTCTAAGGAACTTGAAAATACTCAAATGAAAGTAATTCTAGCTTAGAAACTTTTATTTGAGGACATCTGTTAGAGACAGACAGACCTCATAAACAAAACTACTTTATCAAGTTTCATTTCTTTTGCTTTTGGCAGCCAAATAGATTCTGATTATATTTTGTTATGGGGAAAAAAAGAAAAAAAAAATGCCAGTGCATACTGACACATAAGAAGAACTACATAAAAATAATTTGTATATTCATAAAATGAAAGGTAACATTCAGCATTTGTATACAGAGATTGATTCATCTATATTTTGCATATTGAAGAAATAAGGATGATGCGCTGCCAAAATGCAATGCTCAGGAAATAAATGCTTCAAGTTTGTCAATAATATTCTTTGGGTAATAAACACAGAAATAGATTACAAATAGCTTCAACAGTATCTTTATCTGGAATACTCCTTTTAGATTAATTAAAGCTAATTTTGATTAACTTTACTACTTTTAACACCAGGTTTTATTATACTAGCAAGGAACACACACCCTGTTTTATTCACCAAAACAAAACAAGAGATAACTTACCTTCCAGTAAGACTTTAGCATTCAAATCCTTAAAAAAAAATCTAGTTAGATCTACAATTGATTTCACAATGAGTTTGACTCAACTTTGCAACTCAATTGCCAAGAAGAATAAAGAATGTCTCCTTAAAAATATGCTTCAGCATTTCCTTCTATACAACTCATAAACTCCAGAAATAAAATGATGAATTAAGAAGAAAATCATCTTTCATTAGTGAGTAATGCTATTTGAACATTTGGGGTTTGATAAAAGAGAGCTACAAATGTGACTTAGTGTTTCAGAAAAAAAAACCCAGCAGACAGAAGGTCCAAACAAGATCCATTTTCTTCCCTTTACAGGAAACTTCCTTGTTTCAGTTTATTGATTCTGAAAGGTCAGTGGTAGAAACAGAGAAATTTAATGATAAATGTGAAGGTCTGCTACAAATGACTAATTTCCTACCATTCATGATTGTATTAGCTCCTGGTTTACTGACATTTGGGTGGACATTCTGGGAAGAATCTTCTACTGTTTCTCATTGAATTATGGTGTAGAAACCCTCTGCATACCCTGAGTGTTGACTCTGCTCTCACAGACACTGAGAAAGAGTTCATGCAGGGATTTTTTTAATTTTATTTTGTTTTTTTAAGGTAGAAGTTGCAGACTTAATCCTGCTCATACCTGTGCAAGGAATCAGCCCTTCTGAGAGTGAAATGTCCTTGGAGGAGAGGACAGCCTCCCTTGGCTCTCGAAAATTCATGGCCAAATTCACAATTCCTAAAAAAAATAAAAATTCTCTCAAAGAACAACCATAGAGTAGGAAGAGGAAGACATGAGAAGAACAAGACAGAGAACCCTGGCAAATGCATCAGCACACCAGGGCAGGGAAAAAATGGGGAATTGTGCTGGATGTAGACAGAGAAATGGAAGGGACATCCAATCTCCAACGTGAACCTGGGGCCAGAAGGTGAAAGGAGAAGTAAGGCACTCCCCAGCTGCTTGCTCTGCTCTGCCAATGCAAAGCATCTGAAAACCCAGCCCAGTTTATTCTGGCTCTCTCCAAGTGCTCCAGAGACTGGCACAAGGCTCCTAGGGTGCACATTCAAATATGTCCAAAAACACATAAACTGGTAATTTTGAAGTTCCTTTCTCAACTCATTGTGAGATAGCATGGAGCAAAATTTTCTTAACCTCTCCTGTGGAGAAATCATCCATCAGAAAAGAAAAAAAAAAAAAAACCCCACCTAAAAAACCCCAGAAACCTGAACTCTCTGTAGTAGTTATATAAATGAAGAACAACCAATGTTTTAAAGAAATCATTGGATTGTGATGACAAGCATACACTGTGAAGCCCAGAAGTGCAGGTGAGGGACTGGGTTAGTGGTTTCCTAGGACACAGCATTGAGGAGAAAAATAATTAAAAAATAAATAAATAAATAAATAAACTTCTCACATGAAGCCCCATTTTTTCCACCATCAACCCCAGAAACTTCTCCTGATATTTAAGAGGCATGGTTCTTACTAAATTCTTCAGCTTTGCTTAAAGTTTAAGTACTGTTGAGAAAAAAATAAACCTCCTTCCTTAGTGAAAAACAAATAACAATTTCCTCATTGAAAAATGCTTCGAGGTATAGTTTGTACCCTCTACTAAAATTTAATACTTCTGGAGATGCTACATAATCATAGAATCATAGAATGTTAAAGGGTTGGAGTGGATCATACAGATAATCTAATTCCCAGACCTTCTCCTTCATGGAAACAACAGGAAAATCACAGTTTACGGGGAAAAAAGTATGAAATAAAAATATTAAAAATAAAACATGTCCACAGAATTATGTATATATTTCCATCTTTAGGCCCAGAAGTCAGCAGCAAGGATTGCCTGATGAGAAGACATCGTGCCCATTATCTCAGCTCAAATAAACAGAAATTCCTGCATCTTTCCAGCTCTCCATCCACAGCAGAGTTATCCATTGCACAGAGACTCTGCTAAAATGATTGTAATCACTGTCTCAGCTTGGTGACACGTTAAACATCTCACCAGCAATCAGATACAGGGTGCTGAAGCCTTCAAAGAGAACTATTAAAATGCTTTTCTAGATTCATTGCTTCCTCTTCATTCAGGAGCGTGGGCCTAAACACAGACAATTACTTGAATATTCAAACACAAGCTTCAGCTATCAAGTTGTATCTTTAACTGTTGGTACTGGGACACAACCATAATTTCCTTTTTAAATATGTCAATTCCTTTTAATTTTCCTTCGATTGCCATAGGCTCCAAATGGAATATTACCTGTTATTATTAATGGGGAAAAAAACCTGAAGTTTTCTAGAGAATTGTACTGTAAGCAAGCAGGAAGAGGCTATTTGAAAAAGAACTTAAAAACACCTTTCCTTATCAATGATTTCACCTCCAACACAGACGTAATTTTTCTTTTAAAAAAATATAACACAATTTTCATTTCTTTAGGAGATCAGACACAACCTTGCGACAGACAGCACATTTGAAAAGTCTGTTTTGCAATTCTCTTTGAATCATTTTTCTAATAATCAATTTTTTTTTTATTTTAAAATTTGAAATGTTTAAAAAAGTATTGCATTTAGAAATATTTTACTTCCTGACAAAAGAAAGAATTCTGAAAATTTTATAGATGAAGAAAGCTTCAAAAACCTTTGTTTCTTTTTAATGTAATTTCTTATAAAGATAAATCCACATGGACAGTTCTCAAGTCTTCCTGCAATCTCAAAACTTGAAGTGATCCATTGGAAAGAAAGATACCCACCTATCTGAAATGATGAATAATATGAATGATATCCAACTATTCAGACCTGAAATTCCACTCTAAGTCACAAGCTGCCTTTTAGTTCCAACCTGGTTAAAGTCTAAAACTTGGAAAACAAACCTTGAAAGTTTGCATTAGGCATTCTACAGTGACATGTTTCCTCTTTCTCCCTCACTTCTATTGCAACTATTTTAAAATCTTAAAAGTCACCAACATTTTTACAGACTCAGACAGCAGTCTGAAAATCCAGGATTATTTTTTATGCTGCATGCCTCTTCACCCTGGTTCTAGCTTAGCATATAATTGTTTATTTGCAAAGAAGGAGATTTCTGAAGCACAGGTCAGTATATTATGTAAATATAAAATGAACCAAAACAAACATAAGTGGTAAATTCTGCTGAGAAAAGTACCACTGGAAATGGCTGGAAGTAGCATCAGATGTTTTCAGAGCTCTCCCACAACATCTGTCCCTGGAAACATTTACACTCCAGCCTGGAAAGTACAAAGCACAGACTGGGTCAACAGCAGACAATCTGGACGAGCAACGTGTTTGTTTTCATTGTTTGACTGGCCTTGTGCAAAGGTGCTCGTGTGATATCTTCCTGTGTTCAAATAAACTGGAAATACAGCAAAACCACACATTGCTGGATCACCAGATCCAACTCCAAGGAAAGCATTTGAAAGGTTCAACAAGCCTTGTAAGACAGGAACAAATTCCAGTATTTACCAGTTGTCTCTTTCCAGTGTGAAGAAGGGCTTCTCGGAGGTTTAACTATAAATATCCTCTAAATCAAAACAATGCTTTCTTATGTGTGAGGTTGCTCTCAGTCCATGCATGCAGGAGCTAGATTTGAGGGGAATCTGAATCCTGAATATCATGGGTTTTCTGCTGTTCTTTTAAGAGAATCTCATTATCTTTACAGTCAATAAGGTATAAAGGGGGTTGATATGCACAACATATTGTGGCCAAGAAGAAAATTAGCATTTCAAATGGCTGGAGCTATTGTACTCTTAAGTAGGCCTGTTTAACCCATCATTCAAGCAGGGGGAATAAAACAGATGAAGGGTTTTGGCAATTTTTTTTCGTGGAAGTGGATTCCAAAGATGGTGTCTGCTGTAACTGAGATTTGGGTGTCCCTCCAGCCAGTGTAGCAGCCACAATGCCATCCTCAGCTGTGGCCATGAGATAAGGATGCTGCCTAATAAGAACAGTTCTAGGAGAAGCACAAATGAGATTACTTGAAGAAGACCTAAGGTGTGCCAAAACCTAGGCTGACTTTTTTGTCTTGGGCTGTCACAGATGGGAAGGCTTAGGCACGTGCATCACGTAGTTTAAAAAGGAGGTTGCAGAGCAAGATTTTCAAGGACAGTGTCAGTGAAATGACACAAGCATTGGACTTGCAGAAAGAGCCCAAAGAACTAAACCTATTAAAAAACTGGCACATTACAAATTTGCACTCTGTTCAGCAATTTGGCAGAATCCATTTATGACAGATTTCATGTTGGGGATTGAGTCCAAAAAGGACTCCTCCCCTAATTATGAACTGAATCCCCCTCCCCTTGCTCTTTTTTTTTTTTTTTTTTTCCTAATAATGATAAAAAATCCAAAACAAAATGAAGCAAAACAAAATAAAACTGCTTTGTTTTGACTTGCAAAGAAACACGATGGATAATGAAGGGCAAGGGTGTGAGTCTCCCCACCAGGATACGTTACCAACTGGAAAATTTGGAGAGAAGCAGGAATTTGAGGGATTTGAGGCACCAGGCTGGTGGAATCTGAGTGTGTCACACAGGTCTCCAAAGGGGAGCCAGGCATCCCATGCAAGAGTAGCCCTGCTGGTTGGTGGCCAGCTCGTGTTGGCATTGGTGCTGTGGCAGATGCTCATTTAAACTTCCACCCTAAAACTTGCTGGAAGAAAACTTACAGCAGTAGGTAAGGGAAGATGGAAGGAATAAAATGGGAAAAAATATTAGATGGACTGGAGAGTGAAACAAACTGGCTACAGCACAAATGCATTTGAATTGTCAATGTGTGGCTAATGGTTCTTGGTCCCAACTGTCCCTTTGGCTGCCATCATTTTTATCTTTGGGTCATTCCAACATAATACAACTGACAGTTACCAAGTTTCCCTGTGCTCTTGCATAGCAAATTGATTTTTGGGTTTGCATCTATGGCAATACTTTGACCAAATTGGTTTTGGATTACACAAGAAAGTGGGGAAAAAAATATTTGACAGTGTGAACTCCCCATTGCTTCATCTTGGAAATAGTTTACCAAGAAAAGTTCTTTCCAAAGTCTAGTCTAAAAATGACTTTGTATGTCAGAGATTTTTGATTGTCATGAAAAAAGTGAATTTCCTTTTATGTATACCTGTGTCATTACAGTTTGATGTGAGAATTGAAACTAAGAGCACTGACTTTGGAGGGTTCCTTAATTTAGATAAATTGCAGCAGTAGTTTAAGATCAGCTGCAAAAGTATAACCCAAAGTATCAGCACAATTTTCAAGAGAATCTATGTAAAGTGGAAACTCGAGTCCAGGATTTTTCATGCCCTTTCCATAAAAATTTCCTGACTGAATTTTCCCACATGTTTTAGCTTACATGGTATTTTTTCCTCCAAAATATTATCTATATATTTATTTCATTTTCTCCTTTAATTTCATGATGGATACAGAGATACAGAGCCTAAAATACAGCTAGAAGAGTGAATATGAAGCATTGTAACTAGGAATTTTCAGGATACCAACATAATCTCATATTGAAAGATACATTGGAATATATGCAACTATGCAGAATATTGAATGATACTGTTATAATATAGTGATATTTGTCCATGGATAGTAGTTGCAAAATATTACATATAAATAATTGCATGTATAGTTAAGCAGATAATAAAGCATAAAAACAAAATAAAAGCATAAAATAAAAATATATCCCAAAAGAATTTTGGGATAACAGTACTTACTGTTCAAATAGGACTCCATTGGTTGCATTTTCAAAAGATATAATTTGTGGTGGCCTTTTCTAAGATCTAATGCACAATATGGCAATGTATTCTTTATACTGAGCTGCTAACTAATGTTACATATGGTAGTTTATTACTAACCTCTCCAAATTTTTGGTTAGTTTGGACAAAGGAGTGGCTTAGTTCCTATTCTCCTGTTCATTTTCATGGGATAGCAACAGAAATATCAGAACCATGAATTACAGGTTTGAACAACTGCATGTACAAGTTTTCTGTTTATCCAGACCATTTCAGTAATCCTGGGAGTTATTGCAGATATTCATCCCAGGAAGACTCAGTGGGAAATGAAATTCTAGGAGGAGATGTGGGAAGAAGAGCACCAAGACCTTGCTGCTGACAGGAATGGTTAATGCTGAGGAAAAAGCAGATGGAATTGTCCTGGTTTCAGCTGGGAGAAAAGCACTGATATGTTTTATCTGCTTTAGGAAGGGTGCAATTGCTGCTTGGTGAGTTCATCAAAATTACCTCCAGCCCTGCCAGTGCAATGCCAGCTCCCTGGAACGGTGGTGTTGAGTAGCTGTGGATGTTGTTATTGATCATTTTGGTAGGAAACTCCAGCTCCCTGGAATGGTGGTGTTGAGTAGCTGCGGATGTTGTTATTGATCATTTTGGTATGAAACTCCAGCTCCCTGGAACGGTGGTGTTGAGTAGCTGTGGATGTTGTTATTGATCATTTTGGTAGGAAACTCCAGCTCCCTGGGAGTGCACAGGGCTGTGTTTGGGTGAGGTTTTCCCCACCATTCCCACTGCCCCACGTGATCCTGGATTAACTAATCTCGTTAGTTTACAGGGTCAGACATCTTAGTGCAATGAAAGCTTTGTGATAGTTTCACGATGCAAATGAAAAAGCTGTTGATTTCTCAAGCCAAGAGCTAACAAGTGCTACTGGTGACTGAGTCAGGTTTGTTGTAATCTTTACTTTGAAGATATGCTGGAGTTCTCCAAGGTTAATGAAGCACTTGTGGGAGAGCTTTTCTTCAGACTTTAGCTCTGTTTTATTCTTGATAGAACCATTAACTTCTACACTAACCTTTCTACTTGTTACTATTACAGACATTCTGCCCACTAAAGGCTTATATTGATTTTTGCCAGGGAGCCCTTATAAATTGTAGGTTTAAATACATGGGGTTTTTATTTCTGTTAGCATTGGGTGGGATACAGACATTGATTAATTTGGAGATTTTGATTTATTTTAGATATATGTTACAGCCACTTTGGCAACACCATTGTCATTAGGTTTTGTTTCTTGAATAATTTGCTTTAATTAGTCCAGATATCTTTTTAATTGCTATAGTTTCCAGTTAAGAAAGTAAAATTTACAAGAGATGATGAATAGTGTTAGCAAAATACATTGAGATACTGGAAACTCTTCAGATGCTTCCAAATTTAGGACCTCATCTATGAAGAATGGTGTCAGTGGGGCAGAGAACCAACAATTCTTGCCCTCTGGAATTTAGCCATGCATTAGAAAATCCTGCATTCTCCTTTTAACATTTTAGTCTCCTAACTCTTCATTTTGTTTATGAAGTTTTCATATTAAGACTCCAAAGAAACATATTTTTTTGCCTTTGGTATTAAAAATTTATGGTAAATGAATTAGAAAAACTTTGGGATTAATCCTAAATTTTATGGGTTTAAAAATTATTATTCTAGTTAAATTTTGCCTTTTTATTTGCAAGTCTTTTATATACCATTGTGCTGGTTTTGCATGGCCTGGTTTTTAGTGCAGATGTGGCTTCTGTGAGAAGCTGCTGGAAGCTTCCACCATGTCCAGCAGAGCCAGTGGCTGGTGCCTCTGAAGATGGACATGCTGCTGGCCAAGGCTGGGACAATTACAAATGTTGGGAACACCTCTGTGATAACAGAATTAAGAGGAAAATCAGAACAAAGTAGCACAGTTTTAGTTCCAGAGATGAGGAGGAGGTGAGAACATCTGAGGGAAACAACATGGGGACACGAAGGTCAGTGGGGAAGGAGGGGCAGGAGGAGCTCCAGGGGCCAGAGCTGAGATTCCTCTGCAGCTGTGGTGAGACCAGGGTGAAGCAGCTGAGCCCCTGCAGCCCCTGGGGATCCGTGGGGATGCAGAGATGCACCCACAGCCCATGGGAGATGCAGAGATCCACCCACAGCCCGTGGGAGATGCAGAGATCCACCCACAGCCCGTGGGAGATGCAGAGAGCCACCCACAGCCCGTGGGAGATGCAGAGATGCACCCACAGCCCGTGGGAGATGCAGAGATGCACCCACAGCCCGTGGGAGATGCAGAGATGCACCCACAGCCCGTGGGAGATGCAGAGATGCACCCACAGCCCGTGGGAGATGCAGAGATGCACCCACAGCCCGTGGGAGATGCAGAGATGCACCCACAGCCCGTGGGGAAGGTGCCCACACTGGGGTAGGTGGATGCCTGGAGGAAGCTGTGATCCCATGGGAGACCCAGTGGAGACAGGTGGTCCTGCTTCCAGGCTGGAGCAGCCTGTCCTTGGAGAGCTGCATCCCGTGGAAGAGTGACCCACAGCACAGCAGTTTTGGGAGGATTCTCATGGGAGGGACTCACCTTGGAGCAGTTTTGGGAGCACTGCTGCTCATGAGAGTGGAGCCACGCTGGAGAAGTTCAGGGAGAGCTGGAGAAGTTCAGGGAGAGCTGGAGAAGTTCAGGGAGAGCTGGAGAAGTTCAGGGAGAGCTGTCTCCATGGGAAGGGACCCCAGGGTGCAGCAGGGGAAGGATTCCTCTCCATGAGCAGCAGAAGAACACCTCGGGTGATGAACTGACCAAACCTCCATCGTGCTCTCTCCCTGTGCTGCCAACAGGAATGAGGGAGAGGTTGGGGGAAAAAAAGTGGTTTTAAGGGCTTACTTTACTTCTTATTATCCTCCTCATGATTTTGTTAATAATAAACTTACTTTGTACTTCTAAGCTGAGCCTGTTTTGCCCTTGGGGTGTTTTCTCCTGGTCCCCATCTCAGCTCATGAATCCTCAGTTTAATTTTTTTCTCTCCTCTGCCCAGCTGTAGCAGGAGAGGGTGAGTGAGCAGCTGTGGTGGGTGCCTGGCGTTTGGCCAGTGCCAAGACCTACATTGATGGTTTCCCCTCTTGATTTCCTTTATTCCATGGCTTATTTCCATTTCATCCCTGCTTGAAACACTGAAGCACTACAGCTATAAATATTTGGTGAGTGAAATGTTGGTTTTATCTGACATTTTGAGTCAAAGCTGCCTTTTCGGGTTTTGCTGTTTTTCTGGTTCTATTTTCCAAACAGAAAATCATGTTCTAATCAGCACCAATTTGTTGTCTGCAAATAAAAAAATAAATCGGGGAATAGAGCTTTTCCTCTATTTTTTGATGACTGTTTTTTTAACCTCAGTGTAGGCAGTCAGTGAAAGCAGACTGTGGGTAAAGTATATTAGGCTGGTTGGAACCCTTGTGCTTTGCAAAATTACTTGCAGCTTTCCTCCATGGGGATTTTACATCAAGGCAGTTATTTCAACACCATTGTTTTTACAATGGATGGTAATAAAAGCTTGGATATTTCCCTGTTTGATTAGGAAAGAAACACATATACCCAGTCCTGGGACCTGAGCATGTTACTACAATGAAGAAGCTTGGAAATTACTTTCCATTTTAAGAATTACTAATAAAAGAATTCTTTGCATTATGGGTCAAATTTCTATCTGTGTATTCAGGCTTGACTCCCTTGATTTGATTGCTCTATACATTTCTGAAATCATTGTAGCTTGGAACAAGATTTGCTTTCAATAAGACATTATTCACATCTGCCCAAGAATTGGGCTTTGAGAGATTTGTACTAATATTTTCTATTATGTTGGTCAACAGGGTGGCATTCTCTAAGTTTCACTTTGATATTCAGATTCAAATATTCACAACAAAAATATGAATGTCTCATGATTGCAGCTGTGCAAATAGCAAGGGATTACACCAACTTTGAAGTTGGATTCTGTTCTTATTCTTTTTATTATTCATTTCCCTGTGAACGGCAATGGCAGAAATGTGGGGAACTTGCTAAAACTGACAGACAATAATGCATATTCACATCTGAAGTATTTACCATGGCAAATAACTCCAATGTACAAAACCAGCCCTGCCCTAGAGCAGAACAGCTGCCTGCCACTAACTTGTATTTAATAAATTGAAATGGACTAATGGGTACCACTACATCAATGCACTTTTTGACAGCTTAAAGCAGCCAGAGCTTTATTCAGCACAGGAAGAGTACCTGTACTGGGATCCCTCTGAACCCTCCAGAAGCAGAATTCCATGCATTATTCTGTGGTATCAATGTAGTGGAAGAAAATTAAATGTAAACATTTGCTGTAAGCAGCAAAAAAAAAGTCCAGCATTCAGCAATTTAGGTCATGATCCCTCAGTCAGAAGGAAATAAGTTGCCTTTTTTTTTTTTTTTAATCTGGTGTTTGTGAACATTGTCAGAAAATGATAGTGGCTGGATAATGAGGGGGGAATAAAGGTTAACCTATCCTAATTAAATTACCTGAGCTTCTACTTACCTTTTCCTAGAAAAAAATCCCAAAAAACAAACAAGCAAACAAAAAAAAGTGAGTTATTTTCATTCAGTTACTCATTCAATAAACACATCACATAGATGATTAAATATATGGGAAGAAAATGAAAAATACATTCAGAAATAATACTTTGGGTGCAATGGCAGTCCACAGGCAAGACTTTATCAACAGATAATATTTTCTCAGCAATTTTGCATAGGAAATACAGACTTAAAATTGATGTAATTTATAAGCAAGCTATGAACAAAGAAGAATTAAATCCACTTAATTAATATATTAATAACAAAAATATTTCTGTCTTCCTCAAATCAGACAAATTTAGCTCAAAAAGAAGATCACATTTACTTAAAGGATTATGAACCCCAGAATAACTTTTCAGCAAACTGGAACAAAGTCTGAAGCAGAGTAAAAAAGTATGAGGCCTTAATATAGTGTAAGACTTCACAGTGAGCATTTCAGCAGCTGTATAAATAAAACCACCATCCTGGTGAAGACAGTGAAAGAGAATTGCAAGAAGACAATTCCATATTGCTAAAGTGGAAACCAATTTAGTATGAAGTAGTAAGGAAGTTTTCTTCAAGTACCCCACTCCACAAACTTCTTTGTGAACACCAAAGCAATGTGAAATGTAATGTCACCACAAGGAAATGTGGTGATATTACATGTGAAATGTACTTTACCACAAGTAAAGGTCTAAAACATAGATTTCAGCTCTGTCCAGGAATAGACAAGGGCAAAATATGATTCCAAGCTAAGCAATTTTCTCTATTCAGAAAGCAACTTTCTTTTAATGGGAAAATAATTGGGTTTAAATTAGAAAATAAAAGCACTGCATATATACGCATGCATAAGAATAAATATATTTATATTTTAATATGATGCAACTCATTATTCATTATATACTGGACAACATTTGAGCTTCTCTCTAAGCTGTTCCCCATATATGTTGTACCTTTTAAACCCTTCAGTGGAAATGCTCCTCCTCCCAACAAGAGGCATCATCATACAGCACATGAAATGTACTCCTGTGAACACAAATAGCAGAAGGTAACAGTTCAAAATTGGAGTCTAATGAATCAGAGCTGCAATTCTTCTAGAGACTATGTGGCACTAATAAGGATATAGTATTTTTCAGCTGAAATCCCCAAATTTTGCCCCCAGACAAATAGGGAATTTTTGATTCTAGATAAATTTGTCAAGTGTTTTTCTATCTCTTTTTATATTTAGCTTATTTAAACACAGGTTCATTGCCAAGTCAGAAGTGAAAGCAAGTTCGCTACTACTACTCCAGATCCTTATAGGAAATTTTATATAGGCTGTGAAGTCCTGAAAAATGTCCTTCTGTAGAAATATTTTCAAAAATCTATGGTGTAAATTTTGAATATAAATAGAGGTAACAAATTGTTCAGGAGGAATGGTAATGTGGATAAAAATAATTCCTTTGAGCCTCTTTTCAACTGCAGTGGAGAATTTTCAATACAGTTAATTCTTCTTGAGTCCTGCAAACCCAAACACAATCATGAGGTTCTAATATATAATAATGTCTAAAAATAGAAAAAGGAACAAAACCAAAATGTGAAACCACACATATAACAGAAGTTGAAAGAATTGGAAAACCTTAGTAGAAATGAGAGTTAAAATGGATAGGCAAATTATTTCTGTTTTATTACCCTAAACAAAATAGTACAGCAAAAACATTATTTTAAATGGAAGAGTTTAAGCAATTTTTAACTCATCTAACATTTACATATTCTAACCTAGAATTCCAGTGTCACTCAATATGTTACATACCTCATCATTTTTACATTTTTCATTTAGATCCCTGAACAACTAAAGCCAACTAAATTTATTATTTTAATAACCTAAAATAATACATTTGTTTAACTAAATAACTAAAAAATAATAAAAGTATTCCTGAATAACTAAAAAAAATTATAATAATTAAAAAAAAATAATGAAAGTATTTAATAAAGAATAATGAAAGTATTGTGGTTTCCAATGCATTCAGTCCAAGAGAATGCCAGGTTCCAACACTCAGTCAAGAAAATTTATATCTGCCACTCACATGCCAGGCTCCATCCACAAACTGCTGCTCGTGCTGCATGAGCTTTAACGCCGCTGTTCCTTTCACTTGCCCTTTTGCCAAAATATTTCATTTTTATGCAAAAAAAGCCTGAACTGCACATCTGGAGCACGCAGCACTGCAGCATCATGAACTCTGAGTGATCTGAGGGGCAGGGCAGTCCCCTGGTGCAGGGGTTAGAGGCTCTGCCTGTGGTGGGCTGTGCAGAGCGATCGCGACGGCGGCCGCGCCATCCCCGAAAGACGAGCGCTGTAAAAATCATAAAAATCATAAAAATCACCACGCTCAGGAACTGGCACTGTGCTGACAGGCTTGGCAGAGAGGCCAAAGATTCAACTGACCTAAAGACTAAACAATGCCTCTTTTTTTCCGGTGGAAACGCTCCCTTTAGATCAAGGCTGAGATACATTTAGAGTGGCAATGCGTGGAACTGTGAGGTCCCCAGGACGAGGTGAGAGATGAGAATTTGACTCCAAATTCTCAGAAGGCTGATTTATTATATAATGATATTAGATTATATTAAAAGAAATCATATACTAAAACTATACAAAAGAAAGACAGACATCAGAAGGTTAGAAAGGAATGAATAATAAAAACCTGTGATTGACTCAGAGAGTCCAACACAGCTGGCAGAGATTGGTCATTAATTAAAAACAATTCACGTGTCTGGATAAAAGTGAACTTTACGATTCATATGTTTGGATTAACAATCTCTAGACTACATTCCAGAGGAGCAAAACATGGAGAAGCTGAGGCTTCTCATCTTCCCAGGAGAAGAAATCCTGGTGAAGGGATTTTTCAGAAAATATCATTGTGACAGCAATGGTTCTCCATGACACAAAGCTCTTCCCTATAAAAATTAAAAAGAGCAGCAAAAGCTGGCTTAAGAAATGAGTGTGACTGAGCCAGATTCTTTATTCATCCCATTCATTATTCCAAGACACACGCACACACACAGATATACATGCACATGTTTAAATACAAACTGAGTGAAAACCAACATAGCTAATTTTGACCCTAATTATAACTGCATATCTGATTTCCTTCTAAACACAAACAAAGCACCTGAGTATATTGACAGCATGCAAGAGCAATCCTGTTCTCAGCCATACCACCTTAACTCTGGAGAAACCCCACAGATGTCAATGAAATGGTATTGGATTTGTAATGGAGTGAGAACAGAATATTGCCCAGCATATCTCTTTTTTTTTAGTATATTTTATTTTAAGCAAAACATACAGAAGAAATCTTCCTTTGCTCTCCTGGCATCAATCAATGACCATTGCTCTGTTAATGTATTACAATAAAATATCTCAACGGTGCATTGAGCTGGTTGACTGTAATATATCAGCAGATCAATGGCTTGCAAAAAGAGAATGGTCAAATGCAAGACAACTTCCCCAATTAGATAATTGTCAAAGATTTCACACACTGAATTCATAATGACTTTAAAGAAATGAGTCAACAGTGTTAACTGACTAACTGGAGATCTCACAGGGTTTTTCCAACTGTTATCCTTCCTTCTTGCTCCTCCATTATCAAAACCAAAGATAATATCTATTTAATCAATTTAGGGATGCTTGTATTCAGATCTGGATACTGTAGCTTGGGCTCCTACTTGCTGTTAAGAGACTTCTCCCCACTGAAAAAACAAAACAAAACAAAAGGAGCCAAGAGAGAAAGTATCAACACAGGGAACTGGAGTTCTGCAGCCCACATCCTCAGTGGAGGAAGTTTTCAGCCTTTAAATAAAGTCCTGGGTAACTTTCAGGATTAATTTATTTCCAGAATAACCCTGTGTCACCTTAAAGGGAGACAGGTCACTGCAGCATCAATTCTTTCTAACTACATTTTCCTTTGTCTAAAATATCTCTCAGGTCTGTAATCATACTCACACCCAGACCTGATGGTATTTACAGAGGAGACATCTACATATTTCTTTGTATGCAACTGGACATCTGAACACTCAAAACAAGAAGCTGTCCTCCTAACATGTGGGATTTCTTCCTCCTCCCAAAAATTTAAATCCCTCTTGCGGGTGAAATTGTTTATATGGAAAAAAAAAACCTGTTCAATTTTAAAAGCCAGAGCTAAAAGCTTTGCTCTGCATGGAGTTGTTCTACTACAAAAAATTTTTTATTCATACATCCCTCTTTTTCATTGACATCATATATTTCTGTAATGGTGCATAATTAAGCATTGACAAAGCTAAATCAATAAACATCTCCATTGGTTGGGGTGGCATCAGCACTTAGAAGTTCTGCCTATAGAGAAACCCTGAGGTCTCAAAGATCAAATTATATATTTCAAGATATTGACATTTCTGATTTGTTCCAATCTCAGAATATAATAAAGATAACCTCTCTGCTTTTCTTTGTTTTTGTATTGGGTCTTTTTATCTAATTGAGAAGGGAGAAGAATAAATAAAAACCAAAAGAAACCAAATAAAAAAGCACCGAAGCTAAACAGTTAAACCTGTTCAGTGCAATCTTTCCAAGTAATAGACATTTTTAGAATGAGATCTCCATGTACCAGAAGTGTGAGGTGATGACTTATCAAAGATCTAACAAAAGTGTTGAGTTGGGCTTTCCTATGTGCTGTGACTCAAAAATTGGAGCTGTCCAGACAGCTGTATTAACCTGGCAGTGAATGGAGAGAGCTACAAAAAATGCTCCATGATCTTGAAGGGTTTCTCTCCAAACTAAATTATTTAATGATTCTACAAATCTGTATTGTGCTTTCTTTTAAGCAAATTGAATCTATCTCCAGTAAAGTTCATTTTTTTAATCCAAACTTGTGCTCGAAGCACACAAGCAAACAATAATCCCTAGTGCCAAAGAATTACAGACTTCATCTAATTACCCAAAGCTCAGAGATATCTTAATTGAGGTTTGATTTTTTTTCTTTTAATGGTTACATATGCAGCAACAAAACCCAAGCAATGCATGTTAGAAAATTAGTCTTCTCTTCAACATGGTATTTCTGTTTCTGCTCAAAACAAGAAATTGCAAAACATGAATAAAAATACTGAGCATAACAAACAAAAATATTTTCCCATTACTCAAAACAGGTTACACACCAGAAAATATCAAAGAACTGAGATGATCTAATTGAGCACAGGTATATTATAAGGTCAGAAAATTGAAAGTTAAAATTGTCCATGCAATTTTAATCAGTCTCTCCCATTTGTTTACTTTAGGATATGCTCTATTAGTATCACCAACTATAATAGTAGAATTTAATAATTTAATATTAATAATTTGCATTTTTCAATGCTGAATAATCTCAAAGGATTTTCCAAATAATTAATCCAGCTTTATATCACACTTGTAAATAGAAATGAAACACTGTCTTGCCATTCTACATGGAAGAAAGGAATGGAGTTCTTATAGAAAGTTAACACTGGGACTAGTTTCTACTTCTCAAATTCTGCTTACTGAAACTCAGACTACAAGTAATACCAAATGAATGCAATATAAAATATGGTGACAGTCTTAGAATTGCATGTGTCGGATCTGGTACGATCCAGAAGTGCATGAAAGGAATTTCTAATACACTGCTTGTCATACAACACAGCCTATCTCACAGAAGTGCTAAGAAAACTTGTATGTTATTACCATTCAGCATCTGACAAATAGTAGATGATTCCTTAATGACTCCTGAAGGCTTCAGATCTTTAGTCACAACAAAGTCAAAGAGAAGTAAGGATGTCATCAAAGTCATAGGCAGTCTTAAATAACTTGTGGACTGCCAGCAGATCCTGGGGCTGCCTCAAGCAAGCAAGTTGAGTTTGCTAACACGTGTTAACAAAATGTAACATCCCAGGCAATTGTCTCTCATGGACAGCAATAGAAACATTAACCACGACAACTCTAGGCTTCCAAAAGTTTGAGCTTCTAACACCAATTCTCTCCTAACATTAAAATAAATAAGGTCTTGAATATATAATTGTTTGGTTTTAAAGGCACGTGCCTACAAAAGAATGTTTCAGTTATACAGTGTAGGGGTCCCCCAGTTTTCTGTGATTTAAGAGATTTGAGGGGTGAGACAATTCACCTGGAGCAGCAGCTGTGCAAAACACACAGGGAACCCTTCCAGACATGGAGGGCACGTGTCAGGATCCCCCTGCCCTGCTCACAGGGCACTGTGCACTCCCAGAGAGATCCACAACATCTCAGCACCAGGGGAAACACTACTGTATATTGTTGTGTGCCACAAGGACACTCACCACCACAGAGGCACAATGGGTTTGCTGCAGCCTGGTGCTGTACCAAAACCACCAACACCTTCCCCTGGGATGTCCCCACTCAGGCAGTGACTTCTTTGTGTCAGAGAGTGCTGCACTGGACGTGTCACAAGATCTGGACAATACATCAACTTCACCTCTACCTGGAGGATTAAAACCAAAACCAAACCAACAAAATAAAGAAAACCATTATATTTTACCAATTCTATTTTTTTGCAGCATTACAAGACAGCTAGGCCAAATTCTACTCTATTTAAGCCACATGCTCTACCACTTCTGACAGGTACTCCAGCATGACTGAGAGTAGAAATCAGGTTATTATTGTAGCCTTTGACAGAAAACGTTGTTAAAGCGATGTTGTCTTCAGAGTCTTTCATGAAATCTGTAAACACGTTTAACATTCCTTTGAATGGGAAATATGGCTTGTCAATCTACATTGACTCAGTGAAAAGAAAAGCCCAATATATTAATCTTAGATCCTTCAGACATTTATTTTCTCTAATGATTAACTTTACAATATAATTTCATCCTTTCACAAATCAATCACATTAATCATAAGAACTCAAAATGAGTGTTTACACTGCATTTGTCCTCTGGTTTAATTCTTTTGGACATTGCTTGACTGAGTAGAATTCAGTATGGGGAAAAACATAGCATAGGTACTGCTGCTAAATTAAGACCACAAATTTACTAATCAGAAGGAATTCCAAAGTCTTTAATTTCTCTAGGTGCTTGAATTAACATCCATCTCACTGAATAAGACCACCACCTTTTCTGAAATTGGGAGATTAGTAAAAAGGATGCCATGGCTGTGCTCTGTGGAGATAAACCCTTGTCCTATAATCTCCAGTGTTTATAGCCCACACAAGGATGCCATCAGTCTCTCAGAGCACCCCCTTATGGACCACGTGCAAAATGGACCAGAAAAATACAAGATAATCTCTATGGGAAATTTAGGACTCAGAAAGAAGTCAAAACTGTTTCTGTGGGGCTGTTCTTTCTCTGTGCTGAGTCCTTCTTTCTAGAGCTCAATCTGTATGTGAGCAGAGAAGTGATCACTCCAAACCTGAATGTCATTGTGGCTTTGACCTTAATCCCTAAAGGATGAAAGCACAATGATTGCAACACCGTTCTGGCTTCACAGCTTGTTACTATAAAGCATATATTAGCCTATTATAGCCATTAGTGGAATTTTTTTTTAAGTAAATGAGAAAAAACTGTTCAAGAAAGTTGAAGCAATACCCTGTGATACGTATGAATTTTCATATAAGAAGAGAAGCATGAATGAGAAACAGGAATACAAAAATGAATAGTTCATAAAGTTCAATAGTTTAGAAAAGATTCAAAAATCCAGTAAGATACACATAACTCCATTACTGTGAAGTTATGACAGTCAGGTTTTGATGCTAACTACTTGGTCTGGCACCCGTTAACCTTAATACAGAGATAAGCAAATGTAAAAAAATCTTTTACTTGTTGACATCCAAACATTCTTGTTCGACAAAGTCAAGCTTTAATAAGCTACTGCTAAAAATCAGCCAGACCTGCAGGATCATAACAGGACTTAGGTTTTGAAATCTTCCTCCTCTCAATTTGTTTCTAACTGGATACCCCTTGGTTTACTGCCAGAAATATTCACTGACTCTGCAGAAATGTAGCCAGCTCCTAAACTCAAAGGTCCCAGCCTCTCAACCCCATCCCAGCCACACTGAACAAAGAATATTTTTTTTTTGTACAGTGTAAATGCAAAAAAAAAAAAAAAATCAGGAGCATTAATTCTCAGAAAAACAGAACTGCTATTTTCCACTCAGCTTTAAAGGTAAGAACAATGACATTTAGGGAGCCTTAGGAACAGTCCTATTTGGTGTGGGATTTCCAGCTGCAGGGGTTGATCAAGGTACTGAAGGGGACAAGTATGTGGCCCCTGTCCCTCTGTCCTGTGTGGGGTGGTGCTCAAGCCTGCTTGCTCACAGATTCTGTCATGGAAACCCCTTCTGAGTCTTTAACCCTGAAAGGAAGCTTGGATGTAAATTGCTCAGAATATTTAAAGTTTATTCTCTGGAGAAATTAATGCTACTGATCACAAAATCACTGGCAGTCATTTATACGCATGCATTATTTGTCCAACACTTGTACAGTGCCAACAAGTCTGTAAAAAAAACCCCACAACAGATTTGAAAGGATGAAGAGCTATTTTTGCTAAGTAGCTGTTTGTTAATTTGGTCTAACTGAGTTGGTCCTTGTTGAAAAAGGTCCAAAAATTAATGAAGCTGCTCCACATGACGTCCCCTAAGTTCTCTCATATAGGACATACTAACACTTCATATATTTTTTTCTGCTTCTCCACTGATACAGGGCCAGACTCTGGGCTAGGTGTGTCTCTGGATGTCTTGTCAGTGATGGTAGTGATTTAAGTGAGGGTTATAACTGAAAACCAATTTTCACCCAATTTCACTTGCAAATGAACCAAAAAAACCACACCTAGATATTAGTTGGGAAAAAAAATCTAAAAAAAAACTCCAAACAAATAATCAAAGCCAAAGTGCAACAAACAACCCAACCAAAAAAAAAACCAAAAAAAACCCAACCAAAACCAGCCTACTCACATACAGAGCTCAGAGGGTTCAGAGCCAGTGCAGTGCAGTCACACAGCTGGGGAAGGGCTGTCCAGACAGAGCAGTTTTTGTTCCCAGAGTGGCTGGACTGTTCCTCCAACACAGTGAATTAAATCTTCAAAGGAGCATCTAGCCATGTCAGTCCTCATGTAAAGAACTTGATACTGCCAGCATTCCCTTACTTCAGCAAAGAACAGGAATCCATATCTTTCAAATAGATAGTGAGATAAGACATGCCTTTTTAATCCCCACTGTAGGAAGACTTTAATCAATAAAACCTCCAGTTCTGATCTGCAGCCAGCCAGCCCATACATCAGGGTACACAGTGCCTGCAAAAAAGCCATGCTAAGCCTCTCTTTGAGGGTCAGTCTTACTGCTTAATTTACCAAAATTGTAAGACTGCTTTCATGGCATATTTAATATCCTGTAACAACCCAAACTCAAGGCTCAATGGCAACTTTCCAAAGATTTCTGAACAAGGAAAATAAGGGTGGGGTGTTTGTTTTGTCATACAATGAAATTTTAATTCAGATTTTCCTAGCAGCTAACTTACATGGATAGTCATGAGAAGCATGCTAGTAACTAGTCAGCTGTCAGTAAACTCTAATTTCAGTAACAACACACACAAATATCTCCACACCTATTTCCTAGCTCTTTAACAAGAAGTGCATGCCACCATGCACCAGTTTCAGTTTGAATGAAGGCTAAAAAAAGAAAATAGCTATATTTTACATCTGAAAAGGCATTTCTGGTGCTAGATGCTCTTGGCAGGCACCAAGACATTGGTGTAGTAAGGCACAATTGCTGAAATCTCAAGGTACAAATTGGGCTCAGGAATGAAGGGCACATGTGTAGCAATAAGGTATGGGACAGAAGGACTGCAGTCAATTCCCCCATCACCCATTTTTATCAGGACTTGAGGAAAAGGTCTCCAGCTCACAATGACACTGCTGTGGTGGCAGGATGTCAAGTAAGGCTTGGTGGCTCCTGGTATGAAACACAGACCAGATGCTCACCAAATTATTCATCTGAGTTTCAAAACGTTGGTGAAACTTACCACATAAGTATCCAGAATATTTGGCCATGTTGCCATAAATCAGCTTTCTGCCCCACAACAATGCTAACCCTGAAAAGCTGAAAAAAAGAGTTACTTTATGTTCTATGTGTCTAAGTAAGTAGCCCCAGAGAGCTTGCACATTTTAATTGTTCATAGCTTTGTTAAATGTCTTTTCTTAAATTTGTCTTCTATGCAGGTCTCAACCTGCCTTGCAAAACAAACAGAATTTGAAGAAATGTTCTCAATAGTTAAGGCTGCAGATTAAAATTCAGCATAGAGCTAGAGGAAAGCAGTCTTAGAACAGCCAGCCAAAATGGTTCAAAACCCCAAGAATTTATGAGGGTCTGTAAACAGCAAAGTAATAGATACAGATTTTCTGGCCTTAATTATATTGGATGCTAACAGACTGAATATATAGAGATAATTTATACTGTAAATAGCATTTGAGATTAGAGAAATTTAATTTAATTTTGCAAAAACAGTAGTAAAGAATTCTCACTTGATTTATTGTGTGCAATGGTTCCTTCCTTCCCTCAGTATCCAAACAATGGGATGGCCACATGCAAAAAGACCTCACCTGGAAAATTCAGAATAAATTCAGAACATTTACCCCAGGCTTTTGGCTATCCAGCTGAAAAGAATCATTCTAACATCTATGAGTGGAAAGAAAGTTTAGTTCTTGTGTTTTTAAAGTTTCCAGCTATTGGAGGAGAGCATGGTTACTGATGCTTGAGTAGCAAAACTTTTTATTTGAATGAGGGTGGCATTCAGGCTCTGTAGATGATGCATCCCAGAAGCTCTGAAACTTGCCCAGTGCATATGTACTTGTCTACTAAAATTCAGAAATTCCCAGGGCTGACCAAAGTAACCTATAGCACAGAGCAACATTATAGATCATGTTAGGACAGGAAATGAAGAATAGCTCTTCCAATTAACGCCAGATAGGGAAATTCATTACATAAGATGTAATTACTTAAGCTGGAATTTGTCCAGACGTTGAAGTTCAGCCAGAACACTAGTTTAACATTAAAATGCTAAATAAAATAAAAATTATTAACAAAAAAAAAAAAAAAAAAAAAAAGAACAAAACCTAATGGTATCCAAATCAGAGAAGAATTTCTTTTTGATGATATGTCATCCAATCAATACAGAGCAACTCTGATACCCAAAATGAGTTTTCTCTAGGACCCCAAGTTAGAAAAAAGTGGGTAGGGAAAGAAAATTATTAACTCTTTTCTGAGGTGCTGTTTTTCATGCTAACCTCCTAGTTAAGCATACAATACTTCTGATTTTTATTACAGATTTGGAAAAATTATCTACCTTTGATAAAATTTCAGGTGACTTTATAAATTATTAAATGGACTCAGAATAAAAGTAAAGAACTGATAATTTAAATGTACAAAATTGTGCACGTTATATGTGCACCAGTTTGAATGATCTACTTGTATGTTTCATGCAAATGAAAACACCATTAGTGGTTGTGAAAATCACCATCAACATTTCCAGAATTTCCCAAGGATTTTCTCAGCTCTTCTCAGGAAGACTCCCATTAAAATCCTCGTGAATATCTGCACTCCCAAGTACACTAAAAAATAAATCTAGTTAGTTAATGTGAGAGCAGCAGAGCTAATGAAGACTGGTTCCCAAATCCCCACTCAATATATCCAAGTCTTCCTCTACACCACTTCCAGCCTCCCTCTACTCCTTCATTCTTGTTCAAAATGAGGACAGAGCACAGCACCTCCCTCCTGGATTTCCTAATTACTGAACAGGGAAGAGGCAGCACAAGAGCTATATTTATGCTGCTTGGCCAGCCAGCACATGTCTGCTCCCAGAAAGAAAATAACACGAGCTCACCACACACACTTGCTTGCAGCAGGAGCCTTAATTTGCATCACCTTTTCCTCTCGCTGGTAGCCAGTTTTCCACAAAATTGGTAGAGCTCCCACAGTAAACTTTGGTTGAAATTAATTAAAAGTTATTTGGAGCAGGCCGCCAGACAAACAGCATGACAGCATAACTCGTGTTTCCTTAAGAAGGCAAGCTAAAAAAGGAAACTATTAATAATTATTATTTCCATGAGGCCCAAGTTCTTGACTAAGACCTACAAACACTACTGTGATACTCAGAATAAACAGAAAATTTGCCTAACAGAAGGAACAACAGTAGATGAAATAACACAGCTTGCATTAATTAACAACAGAGCTCACTATTCACAGAGGAAGTTGCCATAAGTATACAGACCTGGAGCCAAATTTTTGCTAGAGCTGAGCTCCCATTTGCTGAGAACATCAAGACAAGACAGACATCTTCAGAAATACCAAAACGTCAGCAATCTCTATTTAGGTATCAGCAGAAATACTGGGAATTTAAAAAAAAAACAAAAAACAACAAAACCAGAGAGAAAATAGTCTCCTACTGTTCACTGCAGCTGGGAGCAAGGATGCCCCAGCAGGAGCTCTGAGATTTTCAATTTTTGGGGTGGGGGCCAATGGCCTCAGAGTGCCTCTTCCAAGCTTGACTCTCTGAAAGGCAAATAATAGCTGTGGTAATAAACCCAGAATTACTGAATAATTTATTCAGAGTAGAAACAAATTAAAAAAGTTTGGGGCTTTGTACTAGCATAGGAAAGTTGTCTTTTAAAGATTCTTAAGATACTGCCTCTTTCTTAGAAGACACTTAAACACCATTAAAATCAGTAATGGAATATGTAGAAGGGATCTAAATTGTGGAATGGAAAGTCCTTGGAAGACCAGACAAAGGCAGAGTGGAAGAACACTTAAAAAGTTATGTGTACATTATAACAATACCTGTACTAGTAAAGTCAACTGAAGCTAAATTTTTCCTCAGCAGAACATGGAAATCCCTTGAGATTTGAGAAAATACTGCCATAATTTAGGAGGGGGGACAGAATATCAAGACAAAATCAAAAATCCAAAATCAAAACAAAACATACAAAAGCCACTAAACAGCCCAAAATGTGTCTGCAAATGTCTGATATAATAGTTTTCCTCAGATAGCAAATGTCCTCTTTGTGGGTCTCAAACCTCCAGAACACAGGCCTGAAAATCAACCTTCAGAATTAAATAATTGCAATTATTTGGAATTAAACAATTTGCAATTGTCCAGGTGTTCTGCACAGCAGGCTGTGAGTTGATTTCACCAGATCCATCCAGAAGTCCTTCATTTTAGTGCACACCTAAAATTAGACAGGTCAGCAATACTCTCAGGAGCAAATTGCAAAATGTTCCCATCAAGTGCTGCTTAATTCACATTGGTGTGGTAAATAGTCGTGTTTCACCTCCTTATTTATGGTTCTGCTCTTATTTTTCTTTTAAATAGGGAAACAAATTAAAAGAGTTTCTTGTCTCTCAAACCACCTTGCTCTAGAGGTACTCAACTTATTTTGCAGAGTTAATCATCAACTCCACAATTTATTTTGAATGTATAGTGAGGACATTGTATAATTTGCTGTACACCTCCACAACCTCACTATACCCAGAGATATGGGTGTGCATAAGGTCCTAGTAAATTGACCTAAAACACCACAAAAAAAGTTACAAAATAGCAAAAAGGTATATTTTATGAGCTTATGATGGAGTAAGTATAACTTAATATATTTGTCCTACAAAAGGGGCTTCACACCCATTGATGTTGGCTTGAAGAAGGGCTGAAAACATGCACAACATTAAAAAACTGGGAGAAACCAAGCTAGATAGTGGTCCTGGCATGGATCACAGGCAGGTCCTTTGCTAGGGATCCATTGCACAATGGATTATTTCTTTGGGTCTGCAAGTGTTTCCAAAAGCACTGGGCATCTTGCTATTAATTAAATATACATCCAGTTATATGGAATGCAGGCAGCCCTTTCTTCCCCAAAAGAGCCAGATTTTTCCAGTAAATCACATTGTCTCATCTCTCCCATCCCTTGCTGCCTTCGTTTTACTTTCACTCTCAAAACAGTGAATTTCAAAGCACTGAAAACTTGCCTCTATGAGAGCCCTCTGACTAAAATACTCCAGGCTGAAACATCACAAGGATATGGCCCTAAAAACTGCCCTCATCCTTAAGTTAGACTTCTTTTAGGTAATTTAATCTTTTACAGGAAAGCTCTGAAATTTCATCTTTGAAATTTGATGCAGAAGTTGAATGGTAACTGATGGGAGTTATAGTAAGTCCCAAACTGAGCTAGGACTGAGATCTCAATAAGAGGGAATAAAGTTGCTACAATAACAACTTTTTGATCTACTTCTTTCTTTATGCTCCTCTGACACATCTTCACAACCTGTAAATGGAGCCACAATTATATGAATTGACCATTATTAGAAAAAGATCAGCAGCCTTGTATCATATTCAAGTAAACACAAACACCAGCCTTGTATTATATTCAAGTAAAAATGCTGTAAAAAAAGTCAAAAACCCAGGACATATGAAGGAAACAGATTCTTGGAGATGACTTGGCAGAACTATCTCCAGTAGTTTAATCAAAAAGGGAAGATTAAACACTACCTGTGGCAAGGCAGATCGTTAAAGCCAAACGATGATCTCTCCAGAAAAGGAGAGCTGTAAAGCTGAAGGCTGTAAAGATGAAGGCTTGCCAACCTCCTTAATGATAACCTTGTCCAATAATAGATTTGATTCTTTTTTCACAACTTTTTTGACAATCAAGAGAGAATTAGGTTTAAAACAGGGGTGTTAGGTCATCACTTCCCTACCACCACTCGTGCCTTAACAAGCCACGCAGGCCAGAAGTCGTGCAGTAACATTAAATGTTTTATAATGAAAATCTATTTTATCACAGGCTAAAGTAAATGGAGGGTTTCATGGTGCAATTTGAAGAGAATACAGCTTAGCAGTTCAAAGGAGAGAGGGAAGAAGAAAAGTGGGGAGAGAACTCCACCCACATAGGCAGCACAAGAAGGGTGACTTGGTCACTCTGAGGAGACTCAGAAAGCGTCACAAAGAAGAAACTGGGAAAGGACAAGAACATTAAACACTTCTTGTCAGGATAAGAGGGAAACAGCAGAGAAAATTTCATTTTGAACCCTGTAATGATATTCAAAACCCAACACTTTTTCATGCTTTTATGAGTGTTTTGAGCAATGGTATGGAGATGAGTCTTATCAGACTGGTCAGAGCAATGGTAAAGTACTGCTTGTCTGAAAGATGCCAAAATTTCCAAATTTCCATCCCAAATTTCTTAGTGGCATATAGAGCAAACATGGAAACAATTGACCATATATTTAAATCAGATTTCCCTTTAATGGGAACATTAATGTTAGCTTAAATACTTTAAAGCACAGTCATCCTCAGGGTGTGCTATGACTGCCTGACATACAACACAAGGAAATTAAAAAAATAAAAGGGCTTTATACAAAATTTCTAACAGAGTTTATGGTAGGCCATCCTTGTCAAAAGTAGTGGATTAAGTCACCTGTGTGATGAGTTATAAAAAAATATAGCTTTATGTAAAATACCTCATCTCCAGAAAGGGCAGAGACCCTTCTCACCAGGCTAGGCTGGGAAGGCTTGAGGGCTGGCAGAGGAGAGGGAGGGAACATGGAAATTTGGGTCAGTGAGAGCTCCTGGCCACGCTGCACTCTGGCTTGCCACAGAGCTGTGTCTGCTCCACATCAAAGATGTCATCAGTCTCTGAACCTGTCCTGTCTGGCCTCTGAGGCTTTTGCTTTCCTGCCCTGAAGTGATTTCAAGGGGCCATGGCTGCGTGAGAGACACCATCCCTTAGATGAGCTGCAAACATATGGCACTGACCACATGTGGTTATTAGAAAGTCCCACGCCAATTTTTGCAAGGCTAACAATATTAGCCCCAGTATCCTGGCCAAATTCCAATATAGGTAATTATATTCTGGATAATGACATACAGGCTAGTTTTATAAGGTTTAATATACATTGTGGAAAGTGGCTTGCACCTAAGGGCTCTGAGTTAAACTCATTGCACAGTCAGCTGGGATAAAATTAGAGAAGAAACTACCCAAGCATGTCAAATGTTTAAGCTTTAAAACCCTGTGTAGACTGAAACAAAAGAGGAAGGGATCCAGGGGTGCTTTAGCATAATCAAGCTGGCTCATGCCGCTGAAGACACAGCTGGGATCCAGAGCTCACTGCTGCGAGGAAATTTGTAACACTATCCCCACCCCACCTTCAGCAGTGGGTGTGCATGCATGTTAAATTACCAGGTTAGCAGAGAAGATGGAGCAGTAGGATGCAAAATGTTGTTTGCTGGGGTTTTTTTCTTGACTCCCCCCAGGTAAAATAGAACCAAATAGGTCTTATTAAAAAAACCCCACAGTCAAACACTCACACCTGTTGCACAGCAGCCCTGTGACCCCAGCTCAAAATGCCAGAAGTGGTGCTACTCTCCTTCTAACTTGTATTTGTCTCATCTTGCCTTGTTTCAAGGCACCAACACCATCACAAGTCTCAGTTGTAACCACAACCTGGCAGGTCATCCACAAGGTTCTGCTGATGGAAACCTCTGAGGCTGATGCCAGCCCCAGAATAATTTGGGTGGCAGGATGTGTTCCTCCAGCATGCCATTAAAATTCAAAAAGAACATTTGGAGCACGCCTCCCACACCTCAGCTGGCTCAGGAGGCTCCCACCTGCAAGGGCTTACTGGCCTCAGTCAAATTTTGTGACATGACATAGAATTTTGGATGATACAGAGCCAGAGATGGAGCACAAGCAGACATGCCAGACCATTGTTACCATTGTGCTGAGAGCACAATGGGTAATAACATTAAAAAAAAAAAAAAACAAACATTTTACACATGGTACAGGCATGGAAATCACCTCACACACTTCATATATTTCATACTATGCAGAACAGAAGAAAAGTGTTTCTCACTCAAAATCACAGCTGAACAAAAGCTAAGGAAGAAGATTTTCCACCGTGAGAGTGGTGAGGCACTGGAACAGGTTGCCCAAAGAAGCTGTGGATGTCACATGCCTGGAAGTGAACAGGTTGCCCAAAGAAGCTGTGGATGTCACGTGCCTGGAAGTGGTTAAGACCAGGCTGGATATGGATTTGAGCAACCTGGTCTAGTGTAAGGTGTCCCTGCCCATCACAGGGAGCTTGGAACTTGGTGGTTTTTTTAAGTCCTTTCCAACTGAAAGCATTCTATAATTGTATGATTCTTCAAAACCAGCTTAAGATTTGGAGCTTCACCTTTGGCGAGCAGGATATCCCAAGCAATGGCACTGCAGAATAAGCAGCCATCTTTTAGTCCTGAAATAAAGTTCAATTTAAGATTCTTCCGAATGTTATGAGCAGGCCTGTTCTTTTTTCATTGTTATTATTGGGATTCTAAACTTTAATCCATATATTTTCATATGCTGGTGCAAGCACCACATACTTGTAGGCACACCACCTCACTTCAAGATGCTCTGCACCTTTCCTGGGCTTGAATTCCAGGCTGTCAAAGACAGGAGACACAGGCTCTCACCCCCGCTCTCCTCATGCAGAGGACACTGTTTCATCTCCTCAATTCCTTTCTTCATTAAAACACATTCAAACATAATTAGTGTAACATTAAAAAATGGAGGAAATTTTGTAATTGCCAGTTGTTCTGTAGCCATGGTTACATCTGAGGTTTATACCGAGTGACGCTGGCCTGAGCACGCACAGGCAGTTAGCAGGAACAGCAGCAGGATAATGTTTGTGTGCACGTGCAGGTGTGCTGAGATGCCTGTTTGCCAAAAAAAAAAAAGAAAAAAAAAAAAAAAGGATGGGGGAGGAATGATGGGGAGGGCAGGGGGAGAGAGAGGCCGAGGGAGAGAAAGGAGGGAGGGTGGGGAGGGGAGAGACGGAGAATATTCGGTGACATTTAAGGTGCTAATATCTGGAAGTCAACCTTTAATTTGACAGCTTTTAGTGCTAGTTAATTTCACTCATCCAGACGAGGTGTAGGAAATTTGCAGCACCTTTAAATTATCACGTTTTTCCACGCTGCCTGAGGCCTATGTGGAATACCTGAGCCATACTTTCTGCCCCCCTCCCCGGCTCCCCCTCCATCCCCCTTCTCTCTCCTCCCTCCCCCCTCCCACCATTTTCAGGTCAGTTGAAGTAAAACTTTCATTCCCTTTCTCAGACAATTAATCTTTAGCTAATTGAAGCAGGAATGCTGCAGGATGGGTTTCACTGGGGCCTGTAAATCTCATTTAGCAAAGTGAATTCCAGGCACATGCTGCACCTAATGATGTGACAGGTGGGCTGCACCACAAGACAGCAGCCGCCGAAAAGTTGATTCTCATTAGACCCTGGGAGTCCTGCAGTCAGTTTTCTGATGGCTGAAGAACACTAATCGCATCTGTTTGCTGCTGGGTGGGGTGGGCAGGGGGGGAGAGGCAGCAATGAGAGGCGGGGGGGCCCTTCCTCTCTTTCATGAGTTAATATCCTTGACTCCTGCCCAAAAAACCAGCAGGCCTGCCTCCCACCATGAGCTCAGCCTCCATTCTGCTGACTCCTACAGGGTGCACCCTTTTTCTAATTAACTGGAATGGCTATGGAAAGCAAAGGAGGCCTTGTGTTGGGTGAACCAATTATTTTGAAGGGTATTAAGTCATCAGATTTACTTTTATCTTGATTGCATTGTGGAAATCGTGCATAATTAATGGTGGGAGCTTATTAGGAAAATGATTAGGCAAATTACACAGGTGTCGGATGCATTTTTTATGATAAATTTGCTAGAACAATCCTGCAATTCCATCTGTTCAGCTCATATCAGAATGTCACTCTGGAAGAAATTAATGGTGCAGAGTCGCACAAAGTTACTGGAGGCCTTGGATGCAGATTTATGCTTTAAAAAAAGATACAGTTAAAATTACCCAGCAATTTCCTAATAAATACTTGATGTTACAGTTCAATAAATTACTTATTTAATCTTAAAAGAAAATGATAGTCAGCTGGAAACTAAAAAGTGGAGAAAGCATCAACCTCATTTTGTCAGGCTGCCGTGTATGTAAATAAAAAATAATCGTAAGATGTAATAATTCTCTGCTGTGGGATGCTGACTAGAAACGAGCTGTCAGCGTCCAAGTACCTCTGCTAGGTGGTTTTTTTAACAGATACTAAAGCTTGCCTTGCAAATCCTGTGCTGGTTCTGATGTGGCAGAGCCAGTTCCCTTTTCTGTGATTTTGGTGTTGTTCAGCAGCAGATTCTGGAGGTCATGTCCTGGGAGTTGGAGAGGAGGCCAAATGCTGTGCTCAAGTCTTTGCTTCCTTCACTCTGCATTTCCTGCCAACAGCAGAGGATGAAAACCATGAAACCAAAACCATTGAATGCCCTGTGTCTCAGAGTGAGTCAGTAAATCAGTGCATAGGGGTTTTTTGTGTGTCTATGTGGAAGAGTGTCTGTGTGTGCATTTGTGGGTCTAGAATAGTAAAGGCCAGATATTCTACCCCTGGAGATGCTCAGAAACCTACAGCTATGGATTGCCTATTATGCATCAAATAAATAAGCTCATATTCCATAGAGAAGCATAATTTTTACTAACTAACATAATGCCATTTCTCAAAAAATTACAAGTAAGGAGGCAGAAGTGACTAGGCGTATGAGGAGAGCATGACAAAGACAAACATGACAAGGTTTGAACAATGCTGAGCAGTTTTGCAGTCAAATATGATTTTTAGGGGTATATTTTCCATAATCTGACTGGTTCATTGCCATCAGTACTACATTTTAAAGAGATTGACTAGGCAAACATAAGGTGGCTGCTGTCTACTCCAGAAACAGCTCTGAGGAAGGCACAGCCCCAGATGCTGAGTGTCTTGGGGTCTGCATCACCTTAGATCAGACATTCCAAGCCACCCTCCAAGCCCTGGATACAGTCCACATGTGGGCTAAGGGTGGCACAGAATGTGGTGTCTTGTCCCAAAAGCAGGATGGGGTTGCTCTCAGGGCTGGAGTTACCCTGTCAGGATTACTCAAACATCACAACAGGCCTCATTTCCGTGGCTATTGACATGACTTTGAAGCTACCTTGAACACCTTGAATGTCTTCAAAATCACCAAGCTGGCTTGTCCCCCTTCAAAGATCCCTTGTCCTTTTTCAAAATCCCCCAAGGACTATTATCCTGCCCAAACTCCACAGCACTGTGGCTCTACAACTTAATTCCTCTTTCCTATGCCTCAGTGTCCCAAGAGCTTATTCATTGCCACAGGGCCCTTGAAAGGAAGACTTAATAGCCATGCAGGATATTTTTTTCATGTGGGGATTTCTGTTCTTTTCAGGATATTTAGGTTGTGATAATGTTATCAGAATGGAAGTAAGCATCTCTCTTTTGGTCCTCTGAAAAGCTAGTAATGACCACTAATGTTTTAAAAGAATTGTAGAGCTAAAGAGCAACTCATAAGAAAAGTGCATTCTTTTGCTCCTTAATATCCAAGTCTTTTTAAATATCAACAATATAAATACCAATCTCTGTGACTTTTGCATTTGATTAATCCTTCCCTGCAGAATGAAGCTGCTGATACTACACACTACCATCTGCACTTGTGGTGAAGGCAAAGAGAATGAATTCCAAACAGCCTCTGTCTGCACGAGGGCCACGGCAGCAAGACCTCGTGGGAGTTTTGTGTCCAATATAAATAATCCTTGTCTCATCTGAAAACCTTGCTTCTCCTTCAGACCCTTTGCTGAGCACATTCTTTGAAATCTCCTTTCGTATATCTCAATTGTAATAATTGTTTTCAGAAAAATTACAGGGGCATAGAAGCAAATGTGGTGAGCTGCTGTGTCCCTGAGTTAGATTATTACTGCTTGCTAATTAAGATTACTGATAAATCTTGTGTTCATTCCATGCAGGCTATTGGGACAACACAGAATAATGCTGTAAAACGCAGCAGGTGACCCTAATCCAGTTAATGAAGTATTAGAGAAAATTTAAGATAAATTTGAAGAAGTTACAGTGACTATCCTCCTACATTTTAAGGGATGTCTTGTATCTAGTGCCTAATGGCCCATAACCCTTATCCAATATGGAGTTGCTAAGCATTTGATCAGATAAAAAGCATGTTTTCAAGCAATCATTATTCAAAGGATCAGACACAGTGATACTAATGTATGATTTTGTACCATGAATAAAACATTTCAGATGATATCCCTCAAAAAAAAATCTATATTGGAATTTATATAGGTGAGCAAGGAAGGGTCAAGTGAATTTAACAGGAAGAGACAGAGACCCATCTGTATTAAATTAAATGGGTTAATATAAAGCATAGCAAGACAAAGAGTCATGAGTTCAGAATATATGGCCCTATATGTAAGAGTGACATACAGGTTACTTTCCATTCTCCCTCGGGTCTGTCCCCATCCTGTTAAAGAAACCGGTACTATTTCTTTTGAGAAGAGCTTAGCTAGTCAATATTATTGGCAAGACAGGACATAATAGGAAAAATCAAGCTTCCAGATGTCCTTTTTAATTCCTGTAGTTAATGTGAGAACACGGGCAGAACATTGTTGTATGGCCAACCACTCACCTGTGTAACTCTCTGAAGTACAATGCCTCACCCAGCTCTCCTTCAGGTGCCAGAACATCTCCATGTGCTTTTACACAGCTGTGCTCAGACAAGCCCAATGCCTCACCCTTCAAACCCAGCAGCCTGGATGGGCTCTAGGAAGCTGTAGCAGGAAAACCATATTGGAGGTGTCCTCTGAAGGCTGATCCACCCTGAGTCAGCACACTGCAGGGATGAGCTCCTGGAGGCATCCCTACGAGGGCAAGACCTTGCCAGAGCTGAGACTTTCTAGTCTCATGCACCAGCCACAGGGCTTTTTTTGATTTTGGTTACTGGCATCAAATTTCTAGTGTACAGTATCCCTCTAATGCTATGAGCAATATTTGTTTTTAAATTAAACATTACCTTTCTCTTCCAGAGCATCCCTCAGTTTCCTTTAAGCCCTACCAAAATAACTGATTCCTAATCCTTAGCACAGATAACCAGCTCAAAACAAACAGGCCCTTTTGTAGCATTGACAGTATTACATTTTTAGCATATGATAAGCTTTCAACTAACACCTAGACTTTTCCCAGCACTCTGAAATGTAGGTGGTAAAAAACACAGAGCTATTTGCTTATCCAATTTTCTGAGTACATCTGCCACACAATGATTTCAAATGCAGAACATTCAAGACTTTGCACTGGTTTTGCCCAGATCAGGTTTTCGTGAGACAGAAATTCATACAAGCCTCTGAAATTATTTTAAAATAGTTTTTTGGGTTTTTTTTCTGTCTTGGCAAGTGGAGAAAAGCAGTGCTTCCCATCAAACAGAAGTGGAAGGGGCCAAACGCTGATCACGAAACAGAGAACGTTTTGTATGAACACCTGCTCTTTTTCCAGGTTTTCATGACTTGTCCACCACCACAGAAAGGAGAAGCTGATTGAAGCCTTCCACCAGCACAGTTTGGTGTTTTGTTGCAGGGGGTGGGCTGGGATTGATGAGGATGCCACTGGGATGCTGCTTTGCAGATGGCGAGCGGCAGAGCCGGCAGCGCTTCCCCGTGACGGGGAGGAGGCAAAGCCTTCATTAAAACATCAGCCTCCCCCAGAAGCTCATCCTGTCTGACACGCCTAACCTGTGTGCATATGTCAACACAGAACGCTTGCTAATGTTGCTGAGGCTGTAAATAAGGGTTCAGACTATACTCTGAAGGAGATTAATGAGTAGAGTGCTTCCTTCTCTGCTGGAGGCTGAAGTAGGTTCCCTATTAAGATGCAGTATCTGTCACTGTCAATAGAGACATGCTGTGTGGGTGTGAGGGGAGGTTAAGAGGTGTCTCTGAATCTGGTAATTCCATGCTTTTAAGGGTCTAGCACAGGGGACTGACACACTTGAGCAGCATCAACTTCCTGAAACATGTTTTCCATTAATAGAATAAGTGCAGTCATGTCTGTGGCCAAAGAGGGACAAATGCAGAGGATCTGGAGGTAGAAGAAAGTACAGAGTTTACTTCTTAAATTTAGGAAAGCAGAAACAAATAAACTACTATCCTGTGTATGCTCCAGGGAAATTTCAAGGAAGGGAGTAGTTGTGCCCTTCATATGTGTTTAAAACTCTGTTCCTATGACAAATTCTATGTCTGCCTTCCTTACCCATGCCCACTGACCTCCTTCCCCCCTTTAGTTCAGATAAATATCTATTCTTACTTGTAAAACATCCATTTCTCTAGTAGCAGAATGTCTTACAGAGCTGTTTCTTCTTCAGAAAGCATTTGATATCATTCTCTGAAGGAAGAGTTTTCCAGTTTTACACATGGGAAAGCACAAGGTTCAGTGTCACGTTCAAGTTTGAATTGTGTGTCTGTGAAGAGGGAATTCTTTCAGTTCTTAATTCTGAACTCACAAGCCCTTAAACATCTTTGTTCTTGGACCTGGATTCAGAAAACAAGATTCCCCATACACAATCCACAACAAGATTTCCCCAACAATGCCAACAATGCCCATGTTGCAGTGAGGATTGCTGGCAAAGATGGCCAGCTCACCCAGCCTGGGCCAAGGCAGCTCCTCTCTGCATGGTTCAGGACTTTTTTCTACAAATTCGAACCAGAATGACTTTCTAGATCAGAAACTTGCACTATACAGCTGAATAACATGCACAAGCTAAAAAGGCCTGTACATTTCAACACAGACATACAGCCCACTGGCTCCTCTTAAAACCCCTAAAGAGCACATAAATTTATACAAATCATCCTTTTTTCATTAATTAGATTTGCCTTTTTTCCAATACTTAGAAGAAAGAATAAAATGAATTTAACACACAGCAATATTACCCATTTTCCCTAATATTCATGTCTCCTTTAAGGAAGCTGAAAGAACCTGGGGAACAAATCTAGTATAATCATTAATTTCAAAAGAAAAAAAAAAGTGCAGCAAAATACTACATTAAGATTTTAAGACCCAGTTAAGTTTGGCAAAAGCAATCAACTAAAACATAAAATTAAAAGTTGAAAAGAGAGAAATTGAAGGGAAAAAATGGGACCCTATACCAAAACATCACTTCCACCTTTGCATGTTAAAAATTTATCTCACTTAAGCACCTGGATATGTAGCCCAAAGTCAATGGGAATTACAAAGGGCAGCACCTCTGAATAATAGATCAATTCTTTACCTCTATTCTCAGTTATAGGCAGAAGGAAAATGCTATTTACTCTTCCTTTACACCACCAACCTTACTGAGCACCTAATAGCTCATACTTTTGTTTTGTATTTTTACTTAGAGAATAAACCTATTTATTATAAAGTCTCACCATAAAAATACAATAAAATTAGACAAGGTGCCTACAAGCAGCATGTAAGGTTTAAGCAGCCTTTGGACACTCCAGAATGTTATGTCATGCTGCTTGCAAGAGGAATATCAAAGGAAAAAAAAAGGCTCCTAATTTGCCAAGAAGATGCTAGTTTTATTTATAACATGGCAGTAAGAGACACATGTTACTCTACACTGCTCAGAGATGCTTTCCCAGTCTTGATAACTCCCCTGGAATTGCTCACAGAGCATCTGGCTCTGGCCACTTGCAGTGGCTGGGAGGAGGGGGCTTTCCCTGGCACTCAACTCCACTGCAGCCTGGGTGCACTGTGTGAGGAGCCAGCTAACCAAGAGCAACAATCTTGGGCTTCTTTCAGCTGGAAAAGATCTTTTTTTATAAAATCAAGATTTTTTTATTACTTGTTTCACCCTAATACTGAGGTATTAGTGACATACAGGTTACAGAATCTAGGTGTTGGAGAATGGCATCCCCTTTTCCTTCAGCTTGTAAGAGGTACAAAATGACCATAAACTGGCGAAAGGTGATAGTGCCTGTGGATTTTTAAAAATTCATTATTGAGCATATATTGTTTGAGTGGAAGGAAGAGCTAAGTCAAAGAAACAAACTGTAAATTAAATCTTGATGTTGAGTTCATTTTTAGACATAGGATGATGCAGTCCAACCCAGTCCTTAAAAACCCCCAAACTTGCAGGATGCTTTAAATGCCCAAATGAAAAATTGATATCTGGTTTCCAATTAAAAAAAGGCAAAAAATTGGTTTTCTTGGCAAAACTGACCAAAATAACTCCTCCTTACTTTTAACTGTCTGGCTTTTCTGTCACATGTATAGCCAAGGGAGTTTCAGTGGTTGGTATTGATATGGTGTCCTAAATCTCAGGCTAACCCTACTTATTGATCTCAGTTAACAGCTCCAAATGAGGGAGCACTTGGTGTACATGGAATACTACTTTACCTGAATCAAATGTAGGACAATATTATGGAAAAACAATCAAAATAAATGACTAAAATAAAATTAATCAAACAATTCTTGTACTACCACTGGCTTCCTTTTTTTTTTTTTTTTTTTGCTATGAATAATTCTCTCTATAACTTTTTTTATTTTTTAACAGTTCTTTATCATTTTACTGTGGCAGGCAACTAAAGCTGGATTTCAGTGGGATGTGATGGAAAGAGGAGAGGAGTCCCAGGCACTGCACCAAGGATGAGCCTGCTGCACAAGCAGCACAACACAAGGTGTGTGCTGCCTCGTGTCACTGGATTGAAAAACTGCTTCATATCAGAATAAACCTTTTGGGGGAGAAGGGAGATTCAGAGACAGAAATAAAACTCCTGTTCAAATCTCCAGATAGAAGATACCAGAACACAGAGATATAAACCATGTCTTATAGAAGCAGATGTGATTGGTAAGAGACACACAAATAATCTCTCTGGAGGAAGAAAAGGTATCTCTTTGATGATCTGATATGACTAAAAGACTCAATAACCTCAACACCTATTGACCCAGGTGAAAAACAGGGGCAGATGGTATCAATTGTTATGTTTTTTTATAGAAAAAAAGAGCTAAATTCTCCAAAATGGCCTTCCATACAGTTGTTTGGTTTGGTTTTTTATGAAGAAAACTACAATAATGTAACTAGATTTCCAAAACTGTGGGAAGGAGGATGGCATTTTAAAAAATGAGGAAAAATAAAAAAGAGCTGGGAGAAGCTCTCACAGTTGCCAAGCACAAAAATCAGGGGAAACTACTCCAACTGCATAAGGCTAAACTTAACACAATAACAGGTCAAAAACAGCTGAAAGAGTAAAATACAAAGATGAAAGTTTGCTGGAAGGAAAGGAAACACTTTTATAGTTTTAAAACCATTTCTAGACCCAAAGTTCATTGTCAGATTACTTATAAAAGCACCATGGTGACAGAACTCAAACTGAGTGACATGACCCATTCATTTGACTTGAAAATAAATGTTTATTTTTCACTTAAGGAAAGAACTGGAAGGCAAAGGGCAATAAAAGTATTCTCTAATATTTCTATCCTGAAGTTACTACCATAAATTTTCCTTCTCAAAACAGGGTCCTTTCTCATCTTTCTAGGTTCTGAGCCTACTAAGAGAAAAGAAATATAAATTTTAAAAAATGTTATTACCAGCCTTTCAATTTTATTTAGTTCAGTCCTGAAGTCCCCATTTTATAAACTGCTCAGGCCTTTCTGGCAGGGAAATGAAGCAGCAGTCAATTCCTTAGATGGAGGAGTGACAATTGTCAAAGATTAATGACATTTGTGGTTACTGATGTGGCCAACAGCCAGACACCAATTTTTTAGTTTTAACTATGCAGTGCATTAATTTCTGTTTCCCTTCTGAGACAACCCCAGGAAAGTGAATACCTGGTGAGGGGGTCTCAGCCTCCAGAGAGCCAGCCCTTGGAAAAGGCTTTTTAACTCTCCTTTCCAGAAATGAATTATATAAAAGACTGTGAGAATGATGTGTAGAGATATTCACACAGGTGGAAGCAGTCATTCACACAAGTGGAATTACACAAATACTCCCTGCAGTGCTTCCAGAAGGTGATGCCAAATAATATGGAAAATATTTGCATCCCTAGAGACAAAATCGAAATAATAGCTGGAGTTAGGTCTTTGCAACCAAATACTGACACCCTTCCCTAGACAGTGATGCCATTATTTCAACTGGCATTTAGACCTGTCCCTAAGAGTACAAGTCCTCTTTTCTAACACTAAGTAGAGCTGAAAACAAAAAAAAAAAAAATACAATTTTATATTTCAGATGCTTTCAACCATTCTAGAGCCACTTCAATTAGCCATCCTTGGCACTACACCTTCTGGAAAAAAAAATTACTAGATTGGATTTTGATGCATAGCACCAGAATGACCCACCCAGCAAAGATCAGTCAGACCTTGCAGTCAATTGAAACTGAAAGTGACAGATCTACAGAGGCAGAATTCAGGCTTTAGAAAGTGGCTCAGATAATTAATTCCATGCAAAAAGACACTGGGGATTTCAATTACTCAAAATCAGGAAAATCATTTCAATGATAATGATTTCAATAACAATATCAATGATAACGATTTCACATACTCAAATCAGGAAAATAAGAAAATTCCTGTCATTCCTGTCTAATGAATGACAGGAAAGCAGTGAGAACAGTGACCAGATCCTTGCAAAGTCACCACAACCACCCTTGCTCTTTGAAGGTAAACTTCTACAGTAAAGCATTTCCACCCAAAACCACATTTTTAAGAACCTATATCAAGGCAGCTGTTCAGAGTGTTAATACAAGCATTGGCACAACAGAACGAGTCATTTCAACGGGTCTTTTCCAAATAGGTCCTTGGTGATCAATTTTGAAAGTTCCCAAGGTTGGCAGAAATCCTTTGCAGTCCAGAGCCCTGTCCTGTATTGATGAGGGAGCAAGGGGTTGTTATTCATGCCAAACAGTCATGAAAAAGTCTTCTGAAAAGCTGTGCTGCCCCTTAAAACACAAATAAATATTTATTGATGAAGGAAAGCAGGGAAAGGAAGATGCATGAAGGATCTGCCACACAAGAGAAAATAAGTAAAAAACTCTCCACAGCCTCAGAATTTTTTTTTTTTCCTCTGGCTTACCAATGTCATCAGGACAAGTAAACTAATAAGGCATTCTGAACAAACTCAAATAGCAATTTTTTTCTGCAACCTTAGCATTACCTACATGATTATTCTTCAGTACACACACATAGACACACACACACTCACACACAGAGTGCAACAATTTATTTTAATGTAATGCTGCCCCCTTGTGCTTTTGTATACAAGGAAGTTTTTGTCAATAACCAAGGTTTGTAGCAACTAAAGAAAAGCAAGAAATCAGCCTTTTCCTCAGCGCTGAGCTTTCTCACTGATTTTTTTCTTTTGAGCAGTAATATGATCTTGTGCAACATTCAGCCTTCTCAGAGCCTAAGGAAATATGAAAGGTGTGTTATCATAAAATTAAAGATAGGGTTAAAAGAAAGCATGGCACGTGTAAGTCAAAGATGAGGAAGGAAGACAAAGGTCAAATCACACCAAGTTACAATACTGAAAACGAGTGCAAAACAAATGATCTGATTTCATACATTGAGTTCTAGCCTGCCAACACAAAGAAGCAGGTTTTACAGGGATGGCAAAGAAAAAGTGATCGGGCAAAACGAGGAAGAGAGCTCCAGAGCTCAGCAATCAGTCTCCCGCACACCAGGAATCTAGCTCCTGTCAGAATTTGCTTACCAGCTTTTGGAACTCCCTCACATACAAACTTGTCAAGTGTCCCACAACAGAGGCATTATAAGCTTCTGGGAAGCTGATTAGAGGAAAATATCTCTTTGGATTAAAATCAATTATTTGTCAACTGCCCTGGTGGATCCCCAAACCAGGAACTGTCTGGGAAATTTGTCTTCCTTGGAGAGGGTTCCCCACCAGGTGATTTGAGCCACGAGGACAGGGAACCATTCCATATGGCACAGCTCATGGTTGAAGACAAGGAAATGAGTTCTAGTGTGTTTCAAGAATATTAAAATCTCAAAAATTTTAAAAGAAACCAAAGCATGCAGGCATGATACAAAGCTATGGATACACACCATCAGTACTGACAGCCATTCTTTTTGAACTTAATACAAATCCTATGCCCTGAAGAAACTATTTTGTTTGGTGATTACTTCCTGAAATTCCATATGAAGGATAATAAGCTTAGGTGTGTTCATTCAGGTTTTTGATTAGGCAGAGATTTCCTTTGAAAACATCTTTTGTTCTCAAGCTTTGTGAAAGCTAAATGATAATCAATAGGTCCTTGAAACCATGGCATAAATGCCTATGCATAAACATCTTTATAGTTATTGTCTGTGTGGTTTCCATACAGGCTGCTGAATACACACATGACATTGAACTGGCCATGTTCCTTCAAATCTCACAGATGAAAAATTTATTCATAAAGAAACCAAAAAAAAAAAAAGATTATTTGGGTCAAGAAGAGTGTGACACTTCCAAGTAACTTTTTGTTAGAAATGATGAAAAGAAAGCTGGAAATATTTTTTTTCCAGTAGCTATGGAATGACAGACATTCCCGTTTTAATCTAGATTTAGTTTGACTTACAAATGCACAGACTTGGTATTTTAAATATTTCTATGATTTAACAAAATCAGTGGAAGTCAAGAAGCTAAACAAAACCATTTGTTTCAATCTGAATGACACATTTAATTTGAAATGAAATAATTTGGTTTAGCTTTTCAGAATGTTAAAGAAAAATTGATCATTTTTAATTTAAGTTGACCCAAGATAATTTTTTATTGTGTATTTGAGCTTGGTCATTGACCTGACTAAAACCTAACACAGTTATTCAAGGAGGTCTGCTATAAATAAGATTTATCTTGTGAATTTCTATTCTTTCCTGTGTTTCATTACATCTTATCTTTCTTATTAATTTTTATATGGCAATACAGCAGATGTTTTCTGCAAAACTAAGAGTCTATGGTGCATTATTAGAATGTGTGAAACAGTATGCAAAGTGCCACCCTCTGTTTTTCTCCTCTCTCTCATGAATGTAGATCTAAAAGGGAGGCAATTTAAGGATGTTGGCACTCTGTCTGAAGCAATGTTGGCCATTTTTAAACTCCATGTTCTCACTTCTCAATGTATACATCTTACATAAATTAAATAAAAATTAAATTAACTTGGTAGCACAAGCTGAGAGCCATCCTGTGACACAGAGGTGACAAAAAGAAAAACACCAAAAAGGTTGTAAAACAACTGTAAAACCTGTTAGGGAGTTGTGTTGCTCCAAAAAAAGAGATGCTGTGTTGTTAGAACCCTGGTTACTGAAAATTTTAGGCTTTCTGTACTAACAAACACTGACCCCCAAGAGAACACTGCATTTGACCTAAAGCCATGGAGAAGGCTTCCAAAATTAAAGGATAGAACTAAGATTATAAGAATACAGTTTAGATAGAAGTTTATAATATCACATAATAGAAAACTTAGAGTTTAAATGTTCAAAACATAGTAATACATATATAAAACAAAACAAAATTTCAAGAGGAAAACTAATCATTCTTCTTCACCTTCTCTCTCTCAAGTTTAGGTAATATTGCATAATTAGGTAAAAAAGTCCACATTGCAAGCCACAATTAGTTAGTTATTAAGTTAAAAGTAAAAATAATTTAGGCGTAAGTAAAAATAATTTAATTTCATTAAATAATTTATTTCTTAATTAAACAGTTTATCCTTAAAATCCTGGGACCTGGGGAGATGTAAACAATAGTCTGTCACACCTGAGCAAAACTCAGCACAGACAAAAACCTGACTGGCTGCCTGTTATTTTTGCCCAACAGCCATTGCAATAGTGGTTCTAAAACTGTAATTCTTCCTTCAATTAATTCAGTTTAAAAAAGAATAATAATAAAAAAAGAAAATTCTATTATTCTGTTACTTTCAGTGACAATGTGGCTTCTGGCTGGTGACAGTCCTGCAGAATAAGCTCATGAATCAAGGAAAACTTACTGTGTGCTTTTTAAGCAACACAGAACTAGTAATATTAATATGCTTTCATTTCTGATGTTGTGGGCCTTGAAAAATTAACTTTAATATTATTATAATGTTAACTTTAATATTCCAGTGCTTCTAAGTTCTTTCAGTTACCTTAATTGATTTCACTTGGATCCTTTTCAGGTACTGTTCTATTTTTCAGCCTATCTTCTATTTTCCTCACTTTTCTCCACGCTTTCTGTTTTTCAGTCATTTCAGATCTGTATTTTCAGATAATATGCATTTAAAAAAGCTTTTCTATAGTTACTGCTACCATTATCATTAAAGGACTTACTACATGTATCTCAGCACCTTCTTCCACCATTTCAAAAAGGAATGTAAGCAAGGAAATTATTCAAGGTATCTCTCTTAGGGGCCCTGACTTGTGGCAAAAGCAGAATCCTCTGGGGGCAAATCACAGCAAAAGAAAACTTAGGTTAGTTTAAAATTGGTTTCTGAAGTTGTCTTTGACATTACACTACCTGTACTAGGATTTTTGTGAAATTAGGCTCCTCATCCAAACCAAACCATTTAACAATTAGGGATCAGAGTTGGGCTGTATGAGGGCCTTTCCCCTCCTGAAATTATGCATAATTCACTTTAGCAGGCACCTGATCAAATACTTAACCTGATACAATACAAACTCTGAAATAAAAGCCCCCAAAGTTAATTACCTGTTGTGTGAGAAAAGCCAGCTAGTCCAAAGCAAATTTTTGAAGTCTGCCTTGGACAAGAAGAACTGTGGCAGCACGAGACAAAATTGACAAAATTGTTTAATTTCTGAACAACTCCTGAATCTGCTTGGCACACTCTGGATCAAAGCCTGCCTCTCCTGCTAAAACCAAGAATATTTGGTTCATTCAGAGAGTGGGAACCCTTTTTTTTTACTGAAAGGTCAAACTCAGGACCAAGGCATTTGTGTGATGACCCAGTGGCACTGGAGCAAAGCTCTCACTGCTGTCAGACTCCAAGTTTTGCTGCCCAAGTCACATTCTGACACCACTCTGGTACGTGACAGCTTGAATGTCTGTGTTAGCTTTGTAGCCAGGAGCACACAACACTGGAGATGCATCTGGAAATTGGGTTTTATCTCATCTGAGCCCAGGATCTCCAGTGCTACTTGGAGTTATCTGGGATGAAAGTAAAACCTTTCCTAATTGCTTGTGTATTTCTGCTTCCAGTCTTCCTCTCAGAAAACCCACAAACAACCAACCAAAAAACAACAGAAATAACAACAGTTCTTTTCTGTGTCTTTTTCATCTGTGAGGGCAAAAATATATTTTGTAAATTCTTATTTGACCTAGGAATTTATAATGATAAATAATGATAACGATAATAATGATAATGATAATAATGATAACGATAATAATGAAATAATAACGGTAATAATGATAACAATAAGAATAAAATAATGAAATAATAATTATCCTGCATTCTTTGAGTGAATCCGAGGTAAGTAATAATTGAAAATGTGTGGGATCTACCTTGTGAAAAGCCAATAGAAAAAAACCCTAAAGCACTGTTCCTTACAATGAATCAGAAATCTCGTGACAAATTTGAGAATTAAAAAATGGAGATGGATGTTGCAAAAACCAGTTTTTAGTTGTGATATCTGATGGACTACCACGTAGCCTCCCAAGACATGAGTTTTAGTGCATGAGTTTCTTAAAACAATGCAAAGCACTCAAGAGCAGAGTGTAGGGAACACTCTAAATTGGTCCCCCGGGTAAGGACTAGCTGACCTAATTGGTATTTCCCATCTTTAATTTATGTGATCATACAGTGTGCTGTTATCTTTTCATTACATTAACCCATAGGGTCAAACATTCCTCTGGTGGAGTTCCATTGGAACAAGCAGATTTGCACCAGGGCTCGGGTTTGGCCCACACCACTTAAATCTGAAATGAATTTCAAACAGAGCTGTAATCAGCCTTGCAGAGTAATGTTATTCTCCAGCAAGGAGAACATGTGGTTCCCCTGTATGAAAGGCAGATGCATTTATCAATGCAAACTTTATAAAACATAATACCCATCAAATATTACATGCCAGAACACCACTAAACTACTTAGAGTGGTAAATAAAACATTAGGTTTGGAAAAGTATTTGGATTCTTCTTCACATTATTGCAATGTTTTATTCATGTCCTGCTTACATATTCCCTTCATTCTGATAATCTAAGTGACCAGCATGTGATGAAACTGCTCAGCTCTCCAGAGCTGTGCTTCCTTTGAGGTTGCACAACTCCTCTGTCACCTTCAGGGCAAGAGGAATGCCACCGTGGCAATCTCAGTTTACAAATGTGGCCCTTTTAATTCATCTAGCACTGTCTGTATACCAGCCACACCACCAATGTCCAGTCAAACACAGCCAAGTTCTGGAGCAATTTCAGAGGATAGTTTCTGCAAAATGGCAATTATCACTTTTTGGAAAGTAAGCAGAAGTAATAGTCCAAAATAGTTTTCGTAGGTGATTTTCCAATGAGGTAGAGATGTCTTTAATAAGCAAAAGCCTAGACAACAATTTTCTCTCGTTTTTTACTTTTTTTTTGTTTAATTCTTGTTCTATCAGTTAAGGAATTCAATTTTCTTGACTCACCAGTCTGATTCTGCCTCAAAAATGCCAAGTAGGTGTAAGTAAATGTTGACCCTTTGCTTGTTCATCTGTCAAATCGCTTTGGAATCTTCCTGAAATTATTGCAAGTCACCTCATGGTAGTTATGGCACTAAATTATATTTGCATCATGAAAAACTAGGTATTGAATGAGTTGCTGAAAAAGGCTCCATCTAAACTGACATGTGATGGATAGACAGACAAAGGGTTTCATATGCAATCAGTCAAGCACAATCCAATTCTCTCTGGGAAAGCCAAAACCCGGCTGAACCAGAACAGAGCTCAGGTTCTGAAGTCAAACTGTGCATCTCAGAAGCTGCATTTGGCCTTTTTTGTTGAGATTTTAGCACCAAAGATATATGAAATTATTAGGAAGGACGGCAGAGGAACATCATAGAAGATGTAAATTGATAGAAGATAAAATTATTTCTACAACACAGAGACATCAGGGAACCTTCTGGTTTCTCAGCCTGCACCCATGGTCTGGCCACATCCAGTTCCTTTGTTTTCAAGCCTTTGGCACCAAAGACACATTAAATTATTAGGAAGGATGACAGAGGAATGTCATAGAAAATGTAGATTATTTCTACACTACAGAGACATCAAGGGACCTTCTGGTTTCCCAGCCTGCACCCATGGCCACATCCAATTCCATGCAGGATCTCACCTTGTGCCTAAGGAATGGAGCAGGATTGGAGCTTTCCAGAGCCAGCTGCAGCAGCTGCTCTCCCTTTTTTGTCCATTTATGTCTTCTGAAGGAGGTGCTCAGAAACTGAAATTCTGTTCATTAAAAGAATTAAGAAAAATTGCCTTTAACCCTGCTCATGTGCTTTAAATGTGTTCATCTCCATGAGGGCAGACACCAAGGACCAATCAAGAGAATCCACAGGAAACAACACAAGGAGGGAATTCAGAGCTTTATACAAATGGGGCTGCAAAATGTGCCTGTTATTCTTAGGCATGGGAATTTACAACAGAAACTGCATTAATTCATCCTAAAAGTTGGTTTCTTTCTGTTTTAAATTTTGTTTTCTTTTTGTCAAGAGCAAATATTAATATTTTTCTTTGAAAATGAAAATAAATGCGTGAGTTTGTGTTCTTCTCTTGTCATTTTATTTCCATAGCTTGAGAAATATGCTACTTTTAATCTTGTCTCAAAAAAAAGAAAAAAAAAACAAAAAGAGTGAAGATTCTGATATGAAGAATGAAATTTCACTGATAATTACTGCGCATCAAATAGGTGTATGAAGCCCAGTATGCAAAATTCTTTCATCATCTGGGGAAAAAAAAATAAATAAAAGCCCCTGAAAAATCTATGAACTGTCAAGAAGCAGGGTGGGAATTGCAAAGCTATCCTATCTACTTTACCAAAGGGTTACTGCATCAAGTAACTTACAAGTTAGAGGCACACATCACTGCTGAGGGAAAAGTAATTTGTTGTAATCATTTTTAATTATAGTTATTCTTAATTATCTTTGCTGTATGTTTAAACATTAAAATACAAACAGTACTGCCATAGCACAGATGGCTGGTGCCTGCTATGCAGACTGTCAAGCTCCATTTAAGCACCACTGTCATTTTCCCCTACAATTGTAACTTATAATAATAATAATGCACTTTCTATGACACATAATATTCGTGTTTTAAGAAGAAGACCTACCATGAAGTACCTAAACAAACACATTCTGAAGATAAAGCCCCATTCTACAAGTTCCTCTGGAACAAAGGCATCTGAAGCCTGAACCCAAAATCTGGTTGTTCTGATGGAATCTTATTCAGAAGAGGAAAACCATCAGATAATTCTGGTTGTAAGCAGCTGGGGTCAGAGTGGTGCAGCACCCTCTACAAAAGGAACAGAAAGAAATTGCTACATTTGATAATCATTCCTCTTCTATTGTGTTTTCTTTTGTCTTTGAAGATGTTTCATAAAAATACTAGGTGGGAGTTTTGTTCTCTCTGTGCTTCTGCACGTGTCAAATGCAAACATTTTTCCTAGGAAATGTTCCTTGTTGGGTTTAGTTGGGATGTTAAAAAACCACTTCCCACAAAATAAATGTTTCTAAAACAAGATCACTTAAGTGCTAGAGAGTCCTTTTATTTTCCTGTGAAACCTCATAACCATTTCACATAAATCCTCAACCCAAGGATGTAAAAATAAGTTCAAAATCACGAGTGAGGAAAAACTCAGTGTGGAGAGACAAATAGTGTTTCAAAATTTAATTCAGGGAGATATAGAATGAAGAAGAAAAATTTTAAAGAGTTGCAAATTTAAGTGCTCAAGAAGAGATTGTGCCTGATCAAGAAAGTTCTTTAAGGAAATTTGAAATGTGTGACTGACAAAAGATTCTTTCTGTCACTGGTTTGAAACACTTCCTGGAAGAATAAAGAATACAGCATAAAAGATGGATCAGTGAGTACAAGAATAGCAGGAAAGCTGAAATGGTTAATGGCATTATAATTGTTAAATGGTAGAGGAAACTGTGCAACTAAAGAAGGGAGCACACACAGGTTTGTAGTGCAATTATTTACTTTGCTGCTGTTTCTACAACTTTGTCATCTTTCTGTCATGAAAGTGATACCTTGCTCTTCCTAAAGACCCCACTTAGCTTCATTCCAGCTATTCTGCAAACAACACATGTCACAAATCTGAACGATTCCTTCACTTTTATGGATAGGGTTTTTTTTACTCTTTCATTCCCTCTTTCTGCAGGTTCACAACAACACAGGATTTCCAGGACAGAACCCTTTTTGAATGATGTAGACAGACATCCTTTTCATCTTGCAAAGACAAATACTACATGGATATTTTTCCATGGCAGTACTACTTCCATCAGAGAAGAAAACATTTAGCCAAATGCACAATTAATTTGAGCAGAGTCCATCTGAAACCCAGGTAGAAACAAGAATTGCTCTGAATTTGAGGGTCAGACTCAATGCCAGAGGTGAAAATTCCTTGTGGATAATTCTATATTCCCACTTTCAATAGAGAGCTGAGGAAGGGACATGGATTTTATGGCAGGTCTTTATTTAACAACACATCTAGTGTAATGAGACAGATTTACTGATTGCACTCAGGCCCCACTACCATGTGAACATGAGCAGCCAAAGCATCACCTAAATGAACTGTTAGCAACAGTGAAACATTTCCTGTTTGGGATTTGTACATTTCCATCCACATCACATTTATTGGATGCTCACTGTGCTCCTCTGTCAGCCTGCTCTAGTTAATGCTTGCTCCAGAAGAAAGCCAAGCTCACTCTGCAAAGTCCCTTACTCCATGCTTGGCCTCAGGACTGCAGGCATCCTTCAGCATTTTATGCTTTTATTTGATGGCAAAGTTCTACAAATGGCTCATTTTTTCTTGGGAAATGGGCATGTTTTATGTCTCATCTCTCAAATGTCATCAAAAAGATGTCATGTAGTAGTTTCTGACCTGGTTTGAAAGTCTCCCTATTCCATTATCAATTTGCTGAGCCTCCTACTGCCACATTGTATAGTTTTAGTGTTAATTTTTAATATTATTTTCATGCATTTTTAAGGTAAGAGTGTTTTTTCTTAACTAGAGTGCAATAATAGCTTCTCAATATTAAATAAATAATGTTACAGTGCTGAGACAATTATGACTTTTTGACAGTGTTGATATATTAATGTTGCAGCTACAGAAATTCATCTGTTTCTTGTATTTTAGGGGCACTTTCGTTCTTTATCCTTATTTTTTGATTTTTAAGAAATTAAAGTTCCCCAATTGCCAAGACATTTCTCTCAGGCCAATAGTTACTTACACTTCCAGAACTGGATTTACTTATTTATTTTTCTTTTTAACTACAAACCAATTCAACACACAATATCTACTTCCATTTCCAAAAGATCTATAGCAAGATTCTGAGGGGGAAAAAAAAGACAGAAGTAATGTTTTATGAATCAGTCTCCTTTTGATGTTAGGGAGTGGGATTAAAACCTTTGTGGAAATTCAACATGGTGTTGTCATAAAATCCCAGTCAGTATGAGACCCCAAGAGGCTTTACAGGCCTTGTGTCCTTCAGAAGATTTTTATCTGAATGGAAATATTTTGTATGAGTGAAACCACCAGGTGCACATCCATCTCCTAACAAACCTCAAAACAAACACCCTTGTAGGGAATGGGACACATGGGTTTTGCCAAGCCTAAACCTTCAGAATAACACTTAAGAGACTTGCTCTGAAGAAATATATAAAATGCTACTTGACATAAAATTGAATTTTTAGTTCAGTAGAAAATCCTAACCTCCCGTTCTCCTCCCTCCCACCACTGCTTCCATGCCCCTCCTCCAATATTTTCAAGTGAATTTATACTTTAAAAAAATCCTACAAATTAATTGTGAACTTGATGAGAGCATAGTAGAAGCTATCAGATGCATGAGATCTCCATAGATAATTTTTTTAAATTATAGTGATTTCAATATATTATCTGAGGATAAGAATTCCAGACAACAGTGGGGTTTCTAAGTTTAATACAGGTCACGGGGATTCACTGCTCTCTTAAAACACCTTCAAGAGATTTTTGGATATTACTGAGCAATAAATATATTCAATTCCTGCCTAGAGGACTCTACTGAGAAACACTGAGACCACCTCAGTGAGAAGTTCCTGTGCATTACTCTGGTGCATCAATATGCACTTTCCTTTGCTCATGTTCTCCCCTGTATCCCTTATTCTCAGCCATGCTGACTTTTACCTTGCACTGTTAGTAAAAAAGCTGAATTGGGAGCATTAGAATCTCCCAACTGATCTTTTTTTAAAATATAAAGTAAAGTTAAAAACCACTTCAACAAAGGGTAAAGCACTCTTAAAAGCCACAGACCCTGGCAAAGGTCAGCTTTAAATTAGAAGCCACCTCCATTTGGGGCAGAGGGAGGAGAGCGGTGGGATGAGTCCAAGAAAGCTAAAAAGTAACAAAAAATGGTAAGAAGAGGAAAAATGAAGAGAGTACGTAGTTTAAGGTTTTCTCTAAAATACACAGGCCCACATTATGTAAAGGATGATGCTTTTCTACTCAAGGAGAACACCATCTACCCATAAAATATTCTGAACGTGGAAAGGTCACAAAGCACCCAGGGCAGCACCCTCAGATGATGGCAATGGCAAAGCCACGTCCTTCCCATTAAAATCAGTGAGGTTTAGCATCCTTGCATCCTTCTCCCAGTGCTGAGGATCAAAGGCATCAGCTTCAAATATTACAGATTTTACCTGAGGAAAATATAATTTATTGTTCTTACAAATGCCCTTAGATGTAGTTGGCATGTAGTCCACACAAATGCATTAAACATCTCTACCTTCAGACACAGCAGGGGGAGGGAGTTGGGAATTAAACAGCTTCAGTTGCAATAACACTCATTAAGAAATGGGAGGAAAAGGCAGTCTTAAAATCATGAGTTTCCATGGTCTGAATAGTTATGTTGAGATGAATGCTTGCAAATTACAGTTCAGATCCATATTTAGGTATCTGATCAGTGAGCTGGGTTCCAGAAGTGGCAAGTTTTCCACCAACTCAAACTGGACTCAAATTTCAATTTAATGCACTTCTGAAAAACCTTTTCACTTCTTTGAGTGTCTGAATATAGATTTAGAACCTAAGTTCAAGTAATGTTATAAAATTCAGTTCATATTTATGTACCTTAGGATCTTCCCTGAAAACCAACCACAGAGGATTTTTTTTTCCTGAAGCCATATTCAAGTCTTACTAAAGGTTATGAAGTTGCAAATATTGCACCATAAGAGGTAGTTCTAATTGGCCTGTCCCTCCCTGAGGACATATTTACACAGCAATTTCTCAGAATTAACCCTTACAAATTAACCTCTTACAGGAGTCACTGCAGCCAGATGAAAGATTATGACCACACACATAAGTGAATACAAAAGCCATAAATGGCAGAGGCTAATTCCTAATAAAAAATTATGGACTTTTTAGCTTCTTTAACACCTCCTGTCAGTGCACTGACCCTTTTTTTATAGATATGGACAACCTCAGCACAGTGGTATGATACCATAATTCTGCTTTTACAGGTTGGAACATAATAGTATCTGCTAAGGAGAGATAAACTTATTTCTTCAAGGTCAGTGATGGGTGTTACGCCTAGATCATCTTCCTTCCATGTCTAGATTTTAGTCCATGCCTAGATTTTAGTCTGAAAGCTTCTTTGGTGCCTGCAAAGGCACTGGAGCAGACATGAGTGTCCCAGCACTCAAATCCTGCTGTCCTTTTCCTCTGCTTGCAAACCAGTCCTGACATTGGCAGACAAAGTTAAAATGTTTCCAGTACACAAGTGTCCAAACTAAGGGCCAGAACGTTTGGGATCAACAAATCTGTGCCAATTTACACGAGCTGTGGATTTGGCACCTACTGTCTACCAGCAGAAAAGGTGCACAGATATTCCATGGCACCTCTGATCACTGGAATGATTGCTTAATTGTCATGTTCCTCTCTCTGGTGGGGCCCCTGTGCCAATTAAGGAGACTCAACTGTGCTTTTCAGAAATTATTTTAAAACAAAACAAAACAAAAAAAACTTAGGCAAAACATCTGTGTGCCTCCTATGTGTTTATTTATTCATTAAATGAATCTCTTTGTTAGATATAGTGTTTGCTAATGGAAGCAGATAAATCTTTTCATTCCCTTTTTAGACTTTCAGTTTGATTTGCAGTCAGTGGGGGAATGGCAAACTTGGATTGAGAGGGGATATCAGAAGCCAAGGAAACAACTTGCACACAGTTCATTTTATTCCATTGCTTAAAGCAACTCTGTTTGATAGAAAAGCCATTAAATATGGAAAACTGCACACAACATGCTCAGTGCATTGTGCTGAATAAAAGAGGCAACACAGTGCCTCTCACAAAGACCCACATTGTTTTTTCACTCTTTCTCTGTTAAAAGAGCAAAAGATCAGCACATTTCAGGATCAATCCAGACAGGAGAGTCAAGCTCAATCATAACTCTAACTACTAATAAACCTGAACTGCCTGTAAAATTGCTGATCAGAATTCCCCTCAAACCTGTGGATGCTCAGTCTGGGATTAACCCCAACTTCATACCAAAACCTGCAGATAGGTTGATATCAAACACTTAGGCAAGCAGTGATATTTTCATTGCTGTAATGATATACTGAGGGAGTTCATGCTGGGAAGACTAATTAGTATCCAGTGCCATAAACCTCCAATGAGCACTGAAAACACAGGAGAGCTCAGCAGAAGATGCTCACAAAGAGCAGAGAGCACAGGGGCTGAGGGAAGGGTGTGGTGAATGGTTGGTAGAAGTGCACACAGCAGAAATCTGCTTGCCAAATAAATGCTGCAGGAGTGGGAGCACGAGGCCACAACCCCACTCCATGATACTGTCCACAACACCAGACCCTACTCACTGAGAATCACATTTGTGCTCTCCAGGCCTCTGGATCTGTAGCCCTTCCCAGAGAACATAGATTATATGGATTCATGCAGTTTCCCAGGACTTTGTTCCATAATGTTACTGAGCTCTCCTTTCAGATGTAACTTAAAAAGCAATGCAGACTATAGAAGTACCACAAAAAGATAACTCTGGCATGCTTCATTTGCCCAGCCAGAGCAGTCTGTATTATTTTATTCTTTCCCTTTTTTCACCCCATCTCCTGCTCATCCTCCTCCTTTAATGCACCTCTCATCATCTGGGTCACCAGAAAAAAATCAAATTCCATATTTGCTTTCTTCTTCAAGGCTTAAATCAAACAGCTAATATTGTAATTCCTAAGGAGACTTGGGTTCCTTGCTACCAACAGCCTAGCCTAGAGTTGCTTTACTTTACATTTAACACACAAAAGAAGCTAACCCTTGACTGAAATAAACAAGCTGCAGGTCTGCAGGGATGATGGAATTGCTGAGGATTTTTCCAACGAAAAAAAATTATTTCTGACTTTTTTTGCCACCAATGACTTTTATGCCAAGAGTCATTGTACGTTGAGCATTCAACAATGGGAGGAAAATGCAAGTTCTGCTAACATTTCATAGGCTCTACACTAAAGGAATTGAGTCACTTTGCTTCACATTTGGAAGACACTGCTTTTGAAAACTACTGTCTTCCTTAGGCAACATTATTTTCACACGAACCCAGCCACACGAGAAGATCATCAAATTTTGTACTTGGTGGTTGTAATAATTTCATTGTAAATATACCTTGTACAGAAGTTACTCTGGATCATTTAATTGAGGTAAATCCGTTAATTCTTTTAATAAATCTTAACACAGAAATTGTACTGTATTTTTTAAATCCTTACCAAGACTGATATGACTGTAAGAGCTTTTTGGAACAGATGGTTGGTTCTTGTGTGTGGTGCTTTACTTTCCCTTTTTCTTTTAAATTTACAGCACATACTGTTAACACTTGACCTGACATATTCTTTTGAATAATTATTCTCGTATCCTTAAAGCAAAGAAAAAAAAAAAAAAATCTGAGATTTTTATCCCTCTTAACAACCTAAATGTAATTTAAAAAATAAGAAATGTCAAACTTGCTTGTAAATAACACATGATAGGCTTGGGTGTTTTCCTCCAAAAGCTCTACTTCTGCCTTCTGTACTTGTTACCTCTTTAGGTGGGTGACTTTAGCAAATAAAGAACTGAACTCGTGATGCACAGAGCAACCTCAGTAACCCTGAGCAGTTTAATTCTTCGTGGAGTTTCCCAGTGCATCACAGGATGGGATCCTCAGTTCTCTTTCAGCTGCCTCCCAGGTGAGTGACTGGTGGCACTCCCTCACTGAGGGACAGCTGCTTCAGTGGGGAAGTATTCAAAGGTACAAAATACAAAAAACATTTTTAAATAATGCTGTGAGATGTTTATAGCTGCTCTTCCAGCACTGAAGCATTTCAGGATTTGGTGTTACCAGAAGAGAGTCCAATAGCAGGGGAAAAAAGAGCAAAGGACAATGTCATGCAGATCTGCAGCATTTCACAAACCTCTGCACTCACTCCTAGGCAACTTCGAGTATTTCAGTCAGCCACTTTCTTTGCAGACCCTCAGTGCTCAGATTTTAGAGAGATATCATTCTTTTTCCTTCCTTTTGGCTGTGAGGAGTATAAAACTCTGATTTTACAAGCATGTTCCTCCAAATTATGGCCAAGCACAACTGTAGGAAACCACTGGATATGAGCACACCCAGGGAAGGCTCAAACAAAGGTGCATGATATTTCTTTTTCACTTCTAGACTAAGAGAGAACAAATATTATTGAATATCATCTTTTCTATCTCTTCAAGTGCAGCTTTCAAGGGTGTGGCAAAAGGGGATTTACTGTCACATAATATAAAAAAAGTTAGAAGCAAATAGAAAAAACAAAGATCATGAAATGATAGATGCTGACAAAATGGGTCTATGCAGGTGAAATTTCACTTTTTGAGGTTCACCCAGGCTTGGGATGATTCTGATATTTCATCCCTGTAGTTACACAGCAATATTTCAAAAGATAATGAACATTCCTCCTATCCAAAAAGTTCTGACATCAGTCTCTTAGCTCTCAAGAAGTAAAAACAAAACAGGCTCTAAATTATCAACTTCTCCTAAACTTACATTCTCAGCTAAGATAAGAGTTTCCAGAAAAAAGCTTGAAAATCTAAGCATCCTCTCTTTTGAGATTACCAATTTAAATATTGTGTGGATGCCACAGGCAATTGTTTTTTTTCTGTGAGGATCTACAGTACTTGTCATTACTTACAGTGCAGAGTTAATACTTACTATTTTCTGTCACTTTAGCAAGATCATCTTAACTGAAATTGTAAATATTTTGAATCAATGTAAAATTAATGCATCTTTGCTATATTTTACTTGTATGTCTGTGAGTATATGTGCATATAAATATATTCCCTTACGCACAAAAACGTTAACAGAGAATTAAGGTTGCCTACATTCATTTCTTAAGTCTAACCCACTTAAAAAGTGCAGTGCTAGGCAATCTCATGCTAACTGGAAATCTGGATCTACAGCCTTCAAGAATTATTAATAATAAAGTTGAGATGAGCAACTAGAGTCATCTCAGAACATGTCTTTCAGCATGTAAACATCTAGATGCATTCTCCTCCACAAAAAAAAAAAAAAGGAAAATAAAAAGTATTTTGTACTTTTTGTCAACATAGTGTCTGGGATAGGTTTCCAAGGAGGTTGGAGGAAGGTTTGCCTTCCCTGGAAGTGCATGCTGTGGTGTGCATGCTGTTCAGCCAACAAACTGCCTTCATCTACCCTCAAGATCCCACCCTCAGTGATACAGTCAACTCTCCTCGCAATAATATTCAGGCACACCATCTTAATTTTCACCTCAGCTACATTAATATCTGTTACCAGCCCAGGCTTTAGAAAAATACAGAGCTGATTTATACTTTAGTAGAGAAATTAAAGATCAAAAAGATTTATTAGGGTTACTCTACCCTCCCCCCTACCAGTGCATAATCATTCCCCACCGTATATTTTTTATGGTAATTAGACACTCAGGGCTCAATCCTACAGAATGTTAAGTGTTCTGGCCCAGTCCAGCAGAGAGATGAGGTGTGTAAGTGCCTGAGCAATCCCTCAAAAGTTAGCTAAGAGCAGATGAACCATCCTCTTTATTTAAACACACGCTGAATTATTTTCCAGAGTTTCAGCATCCCATGGAACAGACCTAAAGCTTTGTTCATGCCACCTTGGTTTCTCTGAAGTGTCCCATTATAGCAATGACAGCAGGAGCAAGCCAAGGAGTTTTCCCCCTGCTTCTAGGAGCAACTGGTGCTGATTTTCACTTAACAAGCTTTGCTTCACATTGTGGTACTGCTTAAAGAGTGATCACCTTTGAGCTGAGTCGGTTCGAGCAAAACTCCCAAGACCCCTCATCAGCTACTTGAAACAAGAAAAGTGTGTGTAAATGTGTGTCCAGAACCCAACTTGTACTTAATTCAGTACATGGATGGTACATTCATGCATGCTCTGGGTAAATTACACACAATGTGGGGCTGCCCTTCCAACCCCACCAGGAAATGAGAGCAGCAGATGCAGGGGTAGCCCAGTTCCAGGGGAAAAGACGACCAACACTTCCCTGTACACTGCAGGTACACACACCCTCATCCTTCTTTATCTTTCCTCTCTCCTGGTTCTCCTCCATGGCTTGATACAATAAGAACCTACACAAAGTTCTGTGCATCATATAAACAGTTTCATAAAGCTCTACACTCTGTAGTCTTGGGTGTGTGTTGGTAGAACAGGACTGAATCAATATGTTACAAGTGATTTAAGCATATGCTTAAATGTCAAAATGTATTTAAATGCCTTTAGATTATTTATATTATAGATACAGAGGAAACACATTCTATCCCGACAAGAACCTTCTAATACTTTAAATAAACATGTGAAACATATGGTTGACTCTCTGCAGATGTGCATGAAGTTTATAATCTTTAATTTTTATTGCAAACACATTAATGTTTTTTACTTCAAAATGACCTGGGTAAACTGTGAAATTTGCTTAAGCTATTAGGAGTAAATCTGTCACACTGACAATTTCAAGCAGTGTCCTTATTGCTAAAAGGGCATATACTGTAAGTTACAGGCTTAATGGCTATTGCTTTTTGCCCTGATGTGCACAAGTCCTTTACCTTCCCATTTATTTATTTCCTGATAAGCAATCAATGTACAAAAATAGAAAAGCCAAATAGATTAAGAGACTGGTTCTGTCCTGATCTCAGTCTAACAAAAAGGGGTTGTTGTCATGAGTTGACTCAAATCTACTCTGAGAGGATTTTATCACTGAAGATTGAGCAGATCAGTATGAAACTGCACCAGAACAAGTGTGGCTCAGCCTATTCCTGAAGGTTAGAGGTCCCACATTCTACTTAAGTCATTGACATGGACATATGCAGGGCACTGGAAATTTATGTGCATCTTCTGTGCTACACAAACATTTGACTGCCTGGCCCTCTAGCTGTGGCCTAAAACCCTGTCCTTTTGACACTCACTTGTCAGCTTTCCTTCATCCCTGAGAACAACAAAACTACTCATGAACATAAAGGCAAGTGCATGAGTGAGTGTTTGCAGGAGAGCTCTACCCACGTGGACTTGCCTACAATGGACTTTAGCAGATCACCAAATAAATATGACACTTTCCTTCTCCTACATGAAATCACATTAGTGAAAATGGAAAATATAATCCTGTAAACCACAAGACTGAGTGAGCTGTGAGGTTTCAGAATTCTCTCTTCATCTAAGAAAACTGACATATATTCTAATTCTAATATATGCCCCATATATTCTAATTGTAACATGAGATGAATTTCCCAACAATGCATCAAGGGAACAAACAAAAGTCCTGTGCCTCTCAAAGTTCTCCATCCTTAAAATCTACTCTACACAAGAACCCATAGGAATTACAGAGAAGTGTTCAAAAGGAGCACTGAAAGTGGGAACTTTTTTAGAGAGAGCAAGTGATTAGGAGTCTATAAAGTATAAACCAGGCAGATGTAGACAAAGACCAGGAAAAGATTCCTAAGAATGAAGTGTCCTGGAGTGTCAGCAGGGGAAGGCGTGGATGAGATAATCAGCTGTGTCACTCAAAGCTGCACAAAACAAAGTACTTGTGGTGCACTGGCTAGAATAATTCTGCATTATCACAGGGAGGGTTAAACAACTGTTGACCCAGCAGCTCTCCATGCTATTTCTCTGATTCTAAGCATCACATGTTCTGTAGGTGGAGAGGGAAGGGTCACCGCTGCAGAAAAAAAAAAATTAACATGTGCCATGAAGTGTCAGATGTTACTGTACATGCTATACACAATGGAACATCCTGTGAGGAAAATAAATGCAGGGCAAATTTGTGGGTGACCTTCTAGTTTTACATGTCACACCAGACATAATGGGTTTTTTACTCAAATAAATGTTTTGTTTGAAATTAGTGGCTGGCGGCCTGATATAGTTCTCAATGAAGGCACAAATAAAGAAAGTCACATTCTCTAAAGGCAGACTTTGTAAGTCATTCCTCATCAGGCTTCATAAAGATGCCTGTTACAAAACAGAAGGGTTTCAAAAGAGAATGCAGAGGAGGTGAAATCATTAATAAATGACAAGGAAGAGAGAGAACCAAAACACGAGACTACAGAAGAGTTCTGAAGGAAACCTGATCACGATGAGTGCAAAGCCTGCGAGAGACAGGGGGGGATTGCAGCCAGACTGGAGCGCTGCACAGCCACCATTCCCTGCCCGGGCACTGCCTTGCAGAGACAGACATCTCTGCCTGCCTTGGCTGGCTGCTGGGGCCACTGATAACCACATGAAACCTGGGAAGCTGAAGAGAGTGGAGTGTTCTCAGACTGGCTCAGAGAGGGCTGGAGTCAGGCTGTCTGTCCGCCGCGACCCGCGGCGCGAGCACCCAGGGTTTCGTCTGAGCAAGGGACTTATGGCTGCAAGTATATCACTGTATTGGCTTGTCATATTGACTTTCTGATAATGTTCTAAGCCAGTGGGGTAAGAAAGAGAAAGTGCCACTGGGTACAAATTGTGGCATCAATTCTCTGCCAGACTGATCAATTGAATTTATATATTACCTCCAGCTACGTACTTCAAATCTATAGCTTTGCTCCCTCCAGTGCGCAGCTCACAGCTTAAGTAATTGCAAATACAAATGAATTTTAAAAGGATTTAGCAGGCTTTAAATTAAAAATGTGTGAACATTGTTATTTTAAGCACTCTAAATTATTTACTAATATAACCCAGCTGATTCACTTTTCTCTTCTTTCTGTCTTAGCTTGATTTTTTTGATCCCTGGAGCCTCAGCTGAGCTTAACATACCAATAAACTGCAAACAGCAAAATAATGCTCTATTTTACCCAACTAAAAGAAGTCTTCAAATTCAGCCCACAGAATAACAGGCTGCAAAATGTCAGCAGTGCAAGGACTTGTTAAATCCTGCATTAGAAACGGGCAAGTAGTCAAGAGACATCAACATTAAGTTGACATAAAGTATGAGCCTGAGCTCTAAAAGTTAAGGAAGTGTTTAGGGGGATCTTTTTTTACACAGATGATGCAATGAGGTGACAGAGCTACAAAAATTACTTAACACAGTACCTGGAAGGACTCTGGTTATAAGAAATACTTCCTGAATCTCATTTACCTTAATCAAACATTGCAGCTGTTTTCTGTTTTAACCACATCTATAAAATGCTTGAGTTACAGGGTGAGTGTCAAATCACAATAATAAATCAGGTCATCTGAACTCATGAATGGTGAGCATCCTCTTGCATTTTTCCATATTTTCTGACTTCAGTGCATTAATTGTAAAAAATATTTATAAACTCTTCAGAGACAACAAATGAGAGATTTGATGCAGTAAGAAGCATCTGCATACAGAAATAATGACATGATTTCAGTTTGCCTTCTTACAGAATCGGGTCCAATGCTGCATCATTATTTATGCCTCCCTTACATACCACTACCGATATATGAACTACAGAATTTGGTAAGAATAATCTGGAAAAAAAACCCAGAAAATTCACCTGCAATATTAGGTTTCCAGTTTACAAAGGTATTGTCTATTCCCTGAACAGGAAAATGGGATAAAATTCTGTTTTTCATCTTGCTGGGAAAAGGTATGGGTAACTCTATATGTTTGTCATTGTTTGTTGTTTTTTTTTAATTCAATTTGTTGAGTGAGAGAAAGAAACAGAAGCTAATGTGTAAGGATTATAGTACAGTACATAAAAATATAATATTGGGAATTTGAAAATAATTGAAGAAATGCTATTATTGTTTTGAAGGAAATAAAGTTATATTCCCATTATTGGGATAAATATACAATCACAAAATAAATGTTTGTCCTCATTACTAATTTTTTATTGATAAAGTTATGGTATGAGGTAATTTGAGAATACTTTCTTCCCAAATTATGTTGCAGTCTTTATTCAGGTATATCATCACAATCAACAGTAGTATAAATAGAACCTGTCAAAATTACTTTTACAGTCTGCACAAGTCCTGTTTCAAGACTTCCCTAATTGATATTTGTTTATATTTAACGTTTCTGAAGTAGAGGGAATTTGTTTTTCCTAGTAATGTTTATTCTTAGGAAGAAATCTTCCCACAAGTCCAGATTTAATTTAATACAGAAAATAATTCTTCTCACCACTGACTTCCCAAATTCATCTAAATCACTATAGAGATGACTTTGTTAGACCTCAACAGTAGTTAGCACTTCCAGCTATCCCATAAAACACAGGATACTCACAATTCCAGCTTGAGGAATTGAGGCCTTACCAAAAATATGCAGTAGATATAAATACACAATATTAAATTTTCCCCCCAAATTCCCATTTACTTCGAATGTGAGCAATGGACCTGGTACTGAAAGAGAGGGAAATCCTATTACCTCACCAAGGTTTCCATACTCTACCCTATATCACCAGCACACAAACTTCAGAGGGGTTGATTTTTCAGCTTTCTTTGTTCTACTCTCCAGGTCTCTCCAGAAAAAAGTCACAAGGAGCAGAAAAGGGAATAGAAACACTCAGAATCTGCAGGACTGGCAGGAGAGAGTTAAATGAATGCTTTTTAGGGCTTGAAGCTTCAAGTTTAGGGTTTGCTCTTGCTTTCCTGAGTGATTCCACCATGTGTGAGGAATACCTTTAAGGTTAATGGGATTCTGGAATCAATAAAAATGACTTACTAATGGTTTGGGGAAGTTTTTGTACTACAGGGTGTGAATTTACAAGGTTATTAGCTATTCTGCAACAGCTCTCCCTCTCTGCAGTGAGGTACCACCTTCAAAATGGAGTGAGGTACTGAGAGGAAGACTGAGGAGAGGAAGATACTGTGGGGTGCCTGAAAATCCATGGTCTGGATTTTCACCCCAGCCTGAATATTGCTCACAGGGTTCCCACTGGGAACAAGTTAAAGTACCTGAGACCAGTGCTGCAAATGGTAGGACAAGTTCTCATGGTTCGTAATAAGGTGTCACATACAGAAACATGCCTGTAAACTTGAGTAAATACCAATTCAAATAATTGACCATTAATTTAAAAGATTTTTACTGAAAGAATAAGCTTCAGGGTGTTGGTTGGGATTTTTTCCCCCAATATTCTGAGTAGGAATAACATATAATTTCTTTTTACTATTAATGCTTATTAATATTAAGGAGAATTCAACTTGGTCATGGTTCTTGATATGAAGAGTAAAGTAAGTAAAGAGTAAAGTTTCTACATGAAGCTGCAATTGCACAGTGGATCCATCCCACAGACCAAACTACACCAAAAATTCAAAGAGCCCAGAGTTGTCCTGAAGAGGCAGCAACAAACAGAACCATGTATTGCTGCCATGTCACAGGGCAGTCTGCTCTGTGGCAGAACCAGCTTGATACAGAAACCATTCACCATGCTTTAGAGACTTTAAAATTCTCCTCCTTCTTTATCACAAGAATCATATCAGTGCTGCTCCTTCAGACATAAAATAATTCATCTGTGTTTCCCTTACAACAAAGAATTCGTTCAGAGAAAATGTTGAGGAAGCAGCCTGATCTGTCTGGTATTAAAGACTTGTTTGACAAAACAAATTTGCAATAAACACTCAGAAAACAGGAGCCATGCCAGTTAGAATGATAGAAAATCATGTCAAAGAGATAAATGGATCATTAAAGAGAAGGTACTTGAATTTTCATTACAGATCACTGTACAATCACTAAAGGTTTCTGAACTTGTCTGGCTTGTTGATCTTGTGTGCTCCTCCTACCTCTAACTATTATGCCTAATATCCATATCTTCTCCTACCTTTTGAAACCTATATATTTCATCCTCTGAAGGTATCATTAAGAACTCTTTGTAACTATTAGAATTCATGAATTTTGATATGCATTGGCATCAACAGCATAAAAACCTGTTTAGTGAGTAATAATGTGAACATCATACCTAATGATTCAGAACCTGCATGACATAAGTGATGGTATTTTGGTGAACATATGGGTTTTAACTAGAGCTTGGCAGCACAGGACCCTTGTTTAGCCCACCATGCTGGGATGCTGAGGAAACTAAATCAGAGGGGTGACTGAATTATTAGTTAGAATTTTTCCCTTTCTGTATAAAAGAAATTATATTGGAAGCCAAGGGACATAGGGATAAACAGGAAGTATCTTTCCATTTTTCAGTTCCATTAGTGCCATAAAATTGGAGCAACAATTTTTGCTATGCACCTAATTCCTTCAGTGCAACACAGGTTTAAACACTCAGGAGCCAGCTGCCATCAACTCCAAGGCACCATAAACACTGTCCAAATGAGTGCAATTAACACTAATTCTCAGGTGTTTCAGATTCAGGGTAAAACACAGACTCATTTCTAAGAAGTGCAGAACTGGCACGATCCAGTCTTGCTGGAACAAGAAAAAAGGCAGACAAAGAGCAAGACAGAAAATAACCAAGGTGTGTACCCAGAAAGCTTTTAGTTTTCTAGTGAATTTGCATTTCTAGTGAGTGGGTTTTAGTTGCAGCAAAACTTATATATCAGCAGAGATGTCTCAATTCAATTAAGACAAAATTTTCAGGCAAATCAGTATCTTCTGTCATCATTATCAAAGCAATAGGGCAAAACAGTGATATTCTCAAGTTGTTGTTGGAAATTTTCCTGCCTAGAAGAGACCCTGTCTCCCTGCCTGTTAACCCTGAGCTCATGGCTCAACTTAGGAAACAGAACAAATTACCAGGAGGTAATAGGAAACAAATTGATTCCCTAGACCAAAGAAAGCTGTTGTCTGCAGACACTCTTTCCTTACTACTTCCAGCTTTTAAAAGGGGTAGTTCTACTTTTATCCAGTCAGTTATTTTCTTTTTACTTCTTTGCATCAGCCTGTGACAGAGATAAAACAGAGAAAGAACTGCAGAAAAAATTATTTATCAGTAAATCTGGGAGGTACAACTTTGCTTTTGAACCTTCTATGTAAAAACCTAAATGAATTGCAAAATCAGCCAGAGAAACATTACACGTATCATCAAAATCACATTAGATCAAAACACATTCAATTTTCCTCTCCTTTCTGGGAAAGGGAAGATTTTTTTTTTTCCTGAGTTCCTTATATTGTGTGAGAAGCTGCAGCAAATCAACAACATTATCAGTAGAACCAAAAATATCCTATTTGATAGCAGTTGATCTTCAGATAAAATATTGACATTATAGCAAATAAGAAAATACAACCAACAGGGGACAGGAGAGCTGGGAGTATAAAAGCATTAGACTTTGATTAACACAAACTTTCTTCTCTCACTAGCAGTGGGTTTTAGACCTTTGAGTGGGAAAAACACTGGTGACAATGACTGAGGGGTGTGTGGGCAGCAGAAGTGCTGGCATAGCAATGCTTCTCCTGTCCAGGAGCTAATCCTCATGTTCAAACCTCTGTCTGGGACAGGGGGAAGTGCCAAGAAGGGGTGGGAGGCAGAGCAGAACCCTTAACTATTGGCATCCCCTAGAACATAATGATTTAATGATAGCATAAATAGCAGAGTGTTGCATTGGGAAAAAAAAAGGTATTGTCATTAAGGTGTCAGATAAATTATAACTCAGAGAAATTAACTTACTGTCCTCATAATTTTCTAAGCATCTTTATATTCCATCAAAGTGTTGTTTCATTATTAAATTCAAAATCACTTTTTCCTGTTATTGTTTTATAGCAGAAATGGCTGCCTCAAGATGGTAGAAGATAGTTGCTATATATTCCCAAATTAGAGCCAAATTTGTAACTGCTGTCAATGTCATGGTATGATTTCCATTGGGCTTGCTCCTCTCCCAAACACATCTTGCACTGCAGCAGCCACTAAAAGTCTGAAAGATGGGTCTGGCATCATCACAGAGATATTTACTTCTATTGAAAAGCAGAGACTTTATAAGAGCCTTTAAAAAAAATCAGACACAAAAATGAGAAGTCCCTAACACAAGAAAAAAGATGACAAAGAAGTTAGTTTTGCTGTAACTTTGCTCCAGAACAATTTTGGACTCTATCAGCTTCAGCTAGACCACCTCCACAATGACAAGCAGGTGAAGCTGGTCTTTAAGGGTCTTAACTAGAAAAAGAAAAAAAATCTGGTGTTGTTGCTTAGCACATTTATGTCTTCTCCAGCTATAGATCCCAAAGTGTTTATAAAGCTCCAGAAATATAATTATCCCCATTTCATAGCCAGGGAAATTGAAAGGCAAAATTAAGTAGTTTGCTGAGGGCCACGCAGTGAATCATTTGAAGAGCCCAGTTGTTACTGTAAATCTCCACACCTAGGCAATGATTATGCTGCTATGACTCAGACAAGATATTATTCTAGAACATCAATTGCTGCTGCATAACCAGTGTCCTACACTGACTCCTACACACCCTTCATTCTCTTCAAAGGCCTTTCTAACTTGTCTCCATTTTGCTCTGCAAGAATTCCTCAAAAATTTCTTTTGAAGGTGCAACCAGCTTTCCAGAGCTGGAATTTTTTTTTTCCTAAAAGAGTTAAAAGCACTGTTGAAGAGTAACTTAATTTTTCCATCTAACTGGCACCCATGCTCTGCAAAACAATCCCACCAATGTGCTTTTGAAGGGTAACTTTCTGCTGACACCCACAGAGGAACAGAGATGTGAGTCTGGGAAATCCCACTGACATCGAAATACTGAAGCACAAAAGAATGTTATGATTTCCTGATGGCTACAGAGTAAAACATTTTGGAGAAATGGATGGAACTCATTTGGGTTGTGGGCTAGTTCATCATTTGTAACTGGATGCTTTGAGCTGTGGTGCTGCTGGTGCAGCTGTGTGCTATTTTACAAGAAGATTGGAACAATTTTTGTCCAAAATTCAAGCCAACTAGAAACCACGGTAAGGATGACACCAAGGCAGCTGCACTGTTTTCAATGTGATGAACATTTATGTGCTCAGGTCTATTGCTGCCCTTTTCCTCACAGCTGCCAGCCTGGCTGAAGAAGAATATGGAAGTCAGAAATACTTGTCTTAAAGATAGATAACTCCTTGATGATGCTGAAAAAATGATCTGCTGTTAAACACAAAAATTGGTCTGGCACTCCTCCAGCTTCAGTTTTTCATTTGTGTGACTCAGGTAGGCTTGGCTAAACAGCAAGTGCACGTGTCTGAACTCTGCCCACTGCCACAGGTTTTGGACATTTGCTCTTGATAACATCTGAACCCTTTCTGCTGTACATACAGATGTTTCAAACATTTTGTAGAGGGTGCTGTATTTACTATAAGGTTTTAAGAGTCTTCTGCTAACAGGATCACCTGCCTACATGAAGTACCATCCATGCAGGGAAACTGAATTCTACCACAGAACTGCTGCATTTTAGTAGTCAAATCAGGCCCCTTTGAAAGCATTGCAAAAAAATTCCTCCAGGGATTTGCTCAGCTGAAACCCAAATGCTTTTGCCACACTTTTATTTTCATAAATAATTTTCAAAAAAAGGCTTCTCTACTTTTTTTGTTTCTTTTCATAAACTCCCAGACTAGAAAAAAAGTGACTGTCATAGTCAAGCTTGACCATTGGTATGCATAGAGAATAGATTTTTTTTTCCCATAAGGACTCTTAGAGAGAAATCTGATCTCATTTCAAATGTATTTTGTGGTAATAATATATGAGAACTCTTCCAAGATCTTTTCTGACTCACTGTTTTCAGAGACAGTCTCCCTAATTCTTCTTCCTAAATGTTCTACTTTGCTTTTGGCTGCATTTAAAGATAGTTTGCTGGTTCTTGGCTGTTAACCAGGCAATTCAAATCAGTTTATAAAATTAGATCATCCCTCTCATAACAAAGACCATCAACATCACCATGTTTGTATCAGCCTAAGGAATGCTCTAAGGTATAAATAAAAGAGTTTATGTTTGTTCAGTGAGATTTGGTTTGTATCACATGGTGGGGAGAGGTTTTTCCACTAGTCTTGCAAAGCAGGAAAATTAAGTGCCTACAAGACAACAGAGCAGGGTTGATAACTCTATTTCCTACATTTTGTTAAACTGGTTAAATTTAGCATTGTTGTTAGCTTCTTTGAGACTTTTGGGTCTAAAATAATCTAAGGCTGTTGATATGAATATGTTCAATTTCAGCAGTTGCTGCCTTACCTCTTTCTTTGTTACAGATGGCAAACTTTCATTTCCATCCACAACATCATATGGGATGGATACATCCTCCTGTTTCATTCCAAGTGCAGAACAGAAATATTTATTAAACATTTCTGCCTTATCTGCGTCATTATTTATGATTTCCACCATCTGCATATTCAGTGGAACTATATCTGACCTAAGATTCTTTTTGGTGCTAAAATGTTTTCAAATTGCCTTCTTGTTGTTTCTAACCATATTGGCCATTGATGTTTAACAGAGTTGTTAATTTATTTTATCAGTTACTTATAAGTCTAAATGTATAACTTATGCCTGCTTTTTTCCATTCTTGACACATTACTATTTTCTGGTTTTGCAGTACTTTTTTGTGGTTTAATCAGGACATTTTGATTACTGTACATTTTTGCGTGCAAGTTTATGTCCTTGAACAATTCCCAGTATTCATTAATACTCACTAATTAAAGTTTCCATTCATGTTCAGTTATGCTAACTGATTCAAGCTTGGAAAAACTGCCCCCCTAAAACATCTAAGTATAGCTACTTGGTGTCATATACAGTTCATACTTATAAAGTAAATATAATCATGTTTTTTAACAGTTCTTCCTGTTTGATGGTCACTGGCAGGCAAAATTTATCTCTTTTTCCATCAAAATTATGTTCAGTTCTGAACTTCCTTGTGCAAGACAAATCTCCACACTCTGACACTCTGAGATTATCTGCTACTATTTTTGGAAGCTCTAGGGAATTTTGGTGCTGGCAAAACAAAACCTTAGAAAATATTCCTCAATTTAAACACTACTATGATAGATTTTTTCCCCCTCCCCACAAAGAAGGAAAAATGGTGACAGAGCAGCTCTTCTCACTTTCTCTGTGGATTTTCTTTTTTTTTTTCTCTGTAATGTACAATGTGCAATTATCCTTTGACTCAGAAGTACCAAGTTCCTGTTACTAGATTATTTTTGACTCTTCAACATGCAGTGTTTATTTGATGCAGTATTCCATCTCCAGCACCTCTTCCTTATTAAGAGGGCTAAAAAATTTAATCAATATCTGTGACTCCAGCACTATGACACCTTACCACGTTTCAGAAATATTAACAGTGTGACATTTCTTCACATATATTAACATTGCCTCTGCTCACCTATTAACAAGGTGCTTGAAAGTTCATTTAGCAATTCTTTTACAATCTAATATGTCCCTTATCACTTGGCTTTGTTACATGTCTGGTGGGCTGGTTGTAATTCACACAAAGTACATATTTTCTGGAATTTTTTTATATTATTACTCAAATCCACACTTAGTTTAAGGCCCTTCTGGTAGTTTTTCATTGAGTGGGATGGCTTTTGCTGAGATGGTCAACAGGATGAGATTTTTCCAAAATCATCAACAGCCTGTCAGATGATACCTGTCAAGGTACTAGAAACAGCCTACATTCTGCTAGCTTGAGTCTCACCTCGGCTTGATTTCAAAATTTTCTGCTTTCATCTAGAATACCAGAAAAATGTCAGTTATCTTTCTATGCCCTTGAAATATCTAGCAGGGTCTTTCCAACATGTTGTCAAGAAAGACTTCATGAAATTGTCCTGCAAAGAATGCTTCCATGGGCTTTTTCCAGATTCTCCTGATCTGAACCATATTCAGTCCTCTTCCTCAATGTTAAAAATTACCTGAATAAAGTTAGTCAAGCAACATGGAGGAATAAAACCATGTCATTTATGGCAGGTCGTTGTTTAGCAGGTAAAATGATCAATTATAAATAGATAAAGTATGTCATAATTGCCATGTGAAACAGCTTGCAGGTAATTAGTAGACTGAAATACCTTCCCTAAACTATTAATCAAATAACTTCAACTGTTGAACAAAAGAACTTAACTCTGCACTTGAATAATTTGCAAATAAGGAAAAAAGAAATAGATTTGTCAAATTAATTATTCATTTTAAGTAGTTCAACCAGACCTATCCCTTTTTATCATTTACATTGGTTTTAAATTCTTAAAGTGGTTTGGGAACCTTAAAGAGTAAAATTTGCTATAAATGCTTAATGCAGTGATCATTTATATATGGCAGCGTAAACGTACAAACATACTTTACTAGGCACTGAATTAGGCAGTGGAGACCATAAGAGTGGTTACAACAGCTTTAAACTCTCAGAAAGAGGTAAGAGCCTGATATTCTGACATTTTTCAGGCTGGATACCTGCACGGTTTGAAGATTGCTGCTGCCATTGACCTCTCGGCAGCTGAAGGAGCCGCTGGCAGCGCGTCCCCACCAGGGCAGGCAGCCAGCACTGGCAGGGGTGCAATGGGCACAATCCTCAGGCTTCAGCAGGGGCCTGAGTTCTAGAAATGTTCATCTGCAGCTCAGTGCTGAATGTGTTTGGTGGTTTGTTTGGTTTGGTTTTAGCACTGGGTAACTTTGGGTACCTGTAGGAACTTTTCGAGCAATGGCGCTATCCCGCAAAACTCGGCTTACAAGGAAAAATGGGTTCACAGAGGTGGTGTGAACACATTGCTTAGCATGATTTAAGGTAAGACCCATTTTTTCCTAAAATATCACTGCTTTCTGAGAACTTGAGTACCATCAAACACATTGGAATAACTCAGATTCAGGCATCCTTGTCCACAGCCTCAACTCCACAGGCAGTCCTACAGAAACCACACAAAAACTCACACTTCAAATATTAATGCAATCAAAACTACTTGTTAAATTTAGAAGACTAAAAGTGTTTAGAGACATCAGTGACAAATCTAATTTTGAAATCTGACAATGACTTAAAAGACAAAAACAACCTGATACCATTTGCTTTTTCAGGTGGTTGGGAGTGTGTTGTTGTTTGCTTGATTTTGTTTTTTTATAGCACTGGCATTTAACAGAGAGGCTCTGATTTTAACTCTGAGTAAATCTGACACAGAATCACCCAGGAGAAATAAAGTATTACGAGGTCATGTTTACAATTACTTTTTTAAACTCTTTCTGAATTAAGTATGCCACATCTCTGCATCAGTTGTGATATACTAGGTAAGCAATGCACTATTCAAATGATTTTTAATGACCAAAGCCCCTATTTTTTAGGGCTGAACATCTGTTATCTATTCAGACAGTGAGTAGTCAAGTCAGTATTTGGGTGAATAATTTGCAAATTCAATGCATAGAAAATTTGGTACCAGTGCTAAGGTTAATTCATTTTTCCTGGGATGTTTTGTAGCCAAATGGAATCAAAATGTCCTCGCACATTACTTCACACCCTCCTACTCCTCTGAGAAACTAAACTGTATTGGACAGTACTGAAGAGTCTCAAGATAACATGGGATGAAACAAGAGCCATTAATAAAGCAGGAAAAATAAAAGTGTTCTAGATGTTAGTCTACAAGATGCAGCGTTCAGCTCAGTACAGCAGAAACAAAGTAGTTAAAGAATCAACAAAGAAACCGTAAGAAAAGGCACAGCTGTTTGGATTTATTCCTTATTACAACAGCAGCTCGTAATCCAGTTTCACAAAGAGAATAGTGCAGCATCCTACACTCAGTGTTGGATAGGAAGATTTCAAAAGTCTTTAAAACAGAAAGAAACACCTTTCATCCTCAGGTATTTAATCTGCAGCATATGGCTTCATGTATTTGCTGTTTTTTCTTTTAATACCAACGCACACCTGAAGCTTTCCCTCCTCTAGTTACAGAACTCTCTGATGTTTGTAATGGTCTGGTACCAGAGTAACTAACCTGGTACTTTGGATTGCTAAAGGGAGATAAGCACACCATGAAATAACTCACCAGCATCTAGCAGCACTTGGCATTCAAAAGCTGAATAGGGAGTCAGTGGCTGCCTGTGTGTGTGTGTGGTCCCTTTGCTATTTGGTCTCGTAGTTCAGCTGTAGCAAATGGGATTAGTCTGGATGACTGTGGCAGCAAAGTGTGCTTACACTACTACATTTATGCTAGATCAAAAAAATATTAATTAGAATACACTGAAGCAGAGCCCAATGGAAGTTGTTGAGTGTCCTTTGGATGACACTAAGTTTTTACCATTTGCTGATTTTGAAATTCATTAACAGCACCATTGATCTGTAGGATAGTAAAATGAACTGAGAACTGTTAAAGTCACCCTCTTCTCTCCCCACTTGAAAAAGGAAGATTCAGGAGCAAAAACTATGCATGGACCCCAGGGTTGGACTGGAAACCAGAACACTTCCACCCTTTGTACCTGTGCCTGTCTCTCTAACAACTCTTGACAGCAAAACTGGGGAATGAGGGGTGGGCAGGAGAAGGGAGGAATGCTTTGCACCTCACCAGTAGTTTTGCAAACCTCATTAAGCAGAAAAGTGCTACTTTTTAACAGGTTACCTAGACTTTCTCAAACACTACATTCCCCACCTTTTCATTTAGGTTCTTTCTCTAAGGAATCTCTCTAGAACAGATGGACTGACACTGATGGTTAAAAGCTATGTCATCACTGACCTTATGTACAACATCACTATGCACGGCTAATTGATCCCTGGGTATGAAAAATTCTTTTGTCCCAATTGAAAAATGAGATTATAACATTTTATCCAGAAATTACACCCTGTCTATGGATGCCTCATCATGGTTAATACAGCCCTTGATTTCAACAGGTTAAAGAATTCATGAATCCCATATATGCTTCCCATACACACTCTAAACTTATAGGATTATAAAGTTGTAGGTTTTTAGGTCAATTTACTAGCTTGGGAAAAATAAAATACAATTAATTGTTGTGACCACTGTTCTAGGTGAAACCTGCATTCTCCTAATGAGGTTGAATACATGATAAAAGCTTCTGCATATTGTCTGCTGGCTCACAACTGGTCCTCAAAAATTATGCCTCTATTTTTAGTTGAAGTTTCATAAGGAAAAGTGACATACGTATTTGTGATTCTTTACCAAAGGGCATCAAATGTTGTCCTGTGCGTTTCTTAAAGTCTGCACAGAGGTTTCAGTCCTCTTAGTGCATGCTAATGCATATCCTGACAGATTTCTTTACTGGCTCAAGCATACAAACAGATGCAAATATCACATACACAAATCAGCTGCACAAGAAAGGAGAGAAATGTCCTGTTTGAGACCACAAGGCCAGAAGACCACGCTGTTATGTCTGTTAGAAGTATCTTATAATACTCAAAGATTTCTTCTCATAAGTGTAAAAAACTTAAAAAATAATAATAGTATAATTTCACTACATGAACAGAATCACTGAGAAACTTTCTTGGACAATATAATTTGGATGTTTTCAACATCGCTTATTTTATTTCACAACAAACTTAGATTTTATCACATGATTGCTTTCCCAATTATAGTGCAAAATAAAAGGCATCATCAAATAGTTTAATAGGTGCAGAGGAAAATGTAGTTTTGTACATCAAATGATGCAGAAAATAACGTGGCAACAACCAAAAAAAAAAAAAAACACAACTGTGTTGGGATAGAAAATTATTGCTATGGAGTTATTTGTCCTATATCTCCTCAACAGGGGAAAGGGACAGAGAGCCCCCAGGTTTGATTATTATTTTTCTGATAAAGTGTACACTGGGATAAGGGGAAGATTTCCTCTTCCAAGTAGGGTCTGCAGTCCTTCCAGTGAGTGTGTAATCTCAACAGTTAAAAGACAAATCACATTTATCCATAAAAACAGAAGTCCACGCTTCAGCTGCAGGGTAGGAGATTTGGGCAGAGGCACTGACAGTTTTTCTTTAGAAAACTGTTTGTATTTTCCCCACAATCTACTCAGACACGTACTAATAGAATTTTAAAAGGTCTGTACACATCCAGTGGTGCTCAGATCGCATGTTGATAAGCACCTCCCGGTGATTTTCAGATCTCCAACTCCAGCGTGGACCCGTGATTACCTCTGCCTGCCTGGCAATACAGAGCACTAATCTGGCTCAAAATAGAGGCCCCCCAACAGCACAGGGTGGGGAGCAGTGGATCACCACAACCCTCTTGCACCCAGGTATGTATTATTTATGGCCAGGCCTCTGTGTGATCACCTCCAGTTAACTGGAAGCCTCTCTAAAACAAGGCTTGTGCTAGTCCTGCTCGCCACTGGCACCAGGCCCTCCTCGCTCCAGCTCTGCTGCAAGCAGACATAACAGCCCTCGGTCTAATTAGCTGTCTTTAAGGCAGGGCTAAGTGGGCTCAGTGGGGGGAAGAGGCTTTCCTGAGCCCCTCCAAGCCTCTCCCCGGCGCTGGCAGGCCGAGCGCGCGCGGCCTCCGAGAGGCACCGCAAACGCGCTGACATTATGGCCACGGGTTATCATTATCATCTTTGTTTTTAAAAAAAACAAAAAAATAACAACCTGATCGATCGCTCCCGACCACAATGATGCTTCAGGGCATCTCTAGCTCTGCTGGGGAGTGATTGACCATTGGGTATCATTAGAGAGGGGAGGGAGGGGAGGCTGCCGCAGCAGCTCCGGCTCCTCCTCGCACACGCCTCTCCCTCCCGGACACTGCTGACCTTTCACTCAGGAGCCAGCTGGAGTCAGGAGAGATTTAATTGAATGGCTTCCCTCAGATGTGTTTGGGGTTTGGGTGATGGAGGAGGAGGATGCGGCACTGAGAAGAGAGAAGTGTGGCAGGGGAGAGGGATGGAAAGGAAAAAGAAAAAAAGCAACAACTTTGGGCGACCTTCAAAGGCTAATTGCTTGGCTCTTCCTAGGCCCGGGCTTTGGCTTGCACAGAGATCCTGGCATTGTCAGGGCAAGGACTGTCCTTCCCTGAGCCCTGGCAGTCCCTTCACCCTCTCCCTGTGCAACCAACCAGGGATGAGCCAAATTGGCCACTTCTGCCCTCCTGGGTGACACCACATGGGCAGAACAAGGATCATCCTAATTTTCCAGGCCCCCTCATTCACTGGAGAAAGCTACTGGGAGAAGTGGGGCAAGAAGCAAGCATTCCTCTGAAAGAGGGCATATATACACAGAAATGTGCAAGATATTTCCTTGTCTTTTTGCTTTAACATCACATTTTTCTTCAGGCTGACTACAGAAACAGACAATAAAAACCACAGAGGAGGTCCCAGCCAGAGAAACCCAGCAATTGTCCTGCTGTTTGCCCTTTTCCAGTCACCTCCCATTTCCTCTGGTCTGGCTGCTTTGTTTGTGCCTGGGACGCTGCACCTTGGCAGCTCTGCCCACGCACCTCCTGCTCCTCCTCCTCTCCTTCCCTCTCCCTTCCCTGCCTGTCCCCCTCAAAGCAGGCTCCCCCCTTTACTGTTTTAACATAACTAAAAAGGAACGAACGGATCTCAGCTGAGTTAAATGGGCGACAAGGGAGATGGAAAGAAGGAAATTCATCCCTTCTTGTCTTTGAGAGCAATTTAATTAGGCCCAGGCCCCCTGTGAGTGGGTAAGGGAAAGGCTGAGGATTGGCTTGTCTGGGCTTCCTCTGAAGGCAAAAGCGGCCTTGGACACACATAGAGAGAAAGGATTTTTAAAGGATCATGTAAGAAGATCAACAGATAAGCAGCTAATTTTGTGTACTTAGGGAGAAAATGAGTGCGTTCACTCCCACTGGAATAGCCAGAGTGATGGGATGAGAGGAGGGAAAACGAGGAGGAAGCAAAGGAAAAAAGCTTAAGGTATTTCACCATTACTGCTGATTGCCAAAATTAAAGATTTATACTGCTTGATAGGGTACTCTGGCTATGGCTTTCACAATGGCTGTGCATGTGTACATATATCTATATACATACATATATAGATATAGATTTTTCTTTATACAGCTCAGTTATTTCAAGAATTTTCATCAGAAAACCACTTTTAAACTAATTGGAGTCTGTGGAGAGGAAACCTCATTTTTGGTTCAAATGAATTTTCTGAAAATGTCATTTGATTCGGGAAATATGACTGATCTGCCCGATTTCTTGATAAGAAATGAAATGAGCCGTTGTCCTTCAGGATATCATAGACTTGAAATGGGGGATTTTATGGTTAATGCCATCAGATAGAAGTGTCCTACTTTGAAAGGAGAAGTCCATCAGCCCCAGGGAAAGGCTGAAGACTGAATTTCGTCTCTAAATCCACAGCTGCAGCTAGAGCTGGCACAGAGCAGTGATAGATTTTCTTTTTTTTATTTCCCGAGCAATAATTACAAGATAAACAGCAATAAATAACACAATGATTAATAACAACAAATGCTTAGTACTTTTTCAGCTCTTCATTTTAATTCAGAATTTTTCCCCTCAGTGATGTGGTCAGTGCTGACCAGGGAGGCTAAAATTAATCCACAATATTACAACACCTTAGCTTTTAATTATCTCACATAGAATAAACCTGTGTTTGGAGATGGCTGACTTCCTAGTGCAACAGAAACAGGATCTCTTGGATGTCAGTGTAACCTTGCTAACTCCATTTTTTTGTAGGGAAAAACTAAGAAAGACAAGATAAGTGACTTTCCCAAGGCCACAAAAGGAATTAGTCAGAGAGACAAGAAAGTCCCTCAAAGTCCTTGCTGGAGGGCTGGCACCATTAGTTTATCTTTTTCATAGCAGCATATATGCAAATAGAAATGGAGTCATATGGATAAAAAAAAAAAAGATATCGGGGAGAAGAGAAAAGGCAAAGAGAGAAAGCCAAATAAGCGTAAGTAAATGTTCAAAAGGGCTGATTCAAGCTAATATTGAAGCAGCAGGTTTCAAACAAGACATCAGGAAGGAGCAGACTGAGTGAGGCTCGTGAGTGACTTGGGTAGAGGGTTGTTTTACAGACAGATTGTTTGCAGAGGTTGGAAAGGCTACAAGAAGTTTGGTTTGGGTGTAGATGTCCAGGCATTAGAGGGTGGGCTCACAGTCCTGGCCCATCTGGCCTCCTGCCCACACTGGGAGCATTCCAACCTTGGCACTCAACATGTTGCCCCCAAAATTTATGGCAAAGGTCCTGTTGAGTTTGCTAGCAGTGTAGGGAGGTCTTTACAGAGCAACAGCTATTTTATGCCATGCTTGAGCCAGGAAAGAAGGGCAGGTACTACCACAAGTGTACCCTCAGCTTTAAAATGCTGCCAAGGAAAAAAATCCAACAGGAGTGAAGAGAACAAGGAAAACCCAGGTTTTCAAATTTCAGTCAAAAAATATCTAAGGAACAGGTAGATGGTGTGTCTCAGTTTTATTTAAAGGGTTTTTATTTAACCAGTGTGGCACCTTGCTAGCAGAAAAATTACCAATTCTTTTACTGACACTACTAAACTGGATTCTTCATATACAAGTTCACTTCTCAATTATTGGCTGGACAGACTGTTTCTTAAATGCACAGAATGGAAGCAGCAAGATGATGTACTACTCTAACCTTTTCCCTGTTAAATGGAAAAAAAAATGGGTCTTTCTGTGATGCATCACTGATTATTCTCAATGCCTAAATCTAAATTATGGTGGAAACATTTTACTCCCCCCAAAACTGCACATAGGTAGACACTTTGTGTTATGTCCCTTCTTATCAGCCATGGCTCCCCAATAATGACTGCAGCTACAGATGAGACAGAACTCAGTAGCAGTTAACAGAAACAAAAATTCTTTACTTTCTCCTAAAAGAGCACCTTTGTCTACAAAGGATTTCCCTGCCCTGCCCATGGTCTCTGTCAAGCCTGATCCCTTTCTAGTTGTCATCCACAGGATCAATGTCTGGGGTTGCTTTTTACAACCACTCTGACAGCAGGTGCAAATTGAGTGGGGTAGTTTCTTAGACCTGGTTCTGCTTTCTTTTTCCCCTACTAGTTTTCAGTGTGCATGAAATTTTTTTGGATAGTGTGAAAATAATCCTGCATGAGAGAAAAATGCTTCAGTCTTTCTCAGTCAGGAGGAATCCATATTGCAATACATAACTCTGAATCTCAGGCATAAGCATTGCAGATGGAAAAGAATTATTAGGTCATCTAGACTTGTGCAGGATTGTTCCCCACAGTACATTCCCCAGTCCTAAAACTAGTCCAGTTTTAATTGACACTGGCGATGGGCTTTCCATCATGCTCCTTGGGAGGCTGTTCCACTGCCTGAACTCAGGATTAAGAAATATTTCCTGATACTTACCTAAAATTTTCATTGCTAATTTTGGCTTACACCACCAACACACCCCACTTTACACTGCATTCTGTGGTGTGAGGCACAAGCCACCACTGCCTTTCCAGGCAAGACATCTCTGCTTATGTGCCCCTTAATGTATTCATTTCATCAGGTGGATAAATGTATATGAAATAAAGCATCCTCTAAGCACAACATACATTTGTTTTGTACAGCAACTGCTGAATAAAGAGCAGGCCTGAAAGAATTACACTGGTGGAGACTTTGATGTACGAACAGGTAGAAGAGCAGAAGAGGAGAACACATAACTCAGCCCCAGATTGCACCCTCAAGAAATCATGTTGAGATTCCCAACAGGTAAGCACCTTGACAAATCCTTACTAACTTGATGAAAGCAGTTCACAAAAATATCATAAAAGCACAGAATGGATAACACAGGAGATGGATCAATTTCTTTCCCTACACTTCCACAGTACCCTGTTTAGCTAGAGATAGAATAATGTTCTAGTACATGTAAGAAAAATTAAAATAAATCTTAGAATCTCAGGGAAAAAAATGTAGTTACATAGGAAATGTAATGTAGAGAACACCACTTACAATCACAGAGCATTTTTTTTATCTTTAAAGTGCAGTACAAACACAGCTAAAGGAGTAATTGGTTTACTTTCACAGATCCCCATGGAGCAGGTAAGCATTATTCCCAGGTGGGCATGGGAGCTCATCCTGAGGAGTGCTGGGCAGATTGCTTCCCAAGACTACAGACCAGACTAAAAGTGTTTTAGTACAGTGTGGTAACATCTTGCACCTCCCTCTAGGCCTTGTCTGTACCAGGTCAAAATCCCCAAGGCCACACAACAAAAAGCACTGGCCTTGAACAAGTTCATGCTGCCCTATCAAACATAATGGAAAATTTATAATGGCAAATTTTTTAGTCATAGGCACTACAGTAGGCTGTGCATCATCTGTTCTTATGTCCCTTCACATTGGACTAGGTAACAACTGTCCTGTGACATAAATACAGCACAGACACTAAATAAAATCTTGAAGGCAATATAAACTCTTGATAGGCTGTCCCATGCTGCTGATACCCACGAAAGACATGCATTTAGTCTGTTCTCTAAGTACAATATCTTGCAGTACATCACTGCATGCCATTAATGACTATTAATGAACACAGAACCAAAGCTTTAACATCACAAGTCAAAAGAAAATGATGTTTGGGACAAAAATCAAACAATCAAAAAAGAAAACAAACAAACAAGAAAACCAAAACAAAAAACCCCAAAAAAAGTGGTGCTCAGAGCTTTGGCCACAGCTATGATCCACCTGGACTGTTCATTGCATCACTGCAGGTAAGCAAAAATCTGCTAATTTTGTTATTCACCCAAGTTCCTTTTAGTTGTTTAAAATTCTGGGATTTTTTTCCCTGGTGAACTAGTCACTCAATTACTCAAAAGTGGCACTTGAATACAAGTCTTCTGAAAAGAATATATAGTCCAGGGATAGTGGGAAAGCAGTAGCAATAGGAACCATATTTTGCCAGTGGGAAGAATGAAACAAATTTCCCAGCTGTATCAGTCTGTGCCAATCTGAGAGGTAGGCATATGTAGAATACAAGCATTTGGGACCAATTTAAAGGCATTTTCCTTTCCATTCCACTTAAATACTTCAATTACTTTTGCTGTGGTCACAGGGTAGGGGATGTCCCACCCTGTACACCCAGCCTGCAGTGTTCCTCTCACCCCTACAGTGCTCCCTGCCAAATGCTCCTAATGTTGTTCCACAACTTCCCCTCCCAAACACGCACCAAAAAAACCAAATCTCACTGTAAATCCAAATGTGAGATAATGAGATTACCACTTACTGAAATCTAAACATGAGGAGTTACAGCAGAATTCTGAATCACTGGCATCAGTAAAGGGAAAAGGAAAATGTCTCTAAAATCTAAAAGTGATGCCTAGACCACCTAACTTTATCTTTTCTCCCAAATTACCTTGGGAAGAAGAATTCACATGAAAATACACTTCCACTTTCTCCTGCCTCCCCTCCATGTGAGTGACAGAAGGAGCACACTCTGGTCTCACAGGTAATTTTCCCACTTGTGAGATGTTCACTAAACCCCCCACACAACCACCACCCCTGAAAGAGCTCTGCAGCATAACTGGAAATTCAAGTATTGCCTGCCATGACAATAATGAAATATATGGAGGGGTGGGTGAGAAGGAAAGGGTGAAGAATGGATCCCAGGCTGAATGACAGCTTCTGGAACCTCTCCTTCTCCTTGCTGGACCTGTTAAATCCACAGTTAGTGGTGGCCTCAGGGAGGACAGGGCACCACAGCATGAGTCCCTGCCAGGATCAATAAAGCAAGGGATTGAATAGCCCCATTTGGGAGCCTGGAGCAACCTGTGACCAAACCAGAGGAAAAAATAAGGGAAAGAATGCATTTAACTTATCTTATAAAGAACATATTTTCAAAAATCTAATCTTCTAAGGATCTGAGTAGCTTCAGGGTTTTGTTTATATTTTTCATTTAGGAGCCTCCCTTGGGTCTTTTCTTTGCCAGGAGCACAGTGGGCAAAATCAGGATCTTTGGCTTCCCCAATGTGCTCAAGAACTCTATGGATAATTTAAGCTTTCCTACTGCAGTAAAACAGAAAGTTCATAAAAATAAATAGAGTAATACTTTGCACTCATTCCACAGGAGGCTTGTGCTTCATAAAATCTAGTCAGTGAAACATCTCTTAGAAGTAGCTAAGTGTTCTTTTCCCATTTCACAGATGTGAAAAGGAGATACAGGATGTGTCAGGACCACCTAAGTCACTGAGGACCATTCCTCAAAAGAGCAATTTTGTTTTTCTGGAAGTCATGACTAATTCACCTTTATGTGACATGTCACTTTGGCACACTTAAAACATGCTTGAAAGTATGGATGTAAGTGTGTGCTCCAATGGAATTTCTTGCTGCTAACCTCACCTCTCAGAGGGGCAAACACAAACCCATCCCACAGCCACCCCAATGCAAGGACCAGGATTAAAATTTCCAGTGAAGATTCATCAGAACTGAGGTGGTAGACTTTGAGCTGGAGTAGCAAAGTCACTTGTACAATTTTTATTCTACTTTTACCAGGGTGATGCTTTGCAGACAAAAGCTGCTCTTGGCTCAAATGACTTCTGAAAACAGGACAGATGTTCCTTAAAACTGAATCCAGGGTGTGCTTCTGATTTGATCCTTTGAAACTTTGATTACTTATACAATTCGGGTCTTGCAAAATCCCATTTCCTCATTTAATCATAAAATTCTATCAAAAGAAAGCCTCTGAGATCATCCATGTAATCTCAGCAATCACTGCATCAACAGCAGAAACAGAACACCACAATGTTTCTATAACTTTTCTGACTTGCCAAGTGGCTTTTGGTTTTCTCTGATCCAGATATTAAATTCCATTAATAGACAGCTAAAATATATATATTGTAAGCCCTCTTGATTACTTTTCCATACAAGCAACCATGGTACTCAGTATTTATCATCCAATGACAGGCAGTGGGAAGGAGGAGGGCCTGTATGATCTCCAGGAAGATCTAGAAATGACAGTATTCTTTCAAGAATAATTCAATATAAAGGCAAAACAGTAGCAATAACATGACATGAAGCAATTCCCTCCTTTCTTGTCATTCTCTTCTATTATGCTCCTCTCTATTTGATAGCGCCCAGTATTCTACAACAGGCAGAAGCTTGTAAAAGAGGAAAAAGTTTTAAAAGAAATTCAGAATGTGTCAATAATCAGGTTGGTTTACTTTTTTTAATTGGCACATTCTTCATCATGATGGCTACTTTACAGGGATCTCTCCCAGGAAGCTAATTTAGCCTGAATAATGGATACCTGAGCCCATTAGACTAATTTTCATTACTGGAGACACAGTGATATGGAACTTAAATGCCATCTAACCTTGTTTGAAACAAGTTTAAAATCTAAACCAAGAGAATTTAATCTGGTAGTTTAATCAAAGTTATCACACATTCAGGAACAAAAGATGTGACCTGCATATTTTTTTTGTTACAGGGAGGAAAACATCCTTCCCTAGGTAACTGAGTTGCACATCCAACCCATAAGCCATGTTTTGAAGACAGGATTCAGCTCACCTGGCTTTAGATGTCTTACTTTTAGATATTTAAAATTACTTGTCTATACTTTTGCTGAAGTCAAAGGAAACAGGCAACTCAGGAACACGATTAATTGCATCATTAGTAGGATGGGGAAATTAGAATATGAGAGATTAACCTCCTTGGGAGGTGCCTCTACCCTTGTTATAAACAGACCCAGCAGACTTAAGCCAGATGTTCCCATAAAATAAAGTCAGACTGAATCAAGATCTCAGAGTTGTCAGCACCTTCTAGCAAGAATTAAAACAATACAGAGGTGCTAGACTAAAATTTCTGTGTTTCTTCAGTCTTGATCCTTTGTATTCCACTTCCCTGTTTTTATTCAGTAAAGGAGTTGACATGGTGTAAAGTTCATTTTAATTTAAATAATTTTTATTTCTTTGTGAGGTAATCTGGCTTTAGTGGTGCACCTTTAACCTGTTTCCCTCAGTGGTTCCAGCTGCTTCTCTGACCAGCTAATCTGCCAGTTCTTGTCCTTCAAAACCATTTTCCTCCTCATCTGCTTCTCTGACCAGCTAATCTGCCAGTTCTTGTCCTTCAAGGCCATTTTCCTTATCAGCACTGAATCCTTGCTTCTCTTTTCCAGCGTTCTCTGCAAGTCCCCTTGTTCTTCTTTTGACTATTCTGCCACCATCCCCTGAGTGGCACTGGATTATTTTCACCACCCACTACAAAAAGCAGTTTGTCTCCTTAATGCTATCCAGTTCTACACCCATGCCTGAACTGAGAAGGTGCTTATTTAAATGTGTTAGACTATCACCAGATTGCTGGAATAACATTTAATTCAATCAAAATAATCCAGAAACACAGGGGTTAGCAAAGCTACAACTGAATATTCTTCTATGCCTTGTTAAAGAGGTTCTAGTGTTCAATAGGAATCATAAATACCAAATTATTAGAGAAAAATTCTTTTTCAAATTGAAAGATTTAGGAAGATAAGTGACAAGTGCCTATCACTTTAATATGCCTTTAGATACACTCAACAATGTCTTCATTTTCTACTAAGAAACACAGTTTGGTGTCAATTACAAGGAGGCATAAAAAAACAACCACACACACAAAAAAAATCCCAAACAAAACAAAAACCCCAACCTCAAAACAGCAATTTTAGCACTACTTTTGTTTTATTAAGTTTTTCTTCCAGCCCACAGCCATAAAAACCACAGGTTTCTGGCTTTTGCTTCCATCTCAATGACCACGCTGGTAGGAAGCATGGTGGAAACCTCAAAAGGAAAAAAGCCTCAGCTCACTGCAAAACACCAATTGTCCAGAAATCAACAGTGGGATCTGGATAGCCCAGAGATTCAGGGCAGAAAAAGTGAAGAAAGTGGAACATTATTTCTCTTATTTAAGGACTTATTTCCTCTTTCACTTGAAGACCATCTCCCTGTCCCTAACGCCTACTGCCACCAGCAGTATCTGCTTGCAGATATATTGGTCATACCCAGCATCTTTCAGAGTTCCAGATATATTTGTCTTTAAAAATAATTCAGTATTTGGATGGAATAAAACAGACTTGCTGCATCACATCAGTCACACACACAACTCATTCCAAAAATTCCTTTAGTGAGGTTATATCAGTGTGAAGCCAAAACTGGTCCCCTGAATTTAGTGTAGTCTTGTAAGACCAACAGCAGTGAACAAAAACCAAAATCTACCCCAGAGCTAGATTTCAAACCTCAGCCCATCATTCAGTTGCCACTGGTCCAACATGTGCAAACACTCAAAAAAGGTTTTATCACATTCCCTGTGATGCAAAATGTACATTTTTTTTTCCAAAAAGTGTTTGTAATTATGTAGCAAACATAATTATCCAAGTGTTGTAAATTGTAACTATGAACTATCTTTGTCAGTAGGTAGTTCATGGGTAATAATAAATAACCCCAACAATAAACAAGATCCCAAAACTTCAGTTCAGTAAAGATTTTCAATACTGCAAAGTTATTATGGGATGGTAAAGAGAAAAATCACAGGCATAAACCCCAATAATTATGGTTTGAAGAGCAGCACATCATAACAGGATTTTCTAATGTTTAAAGTTTACACACAAAACTGATTACCAAATGAACAAATTGGTTCCTCAGAAATACCCATTTAGGCAGCTAAGGCTATATCTTGCATTTATCTACCCTTCCAACACTGCCAATCTCTCTTTTTATCACTTCAACCGTTGTAGGTCTACTAAAATTTAAACCAATTTTAAGATGACAGACATGATACATCATAACTACAGTCTGTGCTACAAATTCATACAGGTTGATCCATGTTTCTGATGAAAGAACATTTTTTATTCTTAGCCTTACAGGGGAAATTGGTGGGATCTAGGTGCTTTTCATGTAAGCACTACGTTAAATCTCCCCAGATTTTGGCAGATTCTCTGATGTTTATGAAAGGCATTCAGTGGTCAATCCTAGAATATGCAAATGCTGTCTTCTCTGCAAGACTCTGTGATATTTTGATAACTACCTAATGAATAATGTATTGGTTTACTGTGCTAATTCACCAATTATCAAGATTATATTCACTATTCTAAACTTAGTCTCTGAAGAATGTTGCAAAGAGGGGTGGGATATATTTACAATACAGACATTTATGTCAGAGGGAGCTGTTTGGACTCCCCACAGGTACAGAGAGACTCTTTTCTGATGCATCTGACTAGAATGATAGATTTCAGCATTACTGTGAGCCAAACCAGTGCTCCTGCTTGCTGTCCACCACACAAATCTTTTAGCTCCTCCTAGAAAGACACAAAATCTGCTGCAGTTTAGGAACCACCACTCTCTCAGCCAGATTTTGGAGATGCACCTGGTCCTTCACCATGACAATTGGCTAACATCAAGTAATACTGGTAACATCTGAACTAGTTAGTTACACAGGTGGAAAGAACCTGCAACCTTAAAAGATAAATAAAATAGGTTTCTTTGCCTGGAAGATGTTGAGAACCTGTTTTTTCCCTTGTTTTCAAGAATATATGCACAGCGTGGTGTTTCCTGGCTATCAATACCATATTGTATGCACTGTGGAATTTAGAATGACAGCAGAATGGTTTGCATTGAGAAGATGCTAGCTGAAGTGTACTGCAGAATCTGTTTTTCTCATTGCTAGACCTCTTTAAAAGTGCCTGGGATATATTTTTAGCTGTTTTTTTTTCTTCTTAAAGAGAACATATTTATTGTGTAACTGGTTATTTTTTGGTTGAAAAATGATGTTTTGTCGTTTTGTAGAAATATCAAAAGGGGTGGGGAAGAGAAGGCAAACATCCAACCAATATTAGCTCTGAAGTGCTGGGTAATTGTACAGGGCCCTGGGCAAAAACAAAACATAGATGTGCAGTAGTCATAGCACATCTTGTCTTAACTTGTCTTTGTTAGTGTAAGTGAAAAGGTTAATGCTGTTCAATTCCGTCAATGCAGAATGAGGCACTGTGGCACCTTGGAAATCTAAACTTACTCACAGCACAACTGATGTGATTCCTGGGACAATCACATTATTTACAAGTTAGTTTAATAATACCAATGCTGATTAACCACGTGCAGGTGTATTATATATATATATATATATATATATTAAAAAAAAAAAAAGAAAAAAAAGAAAAACCCAACAGATTGCTTTTAGTATGCTTATCACAGGGTAAAGCTTTGCTGCTGTCTACCAGCAACATATGGTAAGGTCTCAGCCACCTACTAGCCATAAGGGCTTAATCCTACTAGCCAAGACAGATACCAGGGATGGATCCCTGCAAGAGGTTTGAATAACATGCATGGCAGTTTAAAGGAATAAAGCTTCCTTTAAAGCAGAATAATTAATGATGACTTAAATTCAATGCCAATTAAAAATGTCAGAGGCTGCTTCTTGACTGCCTTGCACTTTGTGCAGTCAGTTAAATTCAGAGCATAGTGTGTGTGAGGAAGCTGCCAAACTGTCCATGTTTGGCACAGACCTGGCACAGGCATACATGGTGACACAGGTGTAAGTCAGGGAAGAAGCAGATCCTCAGATTTTTGGGCCACAGTCTCATCAAGCAAAATATCATCCTGCTTGCCTTAAATTACCTAAACCCTAAATAAAAAAATCTTAGAATAATAGTGAAATAAATATTAATCCTGACTATCTGCCTTTTTCTTATTAATATCTGATTATTTCTTTTTTATTATTCTGTCTAACCAAACACTTTTGATGAGTCTATCCTTTATAGCCAGCATAGTAACTCTTAATAACACAGAGGCATTCATGTCAGGAAATATACAACAAATAGGGATGCAATCTCTCCTGTACACACCTCACTTACTAACAGGGACAGAAAATTGGGGTTTATTATTTAAATTGAAAGGGTCAGGTGTGGCCAAGCTGGTGCTCCCAGCATATCAAACAACTGCAGTGCTGCAGACCTAAACTACTGCACATGACCATGAGTATTCATTATTTAGCTCAGAGTTCAGCAACCAAGCTCCACACCACACCCAGACAACTCCTTATATTTCACAGTAGCTTCTCTGTGTCTGATCCATCTGATCCCAACAAACAGTCCTCATGGAGCAAATAAGAATAACAGGTCAATTATCCTCCAGTCCCACTCCTGCAGACTCCAGAGCTGGAAGGATGGCCACAGGCACACCCAGCTTGCATGGGGTGATCATGACAATGAATCTGCATGATGCCTCTGGCTCCATTCCCAAAACTCCCCTCTGCACCAGCTCATGCCTTCATGGGGGACAGACAGTACAGAAGGCCACTGCTCTGCTGCTCCAGGGATGGTGCCTGCCTTAAAACATCACATGCAGCCTCCAGACCATCTATGGCTAAACTTCTCTTACTCTTGTCAGCCCCACTCTGAGCTTGATTTCAGAGGATTTCAGTTTTCAACATTCGAAAATATGAATATGTCAAGAAACAGAGCCAAAGCTGCAGGTATCTTCCATTTATTGCTAAGGATTAAAAGAGATTAAAGGTTTTGTCATTTACCAGCAGTAAATCTATTCTACTACCATCAGCCCCCCAAATACGATCCACTCTTTCAAGATCACTCATTTAGGGATGACCAGCTTTAGAATCAGGTGTTAGATTTCCATAAATGGTTTCAAGAGGTGAAATCCTGTTAAATTTACTCAGACCAAAGTTATCTAGAATTGAGCACTCAAGACAGTAAACTCAAACAGCCCCCAATCTGACTACACACCCAAAATCTCCAGAAAGTGAACACTTTGCAAAATCTATTTATTTTCATTCTACCTTTGATTCCATTTTGCCTGCATATTATTTCAAAGCCTTTTATTACTACTTTTATTAGTAGTAAATTTATGAGCCACTCTGAATTTATTTAGGTAAAAAGCAAAAGGTCTAAAATATTTCCCCTTTCTTTGTCTCTCAGTAAGCAAAAGTCTCTTCCACAACAATGGACCACAATTACTTATTTTGGTGTTCTCTGTTTACCTTTGCCTGGTCAGAGTAAGTCTTTGCATGACTGGAACCATCCTTGCAGGTATGCCTATGCTCTTGGGATTATTAGACAATTTTCCTGCTCCAGGAAAGAAAGGGATTCAATCCACTATGTAAGGACCTGCCATATCCATAAAATTGGAAGTCAAATGCTGATTGTCACTTGCATGATTAGGCAGATAACCCAGCATGGCCGATATTCATGGACACAGGTGTTCCCACAGAGAAGCAGACCTGGCCTCTTTCTCATCTGCACATACAACAAGGAAAACAGAGGAAACAGATTATCCCATAACTACAGAAAAGAAATGGCATTTCTGTTCGACATCAGAACAAAAATCTAAGTCAACTGATGCATCAGAGAACTGGAACATGCCAGAAGCACCTTTCAGACTTCCACCAGAATTCTTTGCTCAGAGAAGAGATCTGTCCTCCTGTTTGCTACCAATGCCTCTCTAAAAGAACTTTAATTTCTCTTGCTATTTAATACATGTCACAGCACTTGACAACACTCATGATCTGTACTAATCAAAGCCTCAGTAACTGCTACAGCCTGAGCAGGAGTATAATCCTTAAGATTCAGTCCCCCCTCAAAAAGGAAAAAAAAAAACTGGTGGTAGTTTGCCTGACAACAGGGTAAACAGATTATTGTGTTATTGCTGGCTGATTGCCGGAGTTATTTTGGAGCTCCATAATTCGTTTAAAGAGATTTTTGACATTTATGAAATGACTTCTATAATCAACTGACAGTGCAATATCCTATAATTGTTCAATTAAAAATGACTACTAGTGCATTCATTTATTAGTAGAATCAGATAATTGTCTTGCCACTAAAGAGTACTTCACACTTTGCGCATCAAATGAAAATGTTTGAGTATAAATCTGTGGCACAGCAGCTAAAGTCCCAGGGATTTTTCAAGTGCAGGTGTAATTATTACAGGCCTCTGAAGTAAATATGGTTTCATGTGATAATCTTTAAATGGATTGCCTGTGTCTTACAAGACACACTTCTGCATAAGCTGTCACATCTGGCGGGATGGACACGAACAGGTTTGCAGTGGCAGGTGAGGCTCCTGGGATTTAAAACAGGGTCAGCTTCAAAATCAGCACCCAAATCTCAGAGCTGATCTTCCTCCCCTCTCACTGGGAGGGCACTGATCTGCTGGAGGAAGGCAGCAGGGAGTGGGTGCACGAGTTAAACAGTTTTGCATAGGAAATTGGACAGCAATGTAAATCCATAAAATACACGGCTAGTCACAAATGCACACCCATACCCTGTGCTCATCATCTTGATGGAATATCTGGTGATTTTAAGATGTATTTGGAGTCCACTTGAGGTCACTGAGCACCTTGAAACAACATTAGAATAGAGTCTTTCCCTTTAAAATTGAACATTTTAACTCACATTATCCAAGCTATCTGCTAATCAAAATCACAGATCAATTTTTCATTAAATAATAAAAAAAGCTTGGTACATCAAGTGGGTAGAGATTGTATGGAAAACTGTGTAAGCAAATCACTAAAAGGCAAGAAACAGCAGCAACCCCTTCGCAAATATAATGATTTTTTTTTAATTATCTCTCTGTTTCTAACGACAACCTTCCAGAATCCTTGGCTAAACCTCACAATTTATATTCAGATAATAATAATTAAAGAAATCAAGTGCAGAGTCACCAGATGGAAGATAATACTTAATTTGTGGCTGCTACAGTATACTATTCAGAAATGTCATTTCAGAGTCTCAGCTGAGCTTAAGCCCTGCTCTCCTCTTCCATCCCTCCCCCACCACACACCAGTTTGATGGCAGAACATTTCCACTTCTTCACCTTGCACTTGAGCTTTCCTGTATTGCCATTACACCCCTGATCTTCAAATGCTGTAATGAACCAATAATTAACGAGTTATTTCTTGTGCCGTGGCTGCACCAAGTGTTCCTTTCCCTGTGCTGCAAAGTGGGGAATTCCTGCCAAATTTCTCTCTAGCAGCCCCAGGATTAGGGGGAGGGTAGCTGGCTCCCATCTAGAGAGCATCAATGGGGGAGCATCTGGAGAGCACCTCATTTTCCAGCACAGCACCAATTAAAACCAAAGCAGGGATGTGGCAGAAGCCAGGCTTCAGCCAGGCACCCCCTCCCTCAGCAGCCTGGTGCTGGCTGGGCACACACCAGAGCCCCGTGGCACAGCCCAGCTCTCCCCTTGTGCGCTCTCATCACAAACCCATCCTTCCTCCTACTTAGGGGGGTGAAAAAAATTAAAGTCCACGTGTCCTCATATCAAACCAGCTTTGCAAATGACCCACCAAGGATATATGGTGCTTCATTGGTGGCATTTTCCTCCTCATCTTATCCCCCATGCACCTTTTTGCTGTTTGTTGTTGTTTCAAACCCATTTTTCTACGCCTTGTACGGATTTCAGAACGACTTTTGATAAAGACGATCCTGGCAGCCGGGTGATAAATATTATTTTCTTAACCTGCCTAGCTTTGTCAGCCACCTGCAACTGCAGCCTGCCACGCTTTGGAAGCAGCTCATTAACTTTCCTGCAGCTTCCCAGGAGTTTTCCTTGTTTTCTTTCACCTTGGGTGTGTGCTGCCTTCTCCGTGAGCAGTTAACTGCGCGAGCAGGCCGAGCGCGCTTTGGCACCGCGAGTGTAGCACGCTCCAGGCAGCCTCCCTGCTAAGGCTCAAAATCTCTCTTAAACACATTAAGCAGCCCATTTTGGATTGATAGTGCAGTAATTATTCTGCTTCACCCTAAAAACCATCCTGGGGTAATTGGCGCAGAGGAAAATTACCCAGAGTCCTCTGCCACCTGGTAGTTAAGGAACGAATCCAGGGAAAGATAAGTGAAGCAGGGAAAAAATCGGCACTTATTTGATTTTAATCTCACCACTTTGCAAGCATTTAAATTGCCTTAATCAGGTGGCTGGCTCCCAGCCTAGCTGGTAATCTGTTATCAAATTTGAAACTAGATTTTTTAAAATGTCAGTGTAGGCTGAGAATTGAAGTCTATTAACAGTTATGAGCCTCCCTCCTAAACTTCCATAATCTATGTATTAATGATCCCTTTTACAAAGCTGTCAAATATTACTTTATTATAACTATATATTAGTAACGTCAGTGTAAAAGCAGGATTTAATTATTTATTTTTAAAGATGGGGGGAGGAAAACCAAACCCCATACACATACACAATGCTGACATTCTTAACACTGAAACCCGATTTTTCCGAGGCAATAACTTGAGTGTATGGAATAACCTTGATAAATGTAATTGAATTTTTCTCTGATAAGATTAACTAGTGGTAATTGTGAATGGGGAAGGTCTGACCCACTACAAATGAGATGTATGACGAGCTGAAAATAATCAATTTTTTTTCCTTTCTCTTTCTCCCTCCCTGCTCTCCCCATCCCAACCCCCAAAAAGGAAAAAAAAAAAAAAAACAAAAACTGCAATAGTAATTTTGGGCCTGGCAGGATGAAGCATTTATGTCTGAAATGTTTTTGTATGTGCTGATTATCTGCTATCTTCTCAGTGTGTCTAATTGTGCTGAGCTCAGTTTAAAATGAGATCAACACATTTAAACCCCAGAAGGCTTAATTAAGGGAGGGACTTAATGCTTTACAAAAAAGGGGAATATACGCCTTTTGAGAAATGTAGTATAAATTCTACCTGCAACTTCCCTGACTAGAGTACTCCAAAATTTTGTAGTTTATTAAATTGCTTTTGAAAACAAACACAAAAGACAGAACTTTACAACTTATAATTGCTGCTGGTGGTTGAGAGCAGCGATTTTTTTTTTCCCCATGCTTACTACTTCTTGTTTTTTTTTTTCTTTCCACGTGCTCTTATTTCAAGCTGTCCTGACAAAGCAAGCAAAAATGCAATATACAAAACAGGCTGGAGAAGTCCAGCTTTGGAACTCTTCAGCCCTACAGAGCAGCTTTGTGCTTTTCAGAGTTGAAAGCTGCATGGAAAAACACACACAAAATTCAGACAAATCACTCCCTTACCTGGTATTTGTTTCTATGAAACAGACAAACTATTGCTGTGGAAATTTAAAAAAAGGTGAGGGGGAAGGATTAATTATTTTTAGTTATGTGATAAAAGCCTATCAAGTGTTCTTTGAAAATAATGCCACAGTTCATTTTTTTTCAGCCTCTCTCGTTATCCTGTAACTCTGACCATTGAACTTTGGTGCTGTAGATCAGGCTAAAACAACACTGACAACTGTGTATTCAAATTCTCTTCATTGAATCCTGTGTAGGTTCTGTGAAAGACTCTTCAGAAAACATAAAATCTACCAACAATGAAATTAATCACAAAGTACAAAAGAAAAGCAGCTGGCATGCAACTACTGAATAATGCAAAATGTGCAGATTTAAATTACATGTCACCCTTAATGTATACAATATATCTATATCTACACACGCACACAGTTGTGCTATAATCAGTAAATAATTTTTCACTGTCTACAAAATAAGTATTTTAATTCACAAATAGTATATACTGAAATTGCATCAAAATTAAATACAGGATGAGTTCATCATGATTAATGTTACTGCAGTAAACACCAGAAGGAATTAAACTCAATTGGAAACGGTTGCAATTTTAAATTATTGTTAAAAAAACCCAAACCTTTATAGGGGAGAAAGTTTTAAGTGAAACCAGTAAAATCTGTGTCAATACCTCTGCATATTCCTTCCCTAATTAGTCAACAGGATCAAATACAACGAGGAAAGAAAGTTGTTTGCTTCATTTATGTGCTCATTAGAACATGGATTATTTATAAAGGAACTACCTGTTCCTTTATAGTGAAGCCACCACTGTCATGCAACATTTTGGGGAAATTATAGTCCTGGAGACTGCTATTAATTTTCTTTCATCCAAAAAGATTTTTAAAAAATTGAAAATTAAATAGAAAACTGGAGTCCATAACTACTTGCCTTGAATTCTGAACTTTGCTAGCTCTGAGTTGCACAGCCACATATCCTTGGGAGCAAACAAAAACCCAGTGTACTTTAATTCCCAGCTTTTGACAACCTTTATTATTTCGTTTATCTGCTATTCATAGCGAGATGTAAACATCTTACTTCCCAGTGTGATCCTCAAATCAACAGTGGGCCAGTTTAAAATATTGGGAATCAATATGTTATAAAACATCAGCCAGTACTAAAAAGACAGAGGTAGAGCAAATTCATTGAATGTCACATAAAAAATAAACAAACACAGACAGATAAAAAAAATGTTGCAAGATCATAAATAAAAGGACAAGGAATTAGAGATAGATATTTTTAAAACAATAACTTGACAGGGGAAAATGTCCCTGCACTGAATACTGAGCCACTTCCAGCAGGGAAAGTGATGGTTTTCCTTTAGGTACAAATCAAAATAAATAGTTTAAAACAAATCTCTTAATTTAATAGAAAATTTACATGGTAATAGAGCTCATTACTATTACTGAGTGGTGAGAGCAAATAATATGGATGGAGAAAACTTGGTTCAGCTTCAGCTCAATGTTTAAATTGATTGGACTGGATATTTCAGGCTGAGGGTAGAGGTGGGGAACAGCATTCCCAGCTTAGGCAAACAGGCATCATGGACATCTTGCAAAACAAGAAAATGAACCAAACCTCCTGCTGTTCTTCCCCTTCTCAGGCCTCCTTCTAGTCACTGATAAGTCTATATAACCAGAACCAGCCTAAAAAAAATTTTTTTTGGCAGAACCATTTTCCAACTAAAAAAATAAAAGAAGTAATTTTCCTAAATTTTGCAGGAAAATGCTACTTAAAAAAAATTATTTGTTTTCAAAGGTATAGAAGTCCATACTGGTCAGTTCAAATCTGTGTTTATTGTTTTCAGAGATCTAGCAATATTTTGTTTATATATAATAATTTTGATTATTTGAGAATTTCACACTATGTCATTTTAACAGATACTTAAAGAAATTCTAAGAGAAAAATATATTTACATGTTTTACCTTGTAGGGCAACATTTTGCCATGTGCAAAATGAACTGATCAGAAACTAACCAAATTAAATTATGGGCTACAATTTCACATTTTTAAAAAACTTATTTTTGAAGACTCATTTTTGGGTTTTTCTTTTGCTAAAGATCTGAAACAAATGTTCTCAAACATGAATCTTTTTTCTAACCAATCATTCTCATTTTTCTCATTCTCAAATAACTTTCAATTTTACAACTAAAATAAACTAACCAAGAAATGGATATCGAGGTTTAAAGAAAAAGGGGAATTTGCAGAAGGAAGGAAGAAAAATGAGGAAGAGGAAAAGAGGATGAAAAGGGAAGAACTGGAATTCAGAGGTTTGGGTCAGAACTTTCTGTAGCTTACAGAGAATAAAACATCATTTCTAGTGACCTTCCCTACTGTGAGCCTTGTTGTCCCTAGAGATCAGCACTGGTCCAATAATGCATTATATCACAGCAGAATAAAACACACCAAGATGTAAACTCAGCTCCCTTATTCCTACAACTCCTATGAAACATTTGTCTTCTGCATCACTTCATTTACCTTAAACATTTAGTTGTCACTTACTATAAAATTTCAATAAGTTTTTGTTTGGTAGTGAAATTTTTGTGTCTCTCTTAAAGATAACTTCACTTTATCTTTAAGAGAGACACAAAATTTAAAGTGGCAATTTGAAGGGAGAAGTTTCTTTAATTTTAAAAAAAATCTCAGTAAAAGAAGTTTCTGAAAAGAAGCTCTGCATCAGAAGAATTAAAATGTTTCCAGATCTTGCTGTTTCTTCTCTCAGATTTCATGCCTCAGTTTGTCAGATCCAATTCAAGTTTGCCAATGGAATCACATCATACATTTCCTCCTCTATGATGTCATTTCGAGTCAGACTGACAATGCTGGCACAACAAGTACAGATTATCCTTCACTGGAATTGATCTACTGCACCTCCTCTCTCATTTTTTTGGGGGGAAGTCTGCAGAAAAGAGCATTTTTATTTTTTTTTTTTTTCATTAATTGCCTCAGTGTAAGCCCTCTTTATCTGGCTACCTCCTTCTTCTATCACTTAATGCAACTCCTTTTCCTCTGTGCAGAAGCATTTGCACAGAGCCAAATCTCAGTTCAGCCATTGCCCCCGTGGACAGCAATGATTGCTCTGCAAAGAAAAACTCAAGTCGAGGATGGGACCAAGGCTTTTTTCACAAGGACTTCAGCCCTGTTTTTGGATGTGACCTCACATCTTCTGTGCCACAAAATCCGCCAGCAAGATTTTGTCCCTTCCACTGGACTAGAGCTGCTCTTTCTGGTTTGATTCCTTCTCTTGTGACTTCTGACAGTTTTGGGTTTGGGCTTTTTCCAGAGGAGGAGACAGGGGTTGAAGACAGGGAGTTTCTTTTCAGCATGTGGAATCAAACACTGCAATGTGATTATAGTCCTAAGTTTTTACAGCATGCCCACTGTGTGCATACAAGCCATCCATCTCCTTTATTGCCAGTTTCAGGATGGCATCTTTTCCCTACAGGAGATTCAAACCTGACACCAACTGCCTTCCAATCCCACAAACACAAAACAAGTTCAAGTTCTGCTGGCTTTCCTCATTTAAAGATTTTTTAAGAGATTTTTGAAAACAACAGTAAACACCAAGGGGGTAAAATAGCAAGTTCCTTAATTTCACTTGCAAAGAGGTGGCACTTGGTAATCCCTGAGGAGCTCTTTGAAACGTTGGCTCCTGCTTTGGTTTGACCTGATGAGTGTCAGATTGCAAAGCAGCAGCTCCACCACTTGAAATAGAAAAGAATAGTTGAGATACAAAACCAATAAAAGCGAGATCACCTTTCAGTTTTCCTGACACTAGAGGGCAAGCCCATTTTAGGTAACGCTACGCTGGATGAAGAATCTTCAAACATGTTTCCCTAAAAGCAAATAAACTGTGCCAACTCTCAGCCACTTCTATCTCCTCATGGGCTTCTCTGGCTTCTGAGGTTGAACAACTCTGCTCAAGCTGATGGAACTAAGAGGGCTAAAGAGAGCAGTCAGACCCTACATCTTAAATAAAACTCTCAGCCCCCACAGGGAAGGTTCTGATATTAGTGATGGATAACAATAAACTGCAATCTTAAGGACTTTTCCCTTATCTTTACAGGTATTTTTATTTCAATACCCTAGACTCCTAGTATTTATTGCAAGAATATTGATTGCCCAGTGGTCAGCAAGACAGAGGATGGAGAGAGATGTGAGAAATGTGTGAGGAAATACTTCCCCTGAAATTAACACCTCATCTCACCATTTCACCCACTAATACAAAATGAAAAAAAACCTTGTTCAACCCATGTCTCTCACTGCTTTGCAGGCTCCTCCATGGTGCCTTCCTCTTCACTGAAAAAATCAGACACCACAGCTCATTAAGCCAGACTTTGAAAGACAAGAAAGCTTGCAGACTCCCTCACTTCTCTGAGGTTAACATTTCTTTAATAGAAGACAATGGTCTTGTGGTTAAGCCACAAACTTGCTGTCAGGGGACCTTGGTTACAATCCATTAAACACAGACTGTGGAAAGCCATATTACTTATCTTGCCTTAACTACATTTTAAACAAGGCCAAATAAGTTTGCTTTTCCACTGGATAAGGCCAGGGTAACTGAGGCACAACATGGATGCTGTGCTTCCTGCAAGGACAGCCTCCTAGGGATAATTGATCTTTGGGTGCCAAAGGTGAATAAAATAATTTTATAAAAATTATTAATCAGATGAAAAATTATTAATAAGATGAAATTGCCAATTTATGTAACAAAACTAATATAACAGCAAGTGTAATTTAGAGAGAGGATATAACATCAGTCATCTACACATGGATTTAGAAACTAAGTTGTACCTATTTTCCAAACACCTTGCATGCAGGTGTGACAATATTTTGTTCAAGAGATACCTGGGTTTACCATCATTTTAGTCACTCAAATGAGTGATCTGAGGGATTTTTAGCCTACAATCCCCCAATCCAAAAGGACACAGCTCTCCATTTTCTCCTAAGGCACATGCAATCTATATGTAGGCATCCTTTGTGACCTGTAGCCCCTAAAATATCACTAGACAATTGGGTTTAGACACCTGAGCCTCCCATCTTTATTTCCCCAACAGAAATATTTGGAAAATAGAATCAAGAAAGCTTCTTATCATTTCTTATTTATAAGCTACAAATCAGGACAAAAATCACCTCAACGTTGCAATTACTACACTTCAGCTAAATTACCCAGAATTATACATGATGCTCTAATATGTATTTCCCATGTCACACCTATTAACAATTACCATCATGCAGAGTAACTGCTTTGCATACAATAACATCTGCAAACCTTGTCTGCTTCCAAGCACAGACTCAGTTTGGAGCTCAGACTCAGGCATTGGAATATCTCAATTTAATAGCAGAGTGCTACAGTCCCTAAGACTTTAAAAACTAAAGGAGGCCTAGAATAAATGTGTACAACTACAACTGAGAACAGCAGGAGGCAATTCCACTACCTCACTTCTGAATTCTGCAAACTACTCTGAGCAATGTTCAGTTATGTCTTGCATAACATTTTATCATAAATAATTACAGCTTAACTACACTTGGCAAATAAACTCACAAAGCATTTGCTATAAAGCTAAAAGCCATATTATTTGCTAAAAGATCTTTTGAAATTTTTTGCTTATTCACCAGATAATTTCAAAACCCTCAGCAACTTATAATAACCTCCTTAACAGTTTTTGTAGAACAACATGGGGTTTTCATAACATGAAGATTAAAAGTATGTGAAATCTAACATATCATTGGTAAAGCTCTCTCACATGGAAACTACTTGAATTAAAAGACTTTTCTTTAACAACATATCAAATACTTGGAATCTAACAACACATTTTTCTGGGCAGGTTTTAGACCGATCTAGTTGGAAACAATAGCAGTGCTGTCATCTCAAGTTTTGTAGGAAGAATTAATTTGTCAGCAGAGTTTTGACAAAAATATTTTTTCTGTTTCAGTATGTTTCCCAATTTTGTCACTCAAATTAAGAAAAGATCTTAGCATTGCTTGCAGAGACTTAAAAAAGAAAAAAAAAATCAGACTTAAAAATACCTGATGAGTAAAGCTTCCATACTCTAGCAGTTACAGGATGATATTTTGTGCATTTCAGACTAATGATGGCACTTTTCATCTCTCTTATTTTGAGTGTAGTGCCTCTCTATCCTGCCATATATTGCTGCTGCTTCAAATGATTAATTCACCATAACACCTCATCCATGGAGCCATTTTCAGCCTGTGGTGCCTACACCCTGCACACAGTCACTGTGAAGTCAGTGTGGTGTTTTTGGGCTAGTAAAGATCTTTTACTACTGAATCAGTGCATTAGAATATGCTCTGTAATAGCTGCTGCAAAAGCCAGCAAAGAAAACAAAAACCTTATCTTTTTAACAAAAAAACTCTGTACCATTTGTGCATTACTCTACTGAGGCCTTAACTCTGAATTACAATGCATTTGAGGTAAACCCTAAAACTTATGTCTGGGGAGGGAACTGATGTCCATTTGCTTCTAACTAAATAATCAAGATGTCAGAGAAAAAAATCTGCCACAGCAGTATTGCAGAGAGAAGAAATCTGTGTTTGGACCAATGTTGAAGTATCACAGGAGCCTGACCTTCCTGCTGCTCTCCATCTTCATCTATTTTTTTGTGCAATTTAGATTGCCCAGCAAGGAAGAGCTGTATTGGTTTGTCAGAGGAATTGTATGGCTGAGATGTATTTCAGGAGAACAAATTCATCTGGATTTAAAAAAATGGATTAGACTGCTGAACTCCAGATCTCCTTGTGAGTATATGCCATAATGGAAAAGTAGCAGATCAGTATCTATTTTGGTATTTCTTGTCTAAAGAAGTAAAAAAATATAAAATTCTTGTAGAAATGCTGAAATTTCCTACAGAAATGGAAATTCCAGAACATCTAAGGGGCCTTAATACTAGTGCTTGACAGAAATTATGCTGAGAGTTCCTTGAGACAGATTCTATTTGCAAGCTAAGTCTGTCTGCACATACAAGCTCAAATAGAATTTTGAGATCTTTAAGGCATTTTTCTAAAGCATCTATCCTAGATCACCCATGACATGCTCTAGATGGTCTAGCTAATGTACAAACAAAAGATAAAAGGAGCTCTCCTATCTCTTTCATAAAAAAAAAAATCAAAATTGTTTCTCCTTAAGACTGTTCCTTTTGCTTTCATTAGAAATTTAATTTATTGTGAATAATAGGCTTTCATTCTCTCTTTAGATGCTGATGCAATGCAGCCATCCCAGTCTGAAGAGCAGCTCCTAATTCCACTTTCTGTGCAAATTCAAAACAGCCAGAAGATGAAGCATGCAGCCACACCAGCAACTGAAAGGCAAAGCACAATTCTGGAGAGCAACTGACCATTGTGTCTGTGGCCTGCCTGCTCAGGAGCCAGCCAACAGAAAATCACCTCAGTCCATATTTCCAGCCCCAAACTGCCTCTAGCACCACTTCTGATAGCACAGCAGGGACAGGGGCTGGCAAAAAACCCATTTTTCTTGTTGGGGTGGATATGAGCTGGGTAAAAGCAAGTACACAGTCTCATCTTTGTAACAGAATATTCACAAAAATCAGCAGAAAATGTTGGTAAGCCATGGCACCAACTGGGCTCCTCTTTAGTGGAGGAAGAGGAAAATTTGGAAGCATTTAATTCACTTATGAATCAGATCTGTGGAGATGCTTTTTCCCTACTACACAAGTGCTTCCTTTTATTGAAACCAGACTTTACCCAATAACAAAAGCTGCGAGGTGCACAATAATCAATAACTATTGCAAGGTAGATTTGCAAACCCCTGCCAGCTCATCAAAACTCAGAAACCCAAAGAACCACAAATTATGAGAAAAGAAAACCCATGGAAAAAGTGTATACTTCACAGAGTGAGTTGGCACACTACAAAGGAAACAGCAAACAAAAAAATTAAACCAGATTTATGTGACAAGATAAATTGTGCAAGAGAAGAAAGTCTTTGCAACTGTATCTCTTCAACTTTTTACTCTATAATAGCTAAGTTATACCTGGCAATTCAGCCACATTTTACTCTACAATTACACATGAACAAATCCTACTTCATATTTATGTGCATGGGTACCAAGTTTAAATATTCAAAATGCTCTCAGCAGCCACAGATTACCAAAAAAAAAAAAAGTGTATTTTCTGAAAAGCAGGTCACCTCTTCAAATAGCTAAACGTGGTTATGTCTGTCTGGCTTTCACTATTCATCTCAAAAAATGTATTTGTCACTTACAAAATATTTCTGGATGAAATACAATATTGTTTGGAACCAAGCTCTGTAGTTGAGATAAAACGTGGAAAGTGTTAAACATCAATATTCACTGAGCTTCCTTGCCAAAAATGACACCCTGAAACAGGTGTTTAACAATAGAACAATGATGTCTTTCATCAAAATGGGGTTTCAGAGGCACAAGTTTCTGTATTCCTTGAAATCACATTTCAGAGCTCTTACATTTCCTATATCTGTGGTTTTAGGGAATTGGTCTTAGGAAAAAGAGAGAGGGGGCATATTCCTCAGTCAAGGTCATACAAAAAAAAAAAAAAAAGGTTTTGACACTGGCTTGTGAAGATCAGTTTCCAGACTTCAACTAAGTTTCTCTACTTCTCCTAACATGAATATTCCACTTATATCTTTAAAACATTATCAATAGAAGTTCACTGATATAAAGAGTCAGAAAATGCATGGGTTTACTCCATTTACAGAAATAGTAGATTATTTTTTTCTAATGCAGCAGAAAGGAGAAATTGCAATTCTATGTATTAAAAGGATGTAATGCTATATATAATAATATAAAGGTATTGTCAAGTAAATATTAGGCCTTGACTGCAGAAGCAGCTTGTGCAATTCCTCAATATTGTAATTGCCAGCTTTATTTTCTTACACCCGAGCCAAAGACTGCATCTTTGGGAAATTTACAATTTGCACTATTTATCGAGACAGTTCCAATTCCTTTTTTATTTGTTTTCCAAAAGTACCTATTTTTTACCTGTGCTGACCAGTGCAAAATCAGCTCCACTAATGTTTATAAAATACCACATTATTGTTAGATATCGAATCCAAATGCAAGCACTGCAGCTTCTAACAGATAGGAGCTTGATGGAATCTGTCTGAAGATTGCAGGTGTCCAGATTGTCTCTGCACCTACTCTGGTAATAGCCCTTGACACAGAAGAAAGAGAGCTCAGCATTTTCCAAAACTTTCTCAAGCTTTGACATTTTAACAAGAGCATAAAAATATCTCTCTCGCCTTTAATTTTCAGGTTTATTATGAGCTTAATAATTATAAACTCAGAGGAAATCCAGGCAGTTGCCTATTAACATTTAAGGTAGTGATGTGCTGCAAAGATTGAACAAGTGAAGGATAGTATTGATGCAATTTTTTTGTTTTTATTTTTTTCCTACAGTGCCTAGACCTAATGTTTAATCTAGTGCATAAATAGGATGCTAAATGATCAAGAGGGCTAAAGTGACTCTGGCAAACACAAGCAATCCTTCCCAGCTCTTCAGCAGTGTGATAAAATCTCTTGTGGTTCTGTAGCAATTTTTGTCAGTAAATCTACAAATGCTTCATTAAGGTGGTAAATGTTAGATACAGAGACACACATAAAAATCAGCAGGTTAGTGGCAGGTCTGGGAGCACAACCAAGAGCAGCACTCTGTCCTTGGTAAAGCTGCCTGAGGAACACACAGGGGGCTCTGGACAGCAGAGACAAACCCAATATTGATGGATATGGTCCTGCACTGCCCCAGCCCTGTGCAGAACACACCTCCCACCCCTGCACAGTCTGTGGGTGACAGCACAGGTGGGACCAAGCCAGGTCCTTGGTTTGCTGCCTCTGCCTGGGACAGGATTGGTGACCAGAGCTCCACAAGGGGAAGGGAAATGATTTCCTTCCTGGAGAATTCCTCCCACCAGGCTCCATCACTGCAGCATGGTGTGAGGAAGCAATCCTTTCTCATTGCTTAGCTGAGAGCAATTGCTCTTCTGACTATGTTAAAAAATGAATTTTCTTCTTACTTAAAGATTCATAACCCGAAGAGGAAGTTGCTGTGCATGTGCTTTTCTGCTCTCTGTAAACAGCACACAACAGGCTCCTGTGTAAAGCAGGACTGGAGATTTGGCCAAGGTCAGGAAGGTGTGTACTGTACCCTCACTTCTTCCTTTAACAGATATATTATTCTATTAGATGGAAATAGTACCAGGGCAATTCACCCCCTCCTGGCTTTCCTATCTATGTGTGAGCATCTTTGAGAAGTGGGATTAGAGAGAAACCTGCAGGCATATTAATAAATAAACTTCACATGCTGTTTGATATTAAGTAAACATACCACTAAATATTTCTCTAGGGGCTTGTGATCTCATAACCCATGGACTTCTAATTTGGTTACCTGTGACATGTGGTTCTTAGCCCCAGGGTTCCACAATGAATTAATTCTAAACCACTTTTTAAAGTTTAACATACTAAGATAAAATAAACATATGTTCTTGAAAAAAAAAACTCAGTTCACTTTTCTTTATAGGTAATCTGAAGTGCTACTATTAAAAATAAAGTAAAAAGGAAAGATAACTGGGGATTCTCAGTCAGAGGGACACACACAATCCTGATATAAGTTAAGAGTGTAGAACCTATCCTGGGAAAAGGATTTGGCTGTGGATCACAGAAATCTCCCTTCACAGAAACCCTGTCCTCTGTTGTTATAACAAAAAGAGCTCCATTTTAGGAAAATGGGTATTTGTCCAATTTTTCATGCATACAAATATTCTCAGTCCTTTCTGTCTACCTGTTTGACCATTTATCCCTCATTATAGAGGATGAAAATTTACTATTGAAGAATGGTTAATGGAAATATTTTTATAAAGTTTTTGAGGTGAGGGATTTTTTTTTTTCCTGTAAGTGCATCTTGATTTTGCAAGAGGTGTCTCTGCTTGACATGGATCAGACAGCCTGGGCTGGATATTCAGGATATTACCCAGACTACAACTCCCCACAATGGGCAGTGGTCTGGAGCTCTCACGATTTCAGATTTCTCTTCCATATGACAAGAAGCTGTGTGGAATCCCAGGAAATGCAATTTATCCAGACTCCCAAGGGAAAGGGAATGTGAGACATCAGCCTCAGGAATTACAACTGAATCCTGAGAGTGCTGGCAACAAATTTTCTGAGTTTGGTTAGATTTTTCTACCTAAGGATTTTTTCTAAAACAGATAGATGCTACAGTTTCCCTATTCTGATCAATTTTGCTTCAGTTACCAAATTAGTTTTTTCAACCTCAGTCTGCAGTAGTTTCTTTCTCTAATTTGCAAAATACTCTTTACAATCAATGCAATACAAACATGGGAAAAAAGCCCTACATATTTGCCTCAGTTCCAATTTAAGATCATGACTTTGGAATTAACTGCAAAAGGTTTAGAAATAAAGATTTTAACTTGGAACAAACCAAGTTTGATACACTGAGCCCATCACCTTCTTAAGACAAGAAGTAGAACATTGATATCTACACTTGAAAAGTGGTGAAACAGGAATATCAAAATTACAGAGCTGTTAGTAGAAACTTAACATTTTTCAATTAGGAGCAGGGTGTATAAAACAGGGTGTTTGACCACAGGCCATCATTTTTACCTCCACAAAAGGGATTTATTTGAAGCTAAATCTGGACTAAAAGTCATCAAACCAAAAAAAGTATTCCATTTCATTAAAAACAAACAAACAAACAAAAAAAAAACCACAACAACAACAAAAAAAAAAAAACAACAACTCAACCAACCAAAACCAGTGGCTCTGGACTCAAAATACTTGATTTTTATGTATTTCATAACGTAATTCAAGAAAATTACTTCTGAGTATTTCATTTACTCTTGGCCCCTTTTTATGAAGGAATCTAGTCAATGTTCAACATCCCATGAAAACTAATTACTCTCATTTGAAAGACACTTGAGTAAGTCAAACTTTTAATACAAGTCTTTGGAGCTCCTGTTTGGATGAGGACACTAATGCAGCCTACATTTGATATTCTTCAGAATTTATGGGGTGCTTCATGCTACAAACTCTATGTTTACCATCAGTCTGTATTTTTTCTTCCATTTTGGGGAAGCAAAGTGACTATTATCACAGTTTTTCTAACTGAAAGCTGAGGAAACAGACTGAGATAGCAAAGATCACACAGGACAGGCCAGGAATGGAAGGCAGGTGCTTGATTAGCTCAGTGAATTAAGCAAAAGCTTGAGAGAATGTACCCTTACCTCAAGATAAATAATAAAAAAAAATTAAAATAAACCTTTTAACAGCCCATGGATTAAAATTTGGCTGTTTGTGAAGATGTGTTTTTAGGATTAAGACAGGAAAAGACTCCAAATACTTGACACATTGTTTATCCTAAAAAGAAAAAAAAAAATAAAAGGCAACTGAATACATTCTCCACAAATGTAACTGGACTATATTTGTAGAAAATAAAACCTGCCTAGAGCTCTAATCACCATTTAGCTTTGCTCAAAATGGACAGTCTTCCCAAGATGAGAGAACCATGTCATGTATCTCAATAGTTTATTATTTTCTACGTCCGCCTCATAAAGAAAGTTAAAATTTCCTCAAAAAAAAATAGATGAGCTATAAATGCATACATGACAGAATCAATTTTTCTTTTAGCTAAAGGGCATAATATACAGCAGTGTGTCTCCTGCTGCTGAAGGGAAATGACTGTAACATCACTCTACTGTCCCGTGGATGAGGAGCATCAAAGAGCTCAAGGAAAGGGACAGCTGGCAGGGAGAGAGCAGGACAGACAGAGCTGCACTTGCAGGGTGTACTGGAAGGGATTGGAAACATGACAAATTTTGTAAAAACCTTTTGTGGATTTGCCTTGGAACCCTGTCCAAACCTCGTTCCTCTGTCATTTGAATTAAGCTAAAAATTGCACTGACAGCCTATTTTAAAGGGAAATTGAACATTATAAAGAAATTTTTAAAAAAATCCCGAAAACTAACAAAACCAACAAATAAAAACACCTCATAACAAAACAAAGATCAACAGCATACTAATGAATTTTAAAACCAAACTAAACTTTGTTCTTTCTGGACCTCTCTAACGAGCAGGTCTCCTAATGGCCCCTTTTGACCACTGCACTGCTCTCAGAGTTTTTCCAGAGACAATTTATATGAAATAAAACCTAATGAATCTCCAAAGCTGTACTTTCTTGACTTATTACATTAGCAGGACCTCTCATCTGATTGGGAATTTTGAGAGAATCACAGAATTCATTAAAGCAATTTACTGTATAATGGTAGATGGCTAAGATAGATCCCTACTAATGAGATGAACATTAATTAAATAAATTGTAGAATAGAAGTGAACTGTTTAGCTGAGTCAAAAAGCCTTGCAAACAAGCCTTGCACTACAAGTCTGAATTCTGTTCAACCACACATTTTCCTCAAATGAAAGCACCTTTTTTTTTTTTTTTTTTATTGTTGAATTATATATTGGAAATGGAGCTCAGCAAGATTCAACTTTAGTATCAGCAGAGATCCAGCTCAATGACAAAGTAAGATTGCCCTCAAAAGAAAACCAAAAAAAACCAAAAACCAACCAAAACATAAGTTTCAGAATGAGGTCTCCCTCCTGGAATCTGCAGGTTGATTTAATGACCCAAAAAACAACTGCAATATTACAGAAGAAAATGTAAAAGAAAGGTTCATGTCCAACTTTCAAAACACACCTTAGTTTTACATTATCATTTCCCTTTTCCAATATCTTTTGCCTACTACCTAAGCATCAACCCTTTCTTTGGTGTGACACAAAATAAGAGAAACTGATAAAAACATTATTTAATATCTGATGATGAACTCCCAAGGACAGCATTAACTTCAAACTGATTCAATTTTTTTTGTTTGTTTGTTTATATAAGTCCATTTCTGAGACACCAGCTTGGACAAAATGAAAACTCAAGTTTTTTGTTCCATAGGGCCCATTTTACACCAAGCACCTGAAGGTGAAAAGAGCACACATCTGTTAGAATGACATTCTAGAAGTCAGATTTTTCTTTAGGCACCAGCATAAGGTTTAAAAAAATATACACCTATAAAAGTCACAATCCAGTGGTAGGTGGGTTTAAATTAGAAACAAGGTGGTGTTACTGAAATAACAGAGGATAAAGAAAAGGAGGAACAGGATAGCCAAAACTTTAAGGTGTCCTAGACACACATTCAGCAAGGAGTTCCCTGGTAGTAGGACTCAAATTAAATGTTGAAGTCCACAACATTTTAGAGCCTGAGCCAAGCCAATGTACACCACCCTTGATTTTCAACATGCTTGATGGTGTTATACACACTCTGACTCCTTCCTCACCAAGTTCACTCTCTCAAAAGCCTTTTCCTCTAGGCCAAAGAGGGAAAAAAGCAGCAATGTTCAATCCTGAAACTCCTCCTTACAACCAGTGCACAGGAAGTTTCTGTAAAACAATTGACAGCTGCTTGTTCTGAAATATATTTTACATAGATCATCACACAGGAAGATGCATGAGGCCAGCCAGGTAGAGACCCCAGCCAGACTTCTGCTGACAGGGAGTGATGTAAAAGAACAAAATAGTGAGGTAAAGTCCTGGATTGGGTGTGATTTTGAAAGCTGAAGTGAGCATCCTTGTCTGCTCAATGGAAATAACATCAATCAATCAAGCTTAGATGAGTCAGGACAATAGTAAAAATAAACAGGCAAATAAGACACTTTTCCATAAAAGGGGAAGTCAGCTGAAATATTTTTCTCGGAAAGAACTCAAAATTTTCCATGAAATGTGACTTTCTGTGTGTTAAACTGCATATAATTATACCTAACTTTATCTCAGCCAAAAGAACACAAAATTGTCTTGATCCTAATGGAGAACTTCCTCCTCCATTTTTCTCCCTAATATTTTTAGCTTAATAAAACTACTGTGAGAAGTTTTAGTAGAGAGGCATTTTTTCCTGACTATTATACACACATGCATAGCAGAAGGCATCTTAAAAGTTATCATTATCATTCAATCATACTGAAAAAAAGTTTATGTATTGCATGTGTGCCACAGAACTCCTTCCACAAGAGGATTGAGACACCAAAGTCGTAAGAGGAACTTATTCTGACACTGCCTGTTCTTTGGATAAATAGAAGGCTCAGAGTTGTCAATACAGCACTTTTGCTACCCACTCGATTCTGTGCAAAATAAATGAGGATATTTTCCTCTTGCAGCATGTATTAAATCCCATTAGCATTAATGAGAGCTACACGTGAGTTTGGCGGGGAGCACGCACAAAGTGCAGAGCAGACACTTTCCAAATTCTCAGCCCTCCCTTCTATCTTCCAGCCATCTCTTCCCTGTGAAAGCCTTCACCATACAGAGTCCAGAATAAAAAAGGTAAATCAAATTCTCGTGCATACAAGTGTGTTAAAATGATGGGTTGGGGTGGGGAGGGGGGAATCTGAGGGCCTGATGTGCAAATAATTACTGTGCTTGCATTTAGCAAAGTGCCACCAGTTAAACTCCCAGACAGCACTAATGCAGTAGGAAAGCTTTGAGTTGGCTGAGCAACTTTTCACAGCACGCTGGTGAAATAATAAATTGTGCTATGACCGATAACATTCAATAATTTCTGATATATTGCTACAGCCACTTTTTCCACAGTATAAAGCTCATATTTCTCTGTCATATTAGCAATTTCCATATTGCTCTTGGAGTTAGTAGGGAGAAGTACATCACAGGAGTAACAAAAGGAAGCTGACTTATTTAAAATAATAAAAAAAAGAGAGAGAGAGAGGAAAAAAAAGTCAGGAATTTCTTTTTTTTTTAACTTCCACAATACACCAACTGATGACTACAGGAAAAAAAGAAATACAGCAGCTGCTACAACATTGCTTCATTACAGACCCAGCAGAGTAAGAGTCGTGGATCCATTTTGCCTTTTTCTTGCTTGATAATATCACTAAAGCATTAATGGAATCCTTACGCTCCATTGCTACGGTATGAATTTATCTACAGTGTATTCTTTATGGGTTTGAGTACAGATATGTTATTTTTCTGTATAGGGAGGTGGGGAAAAAGGGGCTTCTCTGCATCTGTTAAAAAATACATTCCCTATTAGTGGAATATTGGTGAGGAAAAAAGTAAACTTTCATACAAAATCAAACAGTATTGATATTCAGAGTAAGTTACCCAAATGAATGAGAAATTAACTTGGAACATAACTATTAGGCAAAACTTTGTTGACCTGGACTTAAGTTATCCTTCCAATCTCGATTAAAACTAGCAAGATACAGGACATACTATTGTTGTTATGGCTGGAAAACATATCCTTATATTAAGGGAATTAACCTTTTGAACTTGTTATTGCCATAGGATGTCATTGTCCTCTTTTGATTACAACACTGCAAACGTTTTCTGATTATTATCTACTTAAAGTTTTATTTATTACCATATAAAGATAGGTGTTGAATAGAGCGTAAGAAAGTTCTTCTACAAAATTTTTAAGCCTGATTTTTGGCATAGAGAAAAACTTATTTAAAAAAAACCCACAGAATCATTATGATCATGCTCTTGAACACACAGGTCTGGAGAGTGTTTACACACATCAGGCTAACACTGAGAGGGACAAGAGCTCAATTTTTCATGTTTCAAGAAGAGCAAATTTCCAGAGTATAGGAAAGAAATCAGTGACAGTGAACATTTTATTTGCTATCACACAGTCACCATCAGTTTTTCAGGTCCTAAGTAATTTAGAGGGAAACCTATCTGTGTTATTGCCTAAGGAAATCAGTGTCAGAGCAGAACTCAAAACACACAGAAACAAGGCAGTGCATGTAAATGTTCACTTCAGAGGGCTAAGTCTAGAGGATGAGATCCTTTGGACCTAAGAATAAAGCCTCAAATGTCATTGCAATGACTTGTGAAAACCACAGGTTGAAAAAGTCACAAGAGGTTGATTTATTCATCCAAAGGCTTGCCTGTATGAGATTTAAGACATGCCTTTGCTGTAACTGCTCTGTAGTACCTGGCCTTTCCAAACTAACAGCTGCATTTACTGAGAGTCAGGTGAGGAGGGGACACAAGGAGGGGCAGGAAGGAGGATGCTCTCCCATATATGAGCACAGCTATCAACCAGCTCACCCATCCCCATCTGCCTTACATCCTGCCCCAGGATTTTCTGGGGTTGGAGGCACACAGGTGATGCCTCAGGTTTAGCTTTAATATTTTTCACATTCTGTCCTGCTTTAGTGTACGGGTCTGGTCTTCACATGAGGGGATGGTGAGCTCTGTGCACAGAACAGAGACACAAAACAATTCCTGCTCCAGCTGGGGACCAAGGACAAATGATCCAAATCTCAGCCCAGGAGCACAAACCCCGTGGGCTGGAGAGAGAAAAACAAGCAGGGTGGGACTGTCTGGGCTAAAGCTGGGATGGGACAATGAACTGCAAGATGCAAATGGAGCAGAATTTATAAAAGTGAGAGACCCCATGACCAGCTGTTCATTTTGTGACCATTTTAGGTTCTGGTGCCCAAGGTGGATCCATTGAGGAGATCCTCTAAATAAATCCCTACTTTATTCTTTAGCTCTGTCTGGTCTCTGTTCTAGGTCAGCCTTGACAAGGCATCACAGGCACAGCAACAGAAGTCAGGAAGAGCCATTTGCTGTTGGCATCCAGGGATCAACATCCTCAACACCTTCAAGGCAGGTGACACAGTGCTCAGACTCTCAGCACAAGCCACATGCCAAATAAAAACCTGACATGGTATTGCCAAGCAGAGGCAGCTCTCAGGCCAGCTCCTGTGACACCATGAAACATTCCTGGCTGAATGTTTGCATTTTTGCCCAAGTTTATTTGCCTATCTTGCAGTTTAACAGAGGGAGAAAGAATTGCTACAGTGTACAGCATGATAACCATCTAGACACAGTTCATTTATAAAATAAACTTTAAAAACAAATTAAAATATCTGGCTTGTGCTAAGTCACAATTACCTGCTGGTTTCTGCTCAAAATCTACCAGATTAATAGGCATAACCCATTATTAGGTAGAGATAGCTTAAGAACCTGTATGAATACACCCCATCTAAATTAAATTCCTGTGAGATGCCCTGCAGATATCCTTTGAGGAAAGAACAGTGTTCACTTTGGGCATCTCCCTTCCACAGGGGAGATTCTGAGATTCTGCTGCTTGATGTGGCTAAAGTTTTTGGAAGAACTTGCCCAGGTTCCTTCTACATAATGAGCCAGAGAAGAGTTTCCTTGAATTCCAACACTGCCTTAAGAGTAGAAATTAAAAAAATTCTAGAACTGACCATTTTTTTTTAAATAGGTGTGCTATGCAAAGAGAAAGGCTTGAATTGAAAGAGGCAGCTTGGCTTAAACTGCTTTAAAAAAGTGATAAAATAACCAGCACCAACTGTCATTTCTGGCCACAGAGATTTCTTTTCTATGACCAGTCAGGCCAAAAGGCTGAGGAGTTTGGCCAAGGTGTTAAAAATTCATGAGCAGTTGGAAGAGGACAGGCACAGTTTTGAGAGCTTCAGAGAAGCCTTGTCCATTTTGCAAATTTAGAGTAATATCTATATTACAGATGTACTTTAAAATTTTAGATCTTGTGCTGACAAGCTAAAATTTAGATGTATTGTTAATTCAGGTTTACAATGAATCTGAAGCATATTGGGAGTTAATGGTGTTAATAGCTTTGTGCAATGTGTTTCCTATCTATTACTTCAAGTCATTTCTTAAAAATACATTTGCAATGATAAAAATCACCATTCAGATTTACACTGATTAAAGAAAAGCCTTACTGATAACAAACTTGCACAGACAATCCAAATTAATTGTTGGTTTGATTAAAATCCAGCATGTATATGATAACTATGAGCTCTTCTGGTCACACTGTGATTCTCAAGCAACACAGATGTGATAAGTGCTCATTTTTAATCTGGTACAGTTTGCATGTGCTCCAGTATCATGTTGGGAGAGAACATACGTTTGAATAAATTAAATATCCAGCCACTGCCTCAGGATTCCCAAAACCAGAGGTAGATGGAGCTCATTGGAGGGAACAAGAGAATAATGGGGGGAAAAAGATGCTCTAGTACTGTCAGCCCAGTCCTTACATCTGTCCAGGCAGCATTGTGACATCATTTTAATGTGTGCAGAGATGTAGCAATTTAGAGGAAAGAGCAACAAGAATTTGAAAACTACTGTGAGATTTTATGAGGTTTCTATCCAACTTTTTTTCCTATAAGGACCTACAGGTAACTACCACACTGAGAATATTCTGGATACATGCAGACATACAGGTGTATGAATAAAACAATGCATATTTCCATAATTAAAGACTATATTATAGTGTATAAGCAAGAGAGGACCAAATTCAGATTCCACTGGCATCTTCAATTCTAGTGCTTCCATTACTTATATTAACTAAATCAATCACTGCAATTACTGTAAATACAACAACTTATCACAATCTCATAATAAAAAAAATGGAATTCCAGGAGAAAAGCCTTGACTCATACCAGACTGTCAATAAAACACCCCACAGCTATGCAACTTCAGAGAAATAAGCTGTGGTTTACCTTCTCCAAAGAATTACCCAAAGCACTTTTCACCAAGTTGTTCTTCATGAGAGCAATCTCAAGGCTGCAACAAGCACTTCCTGAGCTCAGAAGAACACTGATGGGACACATATGGAAATATGCATCGTTTTATTCATTTAGCTGTATGTCTGCATGTATCCAGAATATTCTCAGTGCTCACAGTACTGGAAGTTTTCTTTGAGTTGATGGCATTGTCCAGACTCACACATTCAGTGAAACACTGCTTGTTTTCCCCTTCAGTTCTCTCTGCAACCACACTTCATGTCATCAACCCGTGTCTAACATGTTTTAGCATTATTTCTTCAGCCAAGCCCAGGGCAAAATAATCTCAAAAGTCGTCCTTTGTTCCCTTGTTTTTATACGGCCAATGCTTTTGCCAAACCCAAAATGTAATGTTAATGGCAATCTTGGGGTAGGGAACTGTGATGTTCCTCCAACTTCTGCCTTAAAATCTCAGTTCTGAGAGAGAGCCTGGTAGGCAATAATAAAGAAACTGTTGCTAAGAGAAATTACTTCTGGGGGCTTTGTGATAAGATTTCTTATGGGACAGTACCTGTGCAGTAACACAAAGCCAGTCCAATACCCTTTAATAATTTCATGTAAGAAAAATATAATTTCCTGGATCATACATCACACACATCTGCTTGCTAAGGGACGTGAAGAACAACACAACCAGCAAAAGCAGAAAATTTTAGAAAGATTTCTCCTGGCCTGATGCTCAGAGTAACACAGCACACTTTACTTACCTATAGATTTCAGCTATTCATCTATGTCTAATAGATAATCTAATAAATAAAAATAAACAAAACCAACCAAACAAGCCATACAATACTCATCCAAATTGAAGCCAAATACCACCTTCATGGTTTGAGATGTCAAACTGAAAAACTTTGGTTCAGCCAAATGAAAAAATTGCAACATGCCCTGAAAAACCTCACAGATTTTGGCAGTGGAAAAAGGACATTTCAGAAGCACAGCATGGCCCTTTGGTCACTATTGTATCATCCCACGAGCCCAACCCTGTTATTAACATTCATAGAAGATATATAATAGCCTTATTTTCCCTTTAGAAGAAAGCAACAGATGAAGAGATAAGAAAGAACATCTTCTGTTTGTCCTTTTAGGCCCAGCTTACAAAAACAGTCCTTGTCAGCTGCTCTCCCTCTTTTCTAGTGCAAATCTGTGTGTGCTATAGAGCCATCAGAAACAAAAATAATACAAGAAGTCATCAAACATTTGGCCATGAAGCATTTCAGCATCAAGAGACTGTTGTCTTGTGTTTTCAGCTTCTACCCAGAATATTTTTAGCAGCTTTCAGAATGAAAGGAGGACATTGCCAACCCTGCAACAGTTTAAAAGGAAAAAAAAAAAAGGAGAAAACAGACTAGACAAACAAGAACTGTTTCAGCAGGGTGAAAAAAATCTTTTTTTTAAATTCAAAGGCAGAATTTGAGGTATGGAGCAATTTCTCTCCCTGCTTTCTGAGTCCATCAGAAGAAACAGAATCAGCCAAGGTGAACATGAAGTTGGGAATCCTGTTCACTAATAACTATTACCTAGGTAACAAAACCTTTACAATCAAGATTCTTGTTCTCAAGGAATCTTTAATTGATTCCAGTTTTCTAATTAATCTGAAAGATGTGACCTAAGGAAGCAAACTGGTAAGAAATGTAGAAACACCCAATTAGGAGCAGCTCTAACAGGTAAGGATAGGGGTTCATCTACATCAAATATGCTAATGCAGTCACTGCATGATAAAATGTTCTACTCAAACAGTTTGTATAGTACTACCAACTGCCTTTTGGTTTGTTTTTTATTTTTATTTTTTGCTGTTTGGAGTCAGGGGCTTTGTTGGTTCCTGTTTTTTATGTTTTGGGATTTTTTTTTTTTTTGCAAACAGGTGCTGACAACCAAAACATCAGTTGCTGAAAGAAGCAGAGTGTCTTAAGAGGAAGTAAGAAAAAGAAAATTTGGAAATAAAAAGTAGTTATTATGTACTAAAAGCCAGAAGGTTGGGAACCAAGTAGCTTTGTGATGCTTTTACCTTAAAGATCAGAATGGGAGTTGCACTTTAGGTCTCAGGTGAAATGAGTTTGACAGATTAGGTCTGATTACCAGCTGTCACTGAACTACATCAGAACACAGCACACACACACACAGCTTACTACTACTAACTGTGCTCTCTCCTGACAATTTCCCTCTGGAGCAGACATGAAGATAAATGAACTGCTGTCCCCAGGGACAAGTGTCCCTCAATGAGGCAGAACAATACAGGCTCAAACACGCCACGGTGATGGTGACGCTGCTCCTCTTGACTGCTACAAACAGAACCAGAAGCCTCTGTGGCCACAACACAAACCAGGGCATTACTAGAGAATGGGTTAGGTAGGGGAGGAAATGCCTAGAAATCCTAAAGTTCTGGAAATTTTTTCATTAATAGAAAAAAAATAAAATTTTCACACTTTTCTCAGAGGGGGGATTCTTCTCTCTCTAGTGCTGCCTTGTCCTGGTCCCTGACTGTTCTTCAACAAAAAGCAGCATTTCTTGTGAAAGTAAGATATAAAGCACTTTCTAAGATAATTTATCTCACGTTCCCTGCTTTTCTTTCTATTGTTTTGTCTTTTTATCTTCCACCCCCCTCCCCTCCGTCCTACTTTTGCTATTCACCACAATTTTCTGAAATGAAACCAAGCCTTAGCCACCCTACTGATGCTTGCCCTATCTCTCACTAGATCACACCAGGATATCCTGCAATTCCCTTCCTTAAAATTGATTCCATTAGGAACAATTCTCTCAAAAGTTTGCTGTTGAGCATATTTGCTAGTGGGTATTTTGGAAGAGTAACCACTTTAAACACAAAACCATCATTATGTAGTATTTTTCAACTTGTCTTATCTAAATGACACTGCTTTGCATTCAAAGTCTAATCCATGATCAAAAAAGTCAAAAGCCACAGTAATGAAATTTAAAAAACAGGATTTCTCTCTAAAACAAAGTATCATCTGCACAAACACCTCAGAGAATCCCCCAAGAAATCCCTAGGATCGCTGAAATGTTTCTTGAATGCCATTAACATCCAACACCTTTGTACTTGCAAATAACCCATTTTTGGATGAAAGGTAGAAAATTTTTATGAACTGTGAAAGAAAACACCATCAAGAGAAGGACAGCACATGCTTCATATCCATACTTGCACCTGTAGCTAGAAATTTGTAGCAGAGGTTTAGTAACTGGGTCCTTTGAACAAGTGATCCTTAGAACATCGTTTTTATTTCTCCAGCCATTGTATCAAGAAATGAAGTGATGACCACACATTTGAACCACTGAAGGCAAAGAATTTACTCAAATCTGTCTGCAAACCCTGAGAAAACACTCCTCAGTCTTAACCTCTTGCTGTCAGGGAGTAAAATTACAATGGCTCTGGATGCCAGCAGTGGCACATTCCAGACAAACTTCAGCCCTGCTCTGTAATTTCCTCACACAAGGCTCTCCCCAAATTTCCTCCTTCTCCAATATTTTTTTAAGCCATATGCAATTTCCATGGGTGGAAAAAGAGCATTATTATATAAGCCTACAAGCATGGCCCTCACTAGCCAGGGTGGGTGCAGAGCCTCCAACTAGCTAGTACTGTAATTGTTTCAGAGATTCCCAACAGGATAACTGTGGTTACACAGCTTTTGCAAATGAAACCCACAGGTTATGCAAACGAAACCCTCCCTGTAGCTCAGCTCATTTCTGCTCACCCACAGACTGGAGCAGAGAGCTCTTCCCCCCCAGTGGCTCTGTTCATCTCCAGCTCTGAACAAATCACTATGCAAACAGCCCCAGGGCAGCATTTTACCCTTTGCACCGAGAGAAGGGAGCAGAAGATGCCAGAGCTTGAAACAGACTGAAAGACACACTTCACCAACACAACTATTAATATTTTGATCTAACAAGTGATAGACCAAGTTGGATAACAAAAGGATGCATCACTACTTAAGATAAAAGTACCTTTTAAATTAGGTTACTCTATAGCACGATGGCTAAAATGCTTCCTGTTCAGGTAATCAACCAAGTCTTCAGTTCCCAAGCAGTGTCTTCTGCATCCCTCTTTCCATGTAATTAGCTAAACCCCGAGTTTGAATCTTCCTATTAAGAAGCACATCATTACACATACTTTCCATTTATACAGGACAGCAATTCCTGTCTCAGAACAGTTCCTGCTTTTCATCCTCTTTTTAGTTTAATCAAATCTTCAGCCACCTCACCTTTCCTACTACACACCATGACACCCACCCTGCATTTTTGCAATTTTTCATCAATTGGACTTTAAAAGACAGAATCCAGATGGTTTTGCCCAACATTTTCTTTACCTTATTACCAGCACAATTCCAGCATAGGTGAAGGTCTGATTTTGACTTTCATCCTCGTGCCATAACTCAGGGCACGTTCATTACTAAAGTTTCAAATTTGGCCTGATATTTTAAACAGGTGTTGGAGGCATAAAACTGACCTCTAATTAATAATGAAAGCCAGAATTCTGGATGAGATAAGGACAGCATAAGTTTGGCAGCCCACAATGGAGAAAGGCACCAGCAGAGCAAACACACTATGACAGAGTTCAGGATTAGCAGTGCAAGTATTTTCTCAGCATTCAGTGACACAGGAGGCTGTATTATCCAAAAAAAGACACACAGGTAGTGGTCACTGATACACACAACATATTTGGCCGCTCTTAAATAGGAATTGTTGTCATTATATTGCAAAGGTTTCACATTGTTGTCTCCTTAAGGCAAGAGTTTCCTACCTCCTTGGTGTTTCTTGTGGGCAGCTCCTCCAAGCACTGACTCTTCCTTGTCCTCACAGCAGCCAAATGACTCCAGCTGCCTTCTCAACCAGCCACCCCACTCTTTTATAACACTCTTCTTATTGGCTACAGCTGTGGCTTGTTAAAGTCAGGCTTGCTCCTAATCTTTCCTAATTAGCCCAGCTGCAACTCTTTAGGGGTAAGATTACTTTCTATACCACCTTTATTTTCTTATATTCCATCCCCCTACAAGGAATGAGATCTCACATCATCCTGCCACAGATCAGCTGCTTGCTTCAGCCCAAGTCTGAAGAATCAGCTTGGCTGGGACAAAAGGAGGGTTTTAAATGTTGTGCACACTCACATGTGAATTACTGAGTGCCTTCATTCAAAGCAGTCTCTTCAGGCACACAGTTTATAAGGGTGGGCTGGCAAATCCAGGCAGGATACACAAAATCACTGACCTAGAAAGCAGAGCTCCCCTCATGACTGTCCGTGGCAACAGTTTGAGAAGGAACCTTTGAAAAATTCCATTTGAGGACAACAGGACCTGGCAGCTGTCAGCCCTGGTAGTCAAGTCAGTGGGGAGAAAGGCTTGGCCAGCCATGTCAGACCCTTGCCAAGCTGTGTGGGGCTGAGGCTCCAGCCAAACCTTCCAGCACACTGGACATAATTAATGCAGAAAAGGCCCTTTGCCCTGCAACAGCCTGAGAGGGGCTAATAGGGAAGCACTGTTGCCCTAATTTTATTCCTGGTTTATTTAGTTCCATGCACTATGAATGAAATTATGTACTTGCAAGATCTCAAGACAAAAAAATACATTATTTCAGTTTTTGCAGGAAAGACCCCAAAGCATTTGCTTGTTGATAATAACTAATTGTAAAAACATGTACAAACTTCACTGAGCCTTTTTTTTTTAACACTACAAATACCATTACATTCTGGAGACTGACACAAGAGATTCCTTCAACAGAAGATCAGAAATTGCTGTTGCAACAAAAATCCTGCCTTTTTAGGCATGTCTTCAGGAACTGTAGGAATTTGCATGCCATGGTAAGATACTCTGCCATTGAGTAACCAGGTTTTAGCTTAAGCAGCTGGTTAGGAGTGCAGGCATCCTATACAGGTAAAGGTATGGATATCTTCAGTGAGTGATTAAGAATGGAAGCCTACCAGAAAAGGTTCAAATTATTCTCAGAAGAAATCATCTCCTCTCAACTGACTAGCACAAATCTTATCTCCAAGACCCCTACAACCAGATGCTTAGGCCCTGTTTAATCTCACCTAGACAAAGTTATTTCAAATCTAGACAAATCTATCTCCCTTTGCAGGCAAGGAGGGGAGTTGGACTCCAAAATGCACCTATGTACTCATACCTACTGTGCTCCTTTGTTTGGAGACCAAAGAAATTGAGACAATTCACTTAATTTAGACACACAAATCTTGAGCTTGGTATGTCAGACAGGACCAACCCCACACTCACCACTTCATGGGATGAATCCCTGGACTCTCTCTAAACACTTTAGCTTTTCTTGGCTGACCATAAAGGTGTGCTGCAAACAATGCAATCAGTTTTTCTCATTCAGAAATGCCCTGCCAGCTTTCACCCCCTCCTGTGCCTGCTTTCCTCAGTGCTCCCTGCAGTGAGATGCCAGCACTGACTCAGCCTCTGCCAAGCAGCCCAGCTACAGCTCTGCTGTCCTGGTGGAAGCCTTGGCCCTTCTCCTGCATTCTTTCCAGGCATCCATGTAAGAGACTTAGGAGGGATGTTGGGGATTAGATGCCCACAATGTCCAAAAGGACAGAGCAGAAAGGAAGAGATTAATGCAACTAACCACATCACACCAGGGCAGGCCAAAAATATTCATCCCAAAAGACAAAAACCAGGAGCAGCAGAGTGTGGGTGATTTGTGCCTAAGCAGCAGCTCAGCATAAGTGATCTAAATCACAATGATTTAGGTGTTCTTGGTATCTAATCTCACTTTGTGCTGAGGACATTGCAGTGGAACTCTGAGCATCCAGTTCTAATTTAGCCACAGTTGTACACATTAACTTCTCCACAACACTGCTTCTGTTCTCCTGCTGCCAAGCCTTGTGTCCCTTCCCAATACACCATTATGAGGGTTTGGGTTTTTTTCTTTTTTTAAATCACAAATCAGACAAAAGAGTCTGCTGAATCAAGGAACTCTCTTTAAAGAAGGCAATAGATTTTGAGCCTCTAGAGTATTTTTGGATCACATTTTCCAGCTTTCCTCCACAGCAATGAGGACCACAAATATACATTAAAAAGAAAAAAATAAGCCAATAGGGCAAGAGAAAGAAAATTAGAGTGGAATCAGTTGCCTCCAGCATCTGGCTCTTGAAGAAAAACATACATGACCACCTTTTTTCATTACCCCTTCACTCTCATGATTCTCACCACCTCTATTAGCTGGAGAGTCTCACTAGATGATTGACAGAGCTCCCTGTCTGCCAAGAATATTTGTGGCCTTATAATTTTACCCTTTGATTATAAATGCCATTTTTATGTAAGGATGTGGGCACATGTACCAGGTCATCATTTCTTTTGGGCAGTTGTGAATTGCAAGCTGTAGTCAGCAACAAACTCTGCCTGATGTTCTGCTAGTTAAGTAATGCTTAAATAAGAACAGTATCAAAATGATAAATACAAGCCCTCTTTGCTTTTCTCTTTTCATGGCCTCGGTCTACACTTTATGTCAAAAAGTGCTGTGAAGTATTGTAGAGAGTGCTAATAATGAAAACTAAAGCTATGGCTGCCTAACATTCTCATTAGAACTTCTTATTTTCAGTCATTTATAACTTTGCCAAAAACAATGCCTCAAGCTGGTTTAAAGGAGGAGGGGATCAGTAATTAACTTAATCTGTTCCTGAGAGCATCAAGGAAAACTAGTCTTTAACATGATATTTAGAGAAAAGAAAAAATAAATAAATTCCACTG